>CM056395.1:23682838-23865716 GCA_029718625.1 Synaphobranchus kaupii | reverse complement strand
CATAATAAATTTACTTCAATTAAAGGTTGGATTTTTCTCATTTTTTCAGTGTGAGATTAAGCTAATTCAAGGGTGCCAATAATAGTGAAGGGCACTGTATATCCAACAGTATAGTAGTTGCAAACGTATGGAAAAAAGACCCAAAATAATTAACCCACGTAAATCATCCTGAAAAGGAGTCTTTTAATCACACAAAAAGAAAAATATTTTTTGTGTGAGAGTAACTGTAAGCTGTTCCCCTTACAGACTTCAATATCCTGCATTTTATGTGCTGTGCTGTCAGAAAAATAAAAAAGATTTGGTGGAAGCGTTAAGGCAATCCGCTCTAACGTTTGAATAATGTAAGGGAAGGCAAAACCAGAGTCGTTTTTAATAAATCACAAGTTTGACCAAGTGAACCCTGACTTTCCCCGACAAGTTTTGAAGCCTTTATATTTTATTTAGGGTGCCACCCCCCCCACCACCCGCCAAATCAGTGTGCTTTTCACAAAATTTCCTGAGCGATTGAATTGAAGACGCTATGATTTGGTAATGAGTTGAATCCGGTGTCTTAGTGCTGGGCTAAAGCAAAAACCTGCACCCACGTCAGCCCTCTTTCAGACAAGATTGGGCAGCTCTGCTTTAGAACCACAAATAAAGGGAAAAGACAGAAACAAGTCCCTGATCCTTTTCTCTCAGTTAGTGTGAGGATTAACAAAACATTTAAAAGATTAGTTTGAAAGTGGTGCATGTGGGTGTGCTGCCATTGGCACAGGGCTCAACTCAAATCGTTCCCATTTTGTGTGTTTTCCAGTGATTCTGGCCAAGTATGGAATGGACGGAAAGAAAGACACCAGGGGTTTGGAGGAGCAATTTCCTAAAGGACCACGATATTAAAGAGGGGGACATGTTTGACGACCCCAGGCTGGACAAACTGTGGAACAAGGCGAGTAAAAGCTTTTCATTCCGCCTTTTGGAAAAGCTGTCAGGGACTTTACTGGGGAGTGACCATTAGTGACCTTTAATCATTGCGGGGAACCTTCGAAAAGTCTTTCTAACGTCTGGTCCGAGAGGGTTGCAGCGCGCTGGGCTGTGTCCAAATCAAAGCCCTATCTACTGCGTCCTGTTTACTGTGTACTAGCATACTGTATACTGCTTACTGCATACTGTTTAGTGACATGCAGTATTCAAAAAATTATCCATACAATTATCAGCGAAAACCCGGAAATAAGTATATCATCCGGAGATATTAAGAGCAATTTTCAGAATTGTCGCGTACTTAAAAGTATACTCAACTGGTATACTCAATAGTAGGCAAGTGCACTGACTTGGACATGACCCTGGTCTAGAGGGAAGAGTGCCCCCTACTGGAACATCAAGTTAAGCACTTCCTAGTTTTCCCAGGGGTCGCCCATCTATATACTAAGCAACCTCTGCCCCCAGTTAAGTCCGCTGGTTATATTGTGATGGTTGAGAAGGCTGCTGGGTGGAATGGTTTGTGGATTTTGGTGCCTGCTTATGATATTTAAGTTTTGTAACTGCTGTGTGTAGTTGTTGGAAATTGGAATTACATGCTCCACTCTGCAATTAGATTTTTATTTTTTTAAAATTTATTAGATGAGAAGACATCTTATCTCTCCATGTCTTGAAGCCATTGTGAGATTTAACTACAGATTTAGCAGCAGACACTTTCTCACATGTAGGTCAGAAATAAAGTGCGGCGGTTGCATGTATTTCCATGCAATATAAATTCGGAAGTAAAGAAACAGAATTGATACTTAGAGCAGGGGTTCTCAATCCTGGTCCTGGGGGAGCCCTGTGTATGCTGGCTTTCGTTGCAACCGCAGTTGCAATCCCAGAATTTTAACAAGCTGTTAATTTTTCTTAATTAGGTGCTTGTCATGTTTGGAGGAATTATTCACCCTCTTAAGCCACATTATATCAGAAATAGCTATGGATGCCATGTAGAATAAACACCCCATGTTCACATTGTGCTATATTATTTAAAAAAGATAAGAAAATTATTTAACAGATCCATTTAAAGACTGATTTGAATCAATAGGCTCCTAATTGGTGAAAGTGTGGACACATGGCCACTAAAATTAACCATTTCGTAGATAATGAAGAATTCAAACACAAAGCAAATGATAACGAGCCAAACCTGCATTGTCTTAAGCTTAAAGAAAAAAATTGAGTTAAACACATGTGTTCAACAACCTAATTAGGAGCCTATTGATTCACTTCACTCTTTCATTTGAGTGAAAATACATTATTTTGTAACCTTTTCTTATGTAATTGTTGCAATATAGCACAATAAGCACAATGTGAACATGGGGAGTTTGTTCTACATGGCATGCATAGCTATTTCTGACATAATGTGTCTTAAGTGGGCGAATAATTCCTCCAAACATGAAAAGCACCTAATTAAGAAAAATTAACAGCTTGTTAAAATTCTGGGATTGCAACTGCGGTTGCAACGAAAACCAGCATACACAGGGGTCCCCCAGGACCAGGATTGAGAACCCCTGACTTAGAGTAACAAAAACTGGTAATTACTGAATTGTTTAATGGTGTATCTAGTCCAACAAACGTTTGTACAATGTGATTTGTGATTGGCCACTCACGTTACAGAAGGAGAGCTGTGAGGTTATTTACTGTGATGATTCTAACGTGGAAAATGTATTATAATTTTGCGATTCTGATGGCGGATATGGTGGATGCAGGAGTGGGCAGGGTTGTCCGTTTAGTCACAGAGTTTTGGAGAAAGGCCAGTTCCTCTGGAGCTGTTACTTCGTTTCGCAGGCCAAAAGCTCCGGAAAATTCTCAGAAGAGGAGCTCCTGAGCCTTCAGCGGGAGTTCCAGCACCACAAGGAGAAGATCCAGGAGTACAACATCGTCATGGATACGGTCAGCAGGACCGAAGGTGACTGTTCCTCTCACCACCTCACCGCCGCCCGCATGTGTAACCATGAGTACCATTCAGACCCAGAATGCAATGGGTCTCTACCCCCAAACCCCCCACTGCCCCCTCGCTTTCTGATAAAAACTTCCTGTCTAAGTGGTGTGAACTTCATCAGTCATTTCTTTGTAGTACAAATCCATTTTTTCCCCCCAATTTTTTCTACGCAAATGTTACACAATAACTGTTACACAGGCAGTGTGCGCGTTTTTGTCGTTTTGAAGAGAACATAGTATCTCCTGTCTTTTCCCATCTTAAAGGGCTTTTATTTGGGATAAAACCAATTTCCTCATTGAAATGACAGGTGTCACAAAGACCTCACAGAACCCCATGTACGTGTGAAGCAGAAGAGTACAGCCCCCCCCCCCAACACACACACACACACACACACACACACACACACAGGCTAAAGGCCAGCAGTAATCTGTTTATTTGCTCAAATAATAATCCACTGCAGGGTCCACCACATCATTAATACCAAACCTTTTTATTATTTTTCATCCATCATGAAATTGAATTAATGTAATAGAAAATAGCATCGTACCTATCCTTGTTATTTTAAAATTCAGGCGTGTCACAAGGTTATTTCTCCTTTTGTGTGCCGTGACACTCTTATTTTTATGTCACCAATCAAAATTTTCATTTGTAATGCTTGTCAGAGGCCCTGCTGGGACATGCCTGGTCCTCACAAGCAGGTCCCCCGTCGCATGCTTTGAGAAGCGGTGAAATGCGGCCACTGCAGAAAACTTCAAAGGGGAGAAACCGCGAGAGCTACGCACGAGCCCGCCGGCTTTCTGACGCGTTCCGTCGTCTCTCTCTCCCCTCAGAAGGCCACAAGAACGCGATATCGCCGTTGCAGGGGGACATGCAGGAAGAGGCGCTGCACCAGAAACACACAGAACTGAAGGAGAAGATGAGGAACTTGAACCAGGGCTTTGAGCGACTGCGCAAACTGAGCCACGAGGGCTTTAGCGAGGATAGCGGTGGGTGGTACTCCCATTGGCCCCGCCCACCCTTGTCTTCCCGCTTCATCATTGGTTAAAGATGGGTTACATGAAAACATGGGTTACATTTTTTCACTTTTTTTTTTTAAATCTTTTTTTCCCCCACTCATTTATGTGTTTGCTAATTCAATTATTTTTTAATCATTAAGTTAGCAAGCTAATTCTTTCTTCTTTCACACTTGCAGAGTTTAAAGAACCAAGAGTTATTGAATTGTGGGAAATGGCTCGGAGGGCCAACCTGAGCGGCAGCGAGCTTGATTCTCTCAAGGTCAGTCCGGTCTTGCTTTTAAAAATTCTGAAATGTTTTTTATTCAGTGGGTTTGTGCTCTAAACCTCTGCCCTTAACCATCTAATTATCCAAAGCATTTATGCGCCTTGGCATTTTGTTTTTTGTTTGTTCGCTCGTTTGCATTTTTGCGAAGATTAATCACAGCCAAAGATGCATGTGGCCAATTAGCAGAGCCACAAGACACATGCAGCCATTGATGAATTGAGCGGAACCGCTGCTCATAGGTCGAGCTGCAGTACCTATAGTGAGACTAGGTACCCTAGGGCCTGGGTTTTCAACGGGGTCCTTGAAGGTACTGTAGTGCAAATGCAATCTGAACACTATCTATGGCTCATGCAATCTGAACACACACCCCTCCCAACGCCACACCCACCTTGCCAGGTCCGCGATATTTATAACCGCTCTTTTTAAATATCACCTACTTTTTTAAACTTATGATGGGGGGTCCGTGGATGACATTCACCCTGGGTGGGGGTGGGGGTGGGGGGGGGTTGAGGGGCTGCAAGGCCGGGCGGTTCATGAACGGCGGCTATGTTTGGCGCCACCCGCAGGAGGAGCTGAAGCACTTCGAGACCAAGGTGGAGAAACACCAACATTACCAGGAGCAGCTGGACCTGTCCCATCAGAAGCTGAAGCACGTGGAGGCTCTGGGGGACGAGGAGCACATCCACCGGACCAAGGAGAAGTACAACAGCATGGCCGAGAAGACCCGGGAGATGGGTTATAAGGTGGGGCTCAATGCTACGCGCTAACGGCTTTTATAAGAGTCTAAAGTGAATTTCAGTTTACTGCAGCTACTCGTTCTGTTGTCCAAGACCGATCTCAACTGAGAATGATAAATAAATAAACTACAAATCATTCAACTATATGCTCACGCCAAAATGTTTTATTGTGCACACCAGTCAATCAAATTTATTTTAGTGCTGGTGCTTTACTCTGAATTGAGTGATCTCAATTATGTCAAATGTTGTAGTGTTGACACTTTAATTTGAAAATAGTTTTTTGTACCATTCCTGGTGGACACATGACTTTAGGTTGAAATAAGCAGATTTTTGTCAGTTCAAATGATCTTCTCATTTCAACGAAAGGGGAAGATAAAGCAGGTATAAACATTGTGATTAACTGCACTGTAAAATAAGAGTTAATTTTAAAATCATATTTCAGATGAAGAAACACATGCAGGACCTGACCAGTAAGATTTCACGCAGTGGACGACATCACAACGAGCTATGAGGAACCAGTCCGTACTGGTTCTGCGAACTGCTTCTCGCAGCTTGAGGAATTCAGGCTGAGCCGAACGTGCGGGTTTGTAATGGTGTCTGTAGGATCCCGCGGGGAAAAAAATGGTCTCCCATTAAGAAGTCACATTTCTCACACTTTTTTTTATCAGTGTCGATCGCATTTGCACATTTGTAATTGAATTTAAATTTATTTGTGAGCTAAGCTACTGCACTGTTTGACATAGCCGATTAATGTATATACGTTATAACCATTTGAACCAGTTGTTTAAGTGACTAAGCTTATGCCCTTTTTTGTTTGATCAAACTGTACCTCATTTGTACTTTGTGTGTATTTCGAATTAAGATGGATCACAATTTTTTACACGCCCTAGAATAATGAAGTAAATTTCCATCCCGTACAGTTCTACCTGGGCTTCACAGCAATAACAGAATGCAGGTCACTCAAGGCCTTGAAGGCTATAGGCTCTCATTCATCTTCTGCACAGATTTGAAGTCATTGCTATTTTTCATGGGACCACTTGTGATATTCTGCCCATTCTTGTAGACTTGGCTGGATTTGGCGTCAATAAAAATACGACTTCTAGATCATCGCTGTCACACACCAAATTAAGTCGGTAAACCTTGTGTAAAATGTATACTGCTTGCAGCACTCAGTCGGCAAATCTTATCTGTTTTAGTGACATTAACTTTCACTGGTTCGGCATAGACCTGAATGTTAGTAAAACATTGGGGCATTTTTGGAAACGGTCACCTTTTCCTTCCTGTGGTACGATGCAGCTGGAAACACCCAGTTTTTAAAGTTTATATCTCTTTAAATTATGTAAGACCAACCAGCCATTACAGTAATAAAATGTAATAACTATCCACGGGTGGTGTATCGGGTCTCTTGTGGGCACCGAGACTTCGCCGCTATCCTGAATGTATGATTAGAGTGTCAGAAGATTTTTGTTCATGCACGCAGTTTGATTTTATGCTGTAGATGTGTTGAACTGAGATTTGGGATGGCGTTGTATCCCTGTCCCGCAAGTGCACCAATATGAGCAACAGAGGCACAAAGAAGACAGGACGTGTGGCAGTTTTGGGGGGGGAAAAACACAGATGCAAGCTTGCGAACGCTGGCAGTGTCCTATTTATTACAAGTACAAAGATCGGAGAAAATAATTCTTCTGTGGGGGAAAAAAAGCCTGCATCCTGTTTCCATTTCAAATAATTATGTACATGTACAATGTGAAGCAGACACAACCTGTACCAGGCAAGTCTGGGGGTGGCTAATCAGTCATTTCTCCACATGCATGTGGATAAAGGAGAAAAAAAATATGTATTGGATTAAAATGAGGTGCCATGACCAAGTAAGTCTCACGTTCCAAATATTCACAACTAATATAATACCAAAGTTCATATAATAAGCATTCCCATGCTATGTGGAGAAAAATAAATAACATTACTAGGTAATTTATTATTATTTAAATCTGTGATATGGTATTTGAATAATAACGTTCCAGTGCAGGCTTATTTCTGATGCAATTGTGCCTCAACAAAGCGACATCGAAGGCAAACGAGCTATTAAAAGGGAGGCTTTGAACAGTGGAATCGACCAACAGCCAAACGCCGAGACATGACCGCACTCACGGCTCGTTTCTCCATTTGCAGTCCTAGGTGAGTAGTTGCCCATTCATTTACAGCACTGTTCAAATGTTTCCTGGCTGACCATTTAATTCACTTCCTGCTGTTGCATATCTGCTCCAAACGACTCTACAGCTGTTCAATCTTCAGTTGCTGTGTGTGCACTGTAAGACTAGTTATACAGAGGCATTTACGTAAAGTGTGAAAGTTGATGGCTGTGTAGAACAAGTCAAAAAGTAAAGTTCATGTAAAAAATAAAAATAAAAATAGGTAGACAAAGCTATATTTCGGATGTCACAAAAGTCTATACGCATGTATACGTCTGTAAGCGTGACGAGTATACGCCCCTAAGCGTGACAAGAAACCTCAGCACTGGCAGGTGAAAAGCAGACTGGCAGGGAAAGTCCTCAAACATCACGTCACACGATTGGTCACCTGGTTCTAGAGCAACAAGCAAACGTCACTGGAACCAATAGGCTGCATCGGAGGTGGGTGGGTGGAGCTAGGCAGATCGGCTCGAAAGATTTGTTGCCGATGCCTTCAGTTTCAAAGTCAAACCACATTAAACCCAAACGCAGAATTGGGCCTTGAGAAACAATCCCAGGACGGAAGGAGGAAATCACTTCGTTTCATTGGCATTTTGGGGCGTCTGGCAGGGAGAGAACACGCCTCTATCCCGCGACGGACGGACCAACAGCACGCGGCCTTTAGACCACAGTGGGGTGGCCACGCTTTTCAGCCAATCGAATGTCATTCGTGATGGGGCTGCCAGGGGTCATTGGAGTGGTTTCTGGGGGGTCTGGTGCAGTGATGGTTTTTGGGGTGCATGTCACTGCTGCGACCCCTTCCTCTTCTGTTCCAGCTCCTGCAGCCGATCCTCCCGCCCCTGAGCATGCTGGGTCCCCACCCTGTGAGCCGTCTCTGTGGCCGCGATGTCAATCTGGGCGTATTTAGTGGAGCCCTCTCCTGGTGTAGAAACAAAACAACACTCCAATGGGTTTTCATTAAAACTTTCACTAAGAGCCAGAAGAGGAAGCCCATTCCATTACTAATACAGGAGAGCAACTATACAAACCCACTGTTCAAACCAGTGGGGTTACAGCTTATGCCTAATGCATCTAATGGTACACTGAAGGGATATAATTAAAAACATTCATCTCCTATTAGTGTAAATTGTGCTTTATGTACTGTAAGCCTTGAGAGAAATGGCAGTTATTCTCCGATTATTCGTTAAAACAGGCCTCCGCCCCGACCTTCATTATACCACCGGGGATGGAGGCCAGCCCACACCAATCAAACCAAGAGCAGGCACAGCATGATGCAGCATCAGCACGGCGCACTGCTGACCTGCGGCTGAGACTGAATTCGGAGCAGCGCAGACACACACAAGCGCAAATTCCCGCACAAGATCGGGGAGGAAGCGGCTCACGGGTCCTGCTAATTACATACTCAGAATAGATATACGTTCAGCTACCGTTGCTAGCAATGCACTAGCTCAAACGTTCCATGGCTCAGAACATTGGTCCAATCAGCTGGAAAAAATGAATAAGGGAAATGCAACTAGGGATTTAGTAATTGTTCATCTGGCCTTTTTCGCGGGCCTGATAGAAACGGTTAACCCACACTATGTGTGCCGCATTCCCGGTTCTTCAGTAACTGTGCTGAATTACAGCCCTGCCTTGTGCTCACCCTTGAGGAAATGTAATATACTGCAGTATATTTTAAATATATTGCGAAGATAATTTTGATATATTTACAGTATATTATTTTTCCATAAGGGCACACAGAGGTTAACCCTCCTATTATGTGGAGATTTTATGACACCTTTGATGTTTGGGGTCAAATTGACCCCCACAGTTTAAAACTACACAAAATGATTGTAATAGAAAAATCTACACTTTGTGTGTCTCCCAATTGCTGAGCCTTTTATCCCTAAATGTTAAATATCTGTGATAAACTTCTCATTTTAGAGCCAGAGGTTAGTGAACATTCGCAAAGTTTAAAACCTGTATGGAAAAGTACCCAGAATCACCCACAAAAAAATCTGTGATACAGTAAAAAATTGTATATTTTCTTATGTTTCATACAGCTACAGAGGCTGGGGTTAAAATTACCCCACACAACCTTTGTATACAATGTCAGTACAGGAACTTTTGAAAACAGCATTATGTTTATTGCATGTTTACTATCAATCCCCTACAAATTAGGAAGAGTCATACATGATGAAAAAATTAGGTTAACTGTTTTTTTTTTTAAAGGGTTCGGAATTTTGGACATAATGTCTCAATTACGACTTACCCATGATGTAGTTGATTGATGGAAACCATTTTCGGATAATTCCATGCTGTCCCTTCTTTTGGACATACACACATTGCTAATGCTAGTGCAACTCGTAAGAAAGTAGTAGCATCCACTACCAAACGCACTTAAACACTCCAAGGTGCACCCAAAGCAAATAAAATACGACGACAGTCTATCGGGGTTATTTTCAGTGATTATACCATCATTTTTCAAGTCAAACTATCATTGAATCCTTTACTTTGTGCTCACCTAAATTCTCAGTGGAAGTACGGCGTTAGTTTAGTAGCTAGGTAACGTAAAGTAGCCTATAGCTCTGCCGGCCAAAAACAATATCGCGCGTGTGAAAGAATCAGACTCGTAGTATTGTTAGCTAACGTTCAGGTAAGATGGTATTTTGGTGTGTATTTCAAGGTTGTTCAAATCATGCAAAAAAAAAATTGGCACCACAAAGTTTTCACCGATTTCCAGTGGAAGATCAACAAAGAAAACAGCTGTGGCTTCTTGCTGCTCGCATGGATGTCACCAATTGAGACTCTAAAAAAGTTTGTAGTGACCATTTCACGGAGGATGACTATGTGAAAATCAAAAAAGAACAGGCAGGACACCCTCTACTGAAGGAGACTGCTGTACCATCACCTGTTTTTCTTCATGCACCGAAAACAACTGACGAGCAGGTAACTAATAAATGATTGCATGCGTGATCTATCTATTCAGCTAGCTAGCTAGCTAGCTAGTTGCCACGATTGGGAAGTCATGGAAGTGGTCAAACTTTTCCTGCAAATTGGTAGCCAGTGTGCTTTCTTGTATATGCTGTGTTATTCTGTAGCATGTTTGTGTTTAGCTGACTTGTTGTCTACCAAATATGTAACTTTACGGCAAAACGGATTGTGTCGGCAACTGTGGAGTACAGCAGATAGCCTACAGGCAGATACCCTGGCTAATCTACAGCTAGCTCCGCCGCCGTACTTCCACTGAGAATTTAGGTGAGTACAAAGTAAAGGATTCAATGATAGTTTGACTTGAAAAATGATGGTATAATCACTGAAAATAACCCCGATAGACTGTCGTCGTATTTTATTTGCTTTGCGTGCACCTTGGAGTGTTTAAGTGCGTTTGGTAGTGGATGCTACTAGTTTCCTACGAGTTGCGCTAGCATTAGCAATGTGTGTATGTCCAAAAGAAGGGACAGCATGGAATTATTTCCATCAATCAACTACATCATGGGTAAGTCGTAATTGAGACATTATGTCCAAAATTCCAAACTATCCCTTTAAGAGACGTCAAACACTGAACGGGGTCAAATTGACCCCGAACATAATTGGAGGGCTAAGTAACTGGACAGGAAATAAGAGACGCAGACATCAAAAGGGCAAACGAGAGCAAAGCCAGCAGGGCAGGAGCGGCAGCAGCACAGGAGCGACAGCAGAGGCTAGTGGCTAGCGTATTGTTTGAGAGGACGTTCTTACTGTGTCTACGGAGCTGAGTGTGGTTACCTCTGACTCCCGATCCCGCTTCCTGCAACTCCAGCTCCATGTAGTGGAGGTGCTTCTTGGAGGTGGGGCTGATGGGGATGTTCACGTAGGTCACCCCGTCGCCACGGACCCTGTCCGTCACGCCTGCTCCCGGCAACGCCTCCGACGGGAACGCGAACACGCCCCCTGGAAACAACGGCACCGTGAAACGCCCAGTGGTTTCGTCCTCCTGAAAACCCCGATTAGTGAGAAGGGGGAAAGCTGAGGCCTTAAGTTTGGCTGCACGGCCCGCACTCCAGCAAGCTAAGAAGGGTACGCATTTCTGCTGGAAGCAAAAAGGCCTGGATTCAATCGAAATTTGCCCTGAACTTTGACTCCTGATTAAATACAAGTGCTCACTTATTTTCCTCACCAGCGTGGTGTGGCAGATTCAACCAGCAGTTCAATTTACTCCCCATTTAATTAACTCCCCAATTAACTGTCCGGCCAGTCTTTGTTTTACCTGAAAATGAACACCCAGGGAAGGCGCTTATCTGAAAGTCACATGCAGAGCAGTGTTTCCTTACCAATAACACGGTAGCTACTAGTGGTACACTGTCCCTGAAAGATCCAGGGGTTAGCTTGATCACTGAGATTTCTACTTTCTACTATGATTTGTAGAGAACATATCGATTCACTTCTAGTTCGGCTTCAGTAAGGTGATAATAATTTCCTGCCATCAATACAAAATTTAGACTATAGCCTGGGTTTTCAACAGGGGGGTGCAGTGGGCCCCTGGGGGTTCTAGAAGGTACTGTAGGGGTCCCAGGCCAGACTTGATGTTTTAAAAATAACCCTTTTTAACTTAAGAATGGGGGTCCCCCCGGATGCCTTTGCGCCTGGATGGGTGGATCCCTAGATGGGTGGATCCCTAGATGGGTGGGTCCCTGGATCAGAAATGGATGAAAACCCCTGGTCTATAGAAAGATAGATTGAACAGCACTCGGTATTGACTGACCGTAGTCTCCTGCACAGGGTTCAAATCTCTTTGGCGGGTCTGCGGTGGAGGCCATCGACTCATAGCTTCCCTTGGGATCTGAGGAGAGAGAGGGAGAGGGAGAGAAAGAGAGGGAGAGAGAGAGAGAAACCCCCCCCCCATCAGCTAATCAATGGAGCAGGTGCTGCTGTTGATGAAAGCGCTGCCGGCATCGGCGTGAGTGCACAGCGCCTGCCTTGCTGTGGAGGTCGTGAACTGGCATCCCTCCCGCCCGGCTGTTCCATAAGCGTGCTGTGCGTCAGCGGGAGAGGGTGCGTGCGGTTCCCCCTTTAATTCAATAACGCCTCTTCTCGCCTCACGCTTTATCCCACCCTGGAGATGACCGAGTCCGACCTGCGAATGTCTGGGCCAATTGCATTGTGCTTCTCCCCCAGAGCTCTCCGCCGGGTCCCCCCCTTTCCCGCCTAACTGATCACCCGCCAGCTGCGCCATCAATCGGCAGGGCCGTGGAGAGTGTGAAACGCACACATACGCTCAGTGCACACGTACACACCGTGCCACGTTTCCAACAAGACTGGCTATCCAGTCACGCTTTTCAGCCAACCGACTGGCCACATAATGACCCTCTCCATCTGATTGGGCACACATTCCCTTGCACACATACACGCACAGTATGACAGTTAAGCACACAAGGCGTGCCGATGCAATGCTTTTCCAACATGCTCTAAAAAGCCACACTCCGTGGTCCCCAACCCACTTAATGACCCATTCAAATGCTCATTGAAATTCAGCCTGAAATCTGTTCAAACGTGGGAATAAATGTTGTTGAACGTGCCAACGCAACCGCATGTACGTCACAGCTAGTACCCTGTAAGTCACAGATGTTGCGTTTAATTTGACCGGTTGGAGTGTCAGTGTGTGATCTCGAAAGCCAGCAAAACCCCTCCCGCGACTCACAGTTTTGAGACACTGATTACTGTGTCAGTACCAGAGACAAGCGGTACCACGCCCGACTGATTCTGCCAGGTCAGGGGTCAGGGTCAGCACCAATAGCAGGAGGGCTGTGATCATGTTGAAAAGATTTAAGCTGAACACTGCCAGTAGAAGTCGTTCTATCCCACACTCTACCAGACCTATTATCTCCAACACTTCCAAAAACGGAATGATACATTTTTTTAGGCCATTTGTGAAAGGAATTATGAATAAATAAATCAGCGGAATTTATCGTTCAGAAAAGATAAACAGTTGCGTGACCAGAAATGCGATGATTAAGAGAACTTGTTAATAAATGAAAACGTGTCGCCAATGTCCTCCGTCACATTTGAGTGAAAAGCCCCGCAGATTCACTGACAGGCTAGGTGTTGCTAGGATACTGTGAGTGGCAGTCTGCTGTGTTTTTAATCTTCCCAAACTTATTGAGAAGCCATGCCACCCTGTGCCCTTCTCATATCAAACTTCTGAAGGTAAGCAGGTGTAGCGGGTGTAGCTCGGCTAGTTCGCTAGTAAGCACAGTGAGGTGCAGTAAAAGCGAAGGCCTTGTAGCAGGTTACCGTGACAACACTCTGGCGACGCAACCCTCTGGATCAAAGTAACGACGTTATCCTTAGCTATCGGCGATGTCGTCTTTAGCTGATTGGTAACGCGTTCGCTTACGAGTGAGAGGAGCGGGGTTCAAATCTCACCTTGGACTTCTGAGTAAAAGTAAGCTTCTCTCTTTCTATACGGTTACATTGGTGCCGTGACCCGGATCAGAATCGAATAAAAAAGTGGTTGCTGCGGAGTTTCAAATGGAGGGGAAGTCAAAGGGGGGTGAGTGTAGCGGGTGTAGCTCGGCTAGTTCGCTAGTAAGCACAGTGAGGTGCAGTAAAAGCGAAGGCCTTGTAGCAGGTTACCGTGACAACACTCTCTGGCGACGCAACCCTCAGGATCAAAGTAACGACGTTATCCTTAGCTATCGGCGATGTCGTCTTTAGCTGATTGGTAACGCGTTCGCTTGTGAGTGAGAGGAGCGGGGTTCAAATCTCACCTTGGACTTCTGAGTAAAAGTAAGCTTCTCTCTTTCTATACAGTTACACAGGCATAGACTTGATTAGTACTTGGATGAGAAACTCGCTGGAGGAAAACAAGGTTGCAGCTGGAAAAGGTTGCTGGTGGGTCAGTCGAAACTCTCTTTTCCCTCTGGACCTAATAGAGATCCAATGCCCCAGTACAGTGATGGAAACACTGTGCCGTAGGAGGTGTCCTTGCGGAAGAGAGTAAAGTAAGATCCTGACTCACTGTGGTCATTAAAGAAACCATGCCACTTTTTGATAGAGTAAAGATATTTACCCCAGGGTCTTGGTCAAATGCCAACAAAGACTGGCTCTACATCTGATTGGGTACAGATTCCCTACTCACATTGATTCCCCAGGGTGTCTCTTGCTCACCTACATAGTTAACCCTTTGAAGAGTTATTTTCAAATGTTTTTTCAAAATTCTAGAACTTTGTAAAAAAAAAATTTTAAAAAAAAAAGTGTTCTAGAACTCCATTGCTTTCCTTTACCAGTAGTGATTGTTACATAAGCATTAGAATGTCCAGTAAGACCATTCTAATCACATATTTGTGATCTTACACCTCTTAAAGGGTTAAATAAAGGCTGTTAAAATTATCACATAAGCACAGGGACTCAGAAATTATGCAGCGCTTCAGAAGACCTACAGCATCAGTAATACATGAAAGAACTGAATACAAATTCAAAATAACTCCAAGAATGATAACAGCCTCCCTCAGAAAATAACTGCTAGTCCTCGGCGTGGTGGGAAAAAGTGAAGACATTTCCTTGCTACAATGCAAAACTAACATCATAAAAGGCTGTGTAATAGTGTACAAGGATCAGAGAATGTTTTGTTTCATGCGTTAGAACCAGTGTGGAAATTTCAGTCCGTGCATTATGACTAAAAGCTTGTTCATTCGTTCGTTTGTTCGTTCGTTCATTCACTACAGACCCGAGCGGAACGTTCGTTTGTGCATTAGGACTGCAGCAAACCAGTCCGTGCATTATGACCACAGGCTCATTTGTTTGTTCGTTCGTTCATTCACTACGGACCTGAGCGAAACGTTGGTCCGTGCATTATGACCACAGGCTCATTCATTCATTCGTTCGTTCATTCACTCGTTCGTGCAATATGACATGCATCGTGCTCTTACCAGAGACTGAACCTTGCCTGTGGACTTTTGACGAGCTGGTGGAGCTTGCAGATGCAGCTTCTGCAGAGGAAACACACAGTCACACACACACAGTGGCTCCAGGCTAGGAAGGTTCCAGTTTGACTTTGAATGCATATTTTCTTCTCCTTGGGCTTTGTTTCCAATCAATTAATCACCCAACCAACCAATCAATCAATCACCTAACCAACTAACCAACCAATCACTCAATTAAGCCTCACTTAACAGATGGCAGCTCAGTTAACTTTAGCTCTTTAGACAAAAAACCAGCAGTTACTAACTTCCCCAGTACTGGGAGCCATGGGCTAGATAGATCACTCTACTCTGGATATGGGAGCCATGGGCTAGATAGAGCACTGTACTCTGGACATGGGAACCATGGGCTAGATAGAGCACTGTACTCTGGATATGGGAACCATGGGCTAGATAGAGCACTGTACTCTGGATATGGGAACCATGGGCTAGATAGAGCACTGTACTCTGGATATGGGAACCATGGGCTAGATAGAGCACTGTACTCTGGATATGGGAACCATGGGCTAGATAGAGCACTGTACTCTGGATATGGGAACCATGGGCTAGATAGAGCACTGTACTCTGGATATGGGAACCATGGGCTAGATAGAGCACTGTACTCTGGACGTGAGTCATGGAATTACAAAATTAAAGTGCTGAAAAACAAATTCTACTTAATTTAAATGGTACATTGTATTGCAACCAAAATAGATGTGGAAATACAATATATACTGTTGTACAATATCTTCAGTGAATATAGTTTTTTTTTATTTGCATCATTTTTAAATGCATGCTTACATTGCTTATAACAAGTGGAGTTATGCATAGTCTGTTCTATATGGATTTTAGCCCAAGTGACTTAGAAAAGTAAATTTCACATGATAAGAACCGCACTGCACACAACATAAATGTCATGAAAAGAAATCATAATATCAGTGAGCTATCTCAACGGAGGAACTCACATGGGATTACAGTGATCAAGGTGGTAAAATGTCAATACGTACTTTGAGGACCTCAGGAAAACTGGAGCAAGGTGAAAGGCCCTTCCTTGTAGGATAGGGTTATAGGCACTGTAAGTGTCATTGTAGAATTATTAGCATTGTAGACAATGCCACCAGCCAATTCCTGAAGGAGTGACAGTATGTTGGTTTTTCTTCCGACCTGAAGTGATAAATACGCAGACTTAAAACCTTTCGTTGGAACTCAGCCAGTACTGTACACGGTCTTCAGCTGTGATTTACCGTGTCATTTCCAGGAGGCTAAGACCATCAAAGTGACTGAGTGGTCAGACTGATTAAGTAATAAACAGCAAAGGCTGGGAAGAAAAAGGCAAAGCAAGCTCTGTAGCAGGTCTAATTAATGTCACATAGCGAGATCACCTCCATATTGTGACGGGTTGCTTCCCCCATCCGTTCCAGCCGCCTTGATAGGCTTTTAAAGGAGCTGATGGAATGGCATTTAGACGGGGGGGGGGGGCGTGGCCGTCCCGGCGCTCGACCGTCCAATCGCATCACATCATCTTGTCCATTAAGTCCTCACACTTGGCAACCTCGCGTGTTCGGAACACTGCACTGAACCTTTGCAGCCTCATAACCACGGAACTACACTCCATTATCTACAGGAAGGGCGGCAATAATAAACTAACGGAGGCCATGATGGCTCTTGCACGCTTCTTAACCCTTTGACGAGTAGGTTTTTTTGGAATGTTTTTTGAATCAAGTCAGTGTTCTAGAACTCCAACATTGCTTTCGATTACCACTAGTGATTGTGACATCAGCATTAGAATGTTCAGTTAAAAACTTTCTCCCAGGTTATTAATTAAGCAATAAGGTACGAGACGCAGTACTATATCGTCAATATAGTCACAGTTAAAGGGTGTTGTTAGGCCCGACGCGAAGCGGAGGGCCGGCAACCCTTTAACTGTGACTATATTGACGATATTGTACGTCGTCGAGTTACCTTATTGCTTTTATAAAACGGTTGCCAGCTATATTGTAAATAATATATAAGGACAAGGCACACTTTCAATAAAACAATTTTTAATTAACGTTATTAATTTAATTTCAACAGCAGAGAAAATAGTCCCCAGTGTAGCTGTTGCCATGCAACACAAAAACAAACAAAGCTAGGAATGGAATGCTAGCTAGCAAACGAACTAATAGCTAGCGTTATGTGCTAATAACATAATAATCACAATGATAATATAATGTAATAGTTATAACGTTAGCTAAAACAGTTATCTATATATAGCCTATACAGATGTGAAGTAACGTTAACTTGCTTTCGGCTATGTTTACAGCTAGCTAATTACTAAGCCTAGCTAGCTAAATTCCAACTAAATTCGTATTTCCAAACTGAATAGCTACTGCACCTCTAACCACAAAAATGGTTTGCTACATTAAAGTTGCTGTAACGTGCCGAATACAAACTTTTTTTATCGGCAGATTTAGCTTTTGAACCGGTTTCATGAATCAGCTGTAAACCTAAACGGTTGCTATCGTTACTAGCATAAAAGAGATTAATCTGGCTCTCCAGTGAGAATGTCACTCCACCGTTAGCTAATTTCCTTCGTAGTGGATTCGGTTTCCAGTAGCTTTCGATTTTATGTCCACTCACGGACATGATTTCTCCAGCCTCCAGCACAGCATCAGAAAGTTTTTGCTGCGGACGTGCGGAGTGATATTAATTACGTCCAGGTAAACAGGTGTATTATTGCATCATAGGGGTACTATATCGCGAATATAGACACAGCTTTGAACGCCTCTCAACCAATCATAATGCGTGGTCAGAATTACCCGTTTTATAACTGAACATTTAGTGCTACCGATTGGCCAGACTGTCTTCACATATTGACTCCCAGGTAAAGGGAGGGTGGAAAACCAGCACTTTTCAGACCTCGAAGACCGTGATTTGAATACCAGGGCAATAGAGGACGAAATCCTTCACAAACTGATTGCGGTTTCATTTTTCGCCTCAGAGCCGAATCGAGTCGTGTGTTTTGTGCAGTGCTTGTTCTTTAGCTATGCGTCCCGTGTCCACCGTCCCATCAGGCCTGTCTATCAGAGGTCCCCTCCACAACCCCTGCATCCATCACCTGTCAATCACTCCAAACTCGCCGCCTCACCGGTGATGTCGTGTAGCAGAGGGGAATGCTGAAGGCGACAGGTCTTGCCTGGCGCAGGATCCCATTGGACGGGAGGTGACAGCGCTGTCTGAACGGCGTGTGGCGGACCATGCCTTGAGCGATGTTAATAAAACGAGGCGACATCCACGGGCTGGCGCCGACCCAAATTAAATTAGCCTCGTAAGTAAATGCAGCTGCTTAGCTCTGGTTTGCAATGCACCGTACGGGCGTGGCACAATCCGTCCTAACGCTCTTAACCTCTTCCTACCGAGGGCAAAATAGGCCAATTTTCACCTGTTTTCACTAGTGACAAACAAAGGTGGTTATCTCAAAAACTATAAATGGTACAAATATGGGTCATGGCTTTTATTAAAGAAGACACCTGCAGTATTACGACTAAGCAGTGAGAACTCATAGAAATCCAGTTTTTGATACTTAACTACAACAATTTATGTACAGAAAATATAAAAAAAACGGGTACCTACATTCAAGTTTAAGAATTTTTACCTGGGGAGCTACAAATGCAATCAAGGAAATGACTCCTCTATCTGATTCATCAATATGCTGCCTACCTCTGGTAACAATCTGGTGTCAATATCTCAAACCATTCAAATTTTACAGGGTTTTTTTCAGGTGAACCTTTTTCGTTATCCAAATGGTGCCAAATGTGCCAACAATGGCAATGTTCCAGAAAGGTCCCAATATGATTTATTTTTTAGGTTTTTACAAAACAATGAGATAATTTGTCAATATTGGCAATAAAAGTTCATTTTTAGACGTGTTCTTGTTGCTCTTCATATTACACAACTAACTACCCGAGGTCACAAAAAGCTGTCAAAACCCATGTAGCAGCACAGTGAATCTTGTGTATTTCACCAGAGCCCCATTAGCCAGAAATGAGTCCAGGAATGTGCAAACAGGTTTTCAAATGAATAATGGGAATAGTATGAAACTTCCCTACACATTACTGCTAGCCAGTCCTGTCCTTTATTCTGTTGCCACCTCCTATGACAGGGACGTTGGGGTTGGGTTTTAGGAGGCAAAACTTTATACATGACAAACATATATCAACTATATACAAGTGCACTAAGGTGTACTACTAAAAGTGCAGTGGATAAAAAATCAAAAGTCCACCAGTTTCCTAGATAAAAAATAAAAACACCCCTGCTGTAACAAATAAAAAGATCCTTGCCCTCTAATTGCTGAAGTTACCGTATTTACACAAAGAAAGTACAAAGTGGCAGGGTCCAAAAGGCTAAAAAAAATTAACTAAAAACAAAAAAAGGCAAAGGATCAAAACATGGGGGTGGAGGGTGAGGAGAGATTATTTAACCATTCATACAGAAGCCATTTAGACTACACATTCCCTCAGGAGAGCAATCTGCATCATTACAAACCCCACTAACCCTGTCCATGGAATTGTCCACCATGTTGATATACCCATTAGTCCCCCTTATACAACAACAATCAACAATAATAATAATAAACAAGTACTCCCTCATGTTATCATGTTCTCTCCCTCATACCATGCATAAATTGCCATTTTGTTTACCTGCACAGCCTTCTGTACTGCATACAGAACAATTTACTCATGTGGAACAGTGACTTTACTAAACACTTCCAGAAGCCATTTCACACTCAAAAAAATCGATTTAGTAGCTCATCTCAGACACAAATAGATAGCTAGCTGCTTGTTACCTGTAATTTTGCTTGCTAGCTTGCCACTGTAAAGGTAATACTATCTATATTAATTTAGCTGAGAGGGACCGATTTTATGCATAAGTATATAAGGTTAGTTAGCTTCACAGAAGAAACACAGGGATTCACGCATTGCAGCTAAATTGCACATTTCCTTCGATGCTTACACCAAACTTAGTTTCCACAAACATATGTGTTGTTGGCAACGCCACGTAACACGTGCGAGTTTGTCAACACAGACAATACACCCTAAGTTTACTTCATAAATTATTTATCATACCGTTGGAATGTGCAATTTGTAATATTAATTGTATGAAAAACAATAAAATACAGTTGACAATGTAATTACGAACCCGTATGGCATTGCGTGAATTTACACTGGTATATCGAAAAATCGGTAATACCACCAGCCCTAACGACGTTACCTGCCATGGCGAAATTCAATGCGTTTATAGCATAACACTGTTAGTATGATAAAACAACTTACATGTCAGCAACATCATCTCGGTCATCAGTGGATTCAGCGTCACTGAGACAGGATGAGTCTCCCTCGGCAAAAACATCTTCTGGCTTATCCAGTTCGTCTAGCACTTGGTGCACGGATAAACGCCTCAAAAATCTCGACATAACTACACAAAAACTGTATCAAAAATACTCTAAAGTAAAAAATGTAACTGCGGGCCTTACCTAATTAATTGTGCTTTGCTAAACGGAATGTAGCGAGCTACGCTACAAGGTAAAAACACTGCGCCATCTTGGCTCGATAATTACGCGTGAGTGCCACTTCCTCATACGCAGTGCTGTTATCGCCTTCATTTACGAAGGATAATGAGGGCTCGTTTGAAAGATAAGAGTCTTGGCTATTGGCTGGAATATTTGACACAGTTTTAAAACCCAATGGAAAGCAAATAATACTCGGAGTGGAGGCAGGTCGAAGACAGTTTTTCCCACTTCAGATAGGCCTATTGTGCTATCAGTCAAAGAAATACACCCAATTGACGACGGTTTCAAAACCACTCTGGCTAACATATACTAAGCCGTTGGATTGGTACTCCAGAAACTGGCTGAGTTTCACAACGCCAAAGTGAACACAGCCGAACGAGTCGTAATCAAGTGCAAAAAAGCACAAGTCGGTTTAAAATTGGAAAAAAATCATGTACAGCCTTATGAAAGTTTTAAAGTATTTTTTCTTGAAGCCTAAAGGTATAATGATTTTTTAAACCAAAGTTTTGTGAAATACAATTAAGCAGAACAGTTTACCAGCACATTGTTTATGGTGTGACATCAAGCTGCAATACATGTTTGAGAATTAGGTCAGAGTTTCCAACGTTATTTACAAAGTTTTATCTCGACGTTTTGGGCTTAAAAACCACTTTCCCAGAAGGAATGGATATATCATAAGGATATTTAATCAAAATATTGAGGTGAGCAGTTTATTATATATTATTAAATTAATGAAATGTATAATTTAATAATTTCCGTCACGCCCGCGTTACCGCTAGGGGGCGTTTGGCATTAAGAGGTTAAAATGGAGTCATTTACCTTCCCCCTCGTGTGGGACTTTCTGCTGCCCGCGAGTGCCCGTCTGCTCCAGGCTCCGCCCTCGCTCCTCTGTCTGGAAGATGCAGGGTACATGTCAGAAACGGGGAGGGGGAGGGGGGGGGGGGGGGGCTCGGGTTCGATAAATCACAACTCATTTCTGCACCTCATCACTAACAGTGATGATTCTCGTCATCTCAGCCAAGCCCTTTCACAACAGCCTTGAGCGGTCAATGCTAGCTAACAAATGTTTGTGCGTGTGTATGTGTGTGTGGGTCAGTCGGTGTATGTTTGTGTGTGTGCGGGGGTATGTGTGTGTGTGTGAGAGGTATGGGTGTGTGTATTTGTTTATTTGTGTGTGTGCGTGTGTGTGTGAGGTATGGGTGTGCATGCGAGTGCATCTACTGTGTGTGAGTGCGTGTGAGGTATGGGTGTGTGTGTGTGTGTGTGTGTGTGCATGTATGTGTGAGGTGTGGGTGTGTGTGTGTGCATGTATGTGTGAGGTGTGTGCGTGTGTGTATGCGCATGTATGTGTGAGGTGTGGGTGTGTGTGTGTGCATGTATGTGTGAGGTGTGGGTGTGTGTTTGTGTGTGTGTGTGTGTGCGTGTGCGTATGCGCATGTATGTGTGAGGTGTGGGTGTGTGTGTGTGCATGTATGTGTGAGGTGTGGGTGTGTGTGTGTGTGGGTGTGTGTGTGTGCATGTATGTGTGAGGTGTGGGTGCGTGTGTGTGTGTGTGTATGCATGTGTGTGTGTTTTCTGCCCATTGAACCCCCGGGTGCTGAAGTAGAGGGAAGCAGGACTCCGAGACAGAGACAGATATAATAAGCCCTTATTAATTCTGTTGAAGAGAGACAGTCAGAGGTAAACGTGTCAGAACCTCCACTCTGCCCTTGGCTGTGGAGACACACTGCAATTCCTCACCAAGCTGCTTCCTCCATCCAGTCTGACTGCGGCACAAACGGACAGCACAACACAACCACGTCCTCACCCGCACTACGTTTCCAGCCGCTCTGCGCTTTGCTTTGTCTCGGCCTCGTTACCAGCTTAAAACAGATCGACGATTGCGGCGGTTTGATAAACAGAGAGGCTCATGCGTAGCCCGGGTAACGGGATTAGCGCATCGCGCCGCGGGATCTACCTCCGTGGTCTTCTCTGTGCCGTATCCTTCCATGGTCTCGTACGCCACGCCCGATTTGCATCCGTCCTCCTTGCCCTTGGCATTTTTGTCTGAGGAAAAAAAATGATACATGAGGTCTGTGGGCTACAAAGGCATAACTCAAAGCAGGTTAAAATATTGGACAGCACATACCGTACATTACATCCATTATTACAGCTGGATGTCATTGTTACAGATGTCATTTTAGCGCCAAAGGTTCAACAGTAGTGTCACAGCTGATCGAACCTGCAGCCTTCTGGCTGCAAGACCATTTCCCCCCCAACTGCAGTTGGGACAGGCGTCAGGAAGCTCACGCTGCGGGCGGAGCTATCACATGCTGCCAAACACACAGCTCCATCGATTACCAATCATTTCACTTTGCCCTCTGTTGTAGAACTCTGTGATTGGTCCAAATTAGGGGCTTTCATGCAAGCCACGCTATCACTACCACTCCGCATCCACAATAGTGCACGTCTAAGGTTTAGTAATGACAGACATTGAGAAGCCCTCGACTGTAAAATCACTTCACAACCCTACACTCCGCGCTCGTCTCTCCACACAAGCTGAAAACCTCAGGGAGATCCGCGAGACGGAACACATTCAACATGATGATGAAAGGAAAGTGAGGACAGGCAGCTGGTTCTGCGATGTCTACCCACAATCCCCCTGTGAAGGTAAGATTGTTACTCAGTGAGGCGTGACAGAGGAAAGCCTGTACTAGAGGCAGGAAGTGGTGGCAGCTGTACAGCAAAACTCCCAGTGCATATGCGCATTTTTCATGCAAAACGCTGCAGTCATCTAAAAAGAAGGGCACACAGCTATATATTACATGTCAGATCGACCGGCGCTAATGGAAGTGTTTCTAGTTATCTTGAAATATGAAATTTCACGGGATTGAGTTTGCATTTTGGCAGAAGGAGGGGTAGAGTCTCCTCTTCCCCTAGAAACAGCTTCTTTCTTCCCTGACCTTCAGGTGCAACGTGGGAGAGACCCGGAGACAGAGAGGAGATCAGAGAGAGAAGGAAACAAAGAACACGGAGGGGGATTGATGTTTTTTTTTAAGTCTGGGAAAAGCATGAATATTCAGGAGGAACGGGAGGCAGACAGAGGAGGCGGGTTTGGAGGAGATGAGCAGGATGAGAGAAGAGAGGAGGCGGGGGAGGCGGGTGGGAGGTGTGGCCAAAGGCCTCTCTTACCATCTTCTGTTGCCGAGCGACCACTGACCTCCTGGCACAAGTGGTCTCTGTCAGCGGGGGAGCCACACCTCTCCGTTTCCATCGTCGCGGGTGTGGACCCGTCCCATCTCTGAGACGGCACCTCGTTCCCGGGACCCGGGGGAGAGCGTCTGCTCGGGACGTCCCGCGAGAGGTCTGTGGGCGGGGGCGGCGTTTTCGGGGCGGACGGCTGCCGGTTTCCACGTCCCTTGCTCTCGTTCTCCGTGGAAAGACCCCCGTCCATCGCTTGAGCCGGGACTCTCCAGGACCTCGGTCCGGCCCGCAGGCCGCATCGAAACGCAGACGTCATGCTTTCGTAAACGTGCCACCCGCCCGTCTTCGTGCTGTGGCGCCCGTCGGCGCGCTGATGTCCATAGAACCCTAAGAACAGACCTAAAGGGTTCTGCCGCTTCTGGAAGTGGTCCCTTCGGAGTGGCTCCGTCCCATTGGTCCTCTGTAACACCTCCCATGGTCTGTTTCCATGGAGACGGGCGGTAGCGGGCGGATCTCCATCGACAGCGTCTTCTGCCTTCCGCAGGTCTTGCTGGCCCTGGTCTTCGGCTCCGCTGTCCGGCCTACACTGGCACCGCTCCTTCGCCTCAACACCTGGGGTTTTCACAAACTCTACATGACAGTGCACACTCCGCATGGTCTGTGTGACACACCTTGGCGTCATTACGCCCTGCAAAAACCGCGCACACCCCATCCTACTTTACATTTAAGCACCTTAACAAAAGTTGAGACGTGGAAGCTGCATTAATGTGGTAGACGCAAGAAAATGTGAGATACCGACCGACCGGTCTACAGACACAGAAGCCTACCGACCGGTCTACAGACACAGAAGCCTACCGACCGGTCTACAGACACAGAAGCCTACCGACCGGTCTACAGACACAGAAGCCTACCGACCGGTCTACAGACACAGAAGCCTACCGACCTGTCAACAGACACAGAAGCCTACCGACCGGTCTACAGACACAGAAGCCTACCGAACGGTCTACAGACACAGAAGCCTACCGACCGGTCTACAGACACAGAAGCCTACTGACCGGTCTACAGGCACAGAAGCCTACCGACCGGTCTACGGACACAGAAGCCTACCGACCGGTCTACGGACACAGAAGCCTACCGACCTGTCTACGGACACAGAAGCCTACCGACTGGTCTACGGACACAGAAGCCTACCGACCTGTCAACAGACACAGAAGCCTACCGACCGGTCTACGGACACAGAAGCCTACCGACCGGTCTACGGACACATAAGCCTACCGACCGGTCTACGGACACAGAAGCCTATCGACCTGTCTACAGACACAGAAGCCTACCGACCGGTCTACGGACACAGAAGCCTACTGACCGGTCTACTGACACAGAAGCCTACTTACCGGTCTATGGACACAGAAGCCTACTGACCGGTCTACGGACACAGAAGCCTACTGACCGGTCTGCGGACACAGAAGCCTACTGACCGGTCTACGGACACAGAAGCCTACTGACCGGTCTACGGACACAGAAGTCTACTGACCGGTCTACGGACACAGAAGCCTAGAGACCAGTCTACGTACACAGAAGCCTAGAGACCAGTCTACGGACACAGAAGCCTACAGACCAGTTGAGACACGAAAGCTTACAGACAGACCTACAGAGACATAAAGCAGAGTAATCCTGGGATATACAAAAGCAAAAAGCAAGCATGCATAACTGAAAGTACTGCCCAAGCTTTCCTTCGATTTACAGAAAACAAACAAGATGAGCTTTAACAGCTTGAGCCCACTGACAGCTCTCATCAGTACTTCATGCTTGGCTGAAATTCAAAGGCAAAAGCATTTAGGGCTGTGATTCACTTGATGGATTTGCTCTGAAAAATGTGACACCTCAAATGGGGGAAAAAGTCAAAGTTAATCCCTCGTGAAGGGTAAACAAGGGGATTGGTCGACGGGTGACGCACTCCTGTCTCCTGATACGTGACCCTAAAGATGTGATTCACAAATATCTATCCACCTTGGGGAGAGTGTCAGACACTTACCAGCTACAGAATCCTGTAAAGATATTGCATTTAAGTACGTTATCCATCATTTAAGTATCCAGGTAACCATTGAATTTGGTAAAACATCTTTTAGATACTTTGCCCCTTGGTCCTGGAACAGGCATCAAGACATCCTTAAACTTGAATTTCTCATTCCTATGGGTATCTTTAAGTCCCTAATCTTGGACCTAGGCATATTTGTTGATGTATGTAATTGTTAAATGTCCTTTTTTTTTTTGTATTTCATTATATATGTTTTAATGTAATGCAGGGCACATCTGCGAATGAGCCCTTGGTCTCAGTGTGTCTCCCTGTTGAAATAAAGGAAATATATTTATATTTTGCTGGAGGCAAACAATAACAAAAGAATGAAGAGGGTGTGTAGCTGGTGATTATCTGGTCTTGCCATTGAACAAACGACAAACGGCACGTGATGTCACACATTTTAAGATGAGGAACTGGAAGACCCGATGCTGTGGGCTATGTAATGTGGCGAAAGCCATTGTTGGAACGAACTACATGACGCCTTTTCTTTGAGGCTAGCACGAAGAATGAGCGAGCTCCTGAACCGCGACTACACATTGCTCCTGGTCCAAGTTCTGGCGCTCTACGCAGCCCACCGATTAACTCATTAAACACCGTCCCGCGGCTTCAATTCCAGTGTCCATATTCATACGGCGTCTCAGTGTAGGGACACTGTTCTAGAATCTGTGTTGCCTTTTAGCGCATAATAGATAACGGCAGGATTTGAAACACTGATTCGCGCATTAGCTCCAGTCATCCGCTTCCACGGCAACACCGTCCCGCGGCTTCAATTCCAGTGTCCGTATTCATACGGCGTCTCAGTGTAGGGACACTGTTCTAGAATCTGTGTTGCCTTTTAGTGCATAGTAGACAAACGGTAGGATGTGGAACATTGATTCGCCCATTAACTCCACAGGCATCCGCCTTCCGCCTTCCAGGGGCATAAAGTATGAGCTCTGATTGATCTAGAATCTGTGTGGCCTTTTAGCGCATAACGGATAACGGTAGGATGTGTTTCTGGGGGACCCTAATCAGCGCTGGTCCTCTCGGGCACTTTTACGAGCGCCGGCTCAGATGTACAACTCCGCCAGCTGTACGGGAGGATGAAACTCAGGAGAATAATTACCTGTGAGACAAGGAGGAAATTCTCTGATTTTTAGAGATGATGCAACAATCATTAAGGACGGCAGAGCAGAGACACACACTCTCTACGGAGCCCCGCTCTACTAGTCTAATCTCTCCCGGGAAAAAGGTGTCTGCCAGATAAATTAATCATAATTGAAGAGGAATTTACTTCTCTGAAATCCACCCACGTTACGCATGCTCAGCAACGGGAGGGATGGGGGGTGGGGGCTCACCCCGTTAAGACACTGTTCCAGCGTGCGGATGATGAGCCTGGTATCAAAACCGGACCACGTCAGTGCCGACTATGGCAGTGCCGCGTGATTGGCTGTAGCGTCACTCAGGGGGGAGGGCTTTTATCGATTGTTCTCAGCTCATTGTGCTCACCACAGTGACTCATCAAGTTGACTGGGTGTCTTCACAAGCTGCACATGAATTCTACTCCGCAGGCACAATGACTGTGCTTGCTCAACTGGTGGACCGTGGCGTGATGATGACACCACCAAAACATCTTAATTCTACGGGTTTTTTTGTTTTCTTGCTGTGGCCAAGAAAGACATACATGCACTATGGGAAATGCAGTTTCAAAAATCAGAACAGGAAGTTGCAGAGAAATGTCCCTTCATCTGCTTGAATAATCTTTATACCAGTAAAAATTAAAATGCATATACCATTTTATTCATATTACAATAAAGACAAAGGATACCACATTCAAAAGAATGAGTAAAATTATTGAAAGCAGATAAAAAATGTGCCACACTTACAAAAGGGAGGCATATGGAAACACTAGCATATCAAAAATGTGAAAAGAAGCTGAAAATGAAATGATTCTCTTATTTATTCAAAATATAAAACAAAAATACATACCCGGTACGGCTGGCATGGCCAAGGCTCCTGAATGTGTGACCGCTGTCCCCTGTATTGCAGACAGAATAAAAACACTGATTAGCACGGCAGACATGCTTAATAACTACACTAACATTTTGCTCTTCAAAAATCCCCCTGACAGAACAGTAGGACTGCATTAAAACAGACACGTCACAAACAAAACCTTCCAGCGCCGAAAATGCCATCACGGCTGGATGCGTTTCAGTCAGAACTGATTTAAAAAAAAAAAAAACACTATTTATTTGTGCCAATTTAAATGTGCCCAGCTCAAGCACTGAAGCTACGCTTAGATGTCACACACTGCAGTGGAAATCTCCATTATGTCTAAACCGCACCTAAATTGCTCTGCCATGTTTACCATAATTTTGCCGTTACCAAAGTGAACTACACAGAGCTATGTTAAGGCTCATCTTATTAAATTATCAAACACTCCATTTGCACTGGCAGATTGGCATTCTCATATTCATCACAGACGGGCCGGGGTTTGAATACTGAACAGATCATTAAAGTGAGAGAATGTCAGTTTTAAAAGCAGCCGTGGACTGTCTGGGAGACTTAATCCTGTAATCTTCCTTCACTGGTTTGACTGCTGTGGTCTCAAAATTAAAAGGATATTCACGCTATGGCCGGCGCTCTTTCAACTGAAAATTTACCGCGCTCACGCTCAAGCCTGTAAGTTCGAAACAGGTGCATGTAGAGCACAACCTTTCAGTAACAACACTCACAAAAGATCCACTCTCAGAGTAATCAACTGCCAAATACCAAAACCGCTGAACTATAGTCATATTTTAGTAAAATAGTGGGGTTAATTTGAGGTCATTTTGAGTGCTATGATAAAAACCCATTAATACAACCTAATGCTGGAACACTGGCTTATTTCAGGGAATATGGAATTAACAAAGACATTAAGGTTTGGAGTCTCGTCCATTAGCAACATGGCTCTATGGCAACCACTCACGTCTCCAACGGATTTGGCATACAAGCTATCCTGCTGTCCTGTGACAATTGCCACATTAGCAGCCATTTTGAAAGCCAGAAGGACTCAGAAAACTGGAAGAGTACATGGACACTGATCGATTAAACAATCACATTAGTATTTTTAGAGGAACCAAATGAGCCGTTTAGTTCACCATGCAGACAGGCCTAATAGCCCCGCATTCATGGACCACAAACGGACCCCAAAAAAAGAGGTTAATATAAATCCCAGAAAAGTGTACAGAGCTCACGGCCTAGCGGCCAGCTGTTAAATTAGCGGCCAGCTGTTAAATTTGAAGGCAGAATGTTTAACAGAGGGGGGAATTTCGAGCATAGATCCACCTGAAGTCTCCAGCATCACATCTCTTACCTCTGCAAAGTATTGTTTATTTGCTGAGTACCACTGCTCATGGGTAATGTAGTTTAGATTAAATGAATGACTGCACTAGATGGAGGGAAAAAAACAAAAATATCCAGTTTAACAACACAGTGTGATGTCACACAAACATAATTTTGCAAGAAAAAAAAAAAAAAAGAACAGGAGAAGTAGATATAAAATGTCACTGTCTTAAAATAGCAAATCTCTAAGAACGGAGACATTCTCATTTCAGCTATTTAAAATTCATTCAAATCAGCATCTGTTCTTCAACTAAAGTGGCAGAGAATGGCTATCCTGTGGGTTCCACAGAGTTCCTAACAATTAACCTTTAATCAAAGCACAGGCGGTCTTAGAATATGCAAATGTATAATACCAATTAAGATGCAAGAATCACAGATCTATATACAGCAGGAAGTTACTGAACACAGCTGTTTTGCAGGTTACTGAACGCAGAATGTTTCACAGTGATTTATGATACACAAGTGTAGAAAAAAAAAAAAAAACATTGGTGATAGGAGAGACGCGGAAATGCGACATTTCACAGATGGATGAATCTACCTCCTATATTCACTTGTCCCTCCTGACACTTGCAGATATTACGGCTCAATTCCAAGATCAAATAGGCGGTATGAAATAGTTATGAATTCCGCAAATTAATTTTCTCCAGGAATACAGCAACTTAAACTCGAGAGAAAAATAATATAATAAATAAAAATAATAATAAAAATAGTATAGTGTCACAGACAAAATGGCACCGCACACACGGGAGTAAGATTGAGGCTGTGTCCGAATACGACCCCTGTTCCCTGTCCACTGTCCCCTCAGACCCCTGTCTACTATGTGCCCTGTCCCCTCACTTTGCAAGCAGTGTGCAAAAGAAATCCTCTTTCCAAACTAGTGAGAATGTAGCTTGTATGTTCTTTTTGTTTTTATTGAGAATATCAATCAGTTTACATATGACAATGGTTACAAAGTGTAGATTATGAATGAAGATAGAATTAACAAAAATAAAAAGAGAGTAGATCGTATTATGTCCCGCTCTTGTACTACAAGTTGCCGTTTTTACTTCCGATTTACTTCCCGAAATTCTCGGATGAGTGTACTCCTGAATCCCCTCAACAAAAAACCCAGAAATAAGGGTTTCATCCTGGGATTTTAAGTTCCCTCATTTGTGAAAAAAAGTCACCCACTCAAAAGCTTTTTGACGAAGTGGACTCAAATATGCGCCCTCAAAAGGGGTGAAGGGATCGTATTCGGTCACGGCCTGAGAAAAGGATGAGCACGACCATGCCTGTGGCCTTCAGAAACGCCCGTGTTATGAGTGAGTGAGGGGAGACTATGGCCAGGGCAAGCTCCTCTATGCTCACGATGCATATCGCCTCATTTCAGAGGGGACAGACTTTCCACCCGCACTGATGCATCAGACAGCTGATCACCGCACGATTTACGCACCATCCTGTTCACACCTAAAGTCCATCTGCCCGAGGACCGCTAAGCTGCCTGGGCAAATCAACACAGCCTGGAGTCTGGTGTGACACAGAGGTCCTGGGATTTAAGGCTTAAAACCTGTAAAATCCCTCCACTCCGCATTTCCGATAGAGAACCCGCTGATCCGTCCCACACAAACGAGAACATCTCTCTCTCTCTCTTTCTGTGATAAGGCACCTTCACTCCAGAGCAGACATAAACACACCATCTGCTATCTCGCGCTGGTGCCTACTTCAGACACTTGGAAGAAATCTTCAAAGACAAATTAAACACTTTAAAACAGGCTTTATATTATAAACAGCCAGACTTCAACAGGCCGGGGGGTTTGAGATTTCAGCTGAACAGCCCGAAAGCCTCGGTCGCTGTAGACGGGCATCACCTGCGCCACTGAAACTCAAGCCAACCCCAGAGATAGTTCAGGCAAAGTTTTCATGACTCAAGTTCCTGTGGACACCGTCATCCTCTGGAAGCCCTGATGACCTCACACCTCCGCTGGGAAACCGTCCAATCACAACACGAGAGGAGAAGGACTGAGGGAACCCATAAAACACGTTGACCGCAATTATTAAGTTATAATTCTGATGATAATAAGGAGAATAAGAATTATATCAGAAGCAGACTTTTATGTTGTGCTTTTGATGACATCACAACTCGCTTCACCTCCTGTTCGCTTCAATTCAACATCCTCCGCCAGAGTCCTACGGTGGCCTTGCATTTGAACGTTGAAAGCAAGCACGGGAGGTTAAAAGCATATGTAATAAATCTTGCCCGGGGGCCCAATTAGATTGCGAATGTGACGTGACCGCGGTGCGGAAGATTAACGAGGCTGTGTCGCGGTACGTGAACAGCCGGGACGGGCGGCGAGAACGGGGGCGGCATCCGTGTCTCTGAGACGCGGCGGATCTTAATGTCACCCCCGGCTTTAATTGCTCTGGGAAAAGGGTGAGGCGTTTTGGCGCTTTTTGAAAGCGGCCTTTGACAGGGGGAGCGGCTCAGCGTCGCCACACCAGATGCCGTGAAGTTTTAACGCGAGGAAATCTCGGCGGAGAAGACTGCAGACGGGGTGTCGATGACGGGTTTCTGACGAGGCAAGCTGTTGAGCCGTTGAGCCCGCCGTCCACCCTTGAACACCGTCGCGTGCAGCCGTCGGTCAACCACACGAGTCAGACTCACGGTCAACAGGCCAAGAGGAACAAAAGCCTCGTCGTGGAGTTCTCGCATTAAAAAAAAAAAAAAGAAACTATTGACCAAATCAATTCTAACATCCCTCCCTACCCCCACACTATTTAAAACTCTCAAGAAACCCAACCAGAAGATTGTTTTGAAAAGGCTGAATACATAAAATGTGTAAAAAAAAAAAAAAACGAGACATTCTTCAAAACATTGTTAATTTGGTTATATCAGTCTGGCTGACAAATTACTCTCTCATGCAGTCTCCTGGACCAAAACAGAAGACTGTTTCTGGAATCAGACTCCAGTGAGCAGCTGCAAAGTATGCAGTTTGCCTAATTTGGCTTCAATGGCAGTGGCGATTTTTAATTAAATAAAATGCAATGTGCTGGGTTTGTTCATTTTTTGTCATCATTTGTCATTTATCCATTTGCATTTAAAAGACTCTGTGAAGATAGTTCTTTTTTAAATTATCAGCATTAAGTATGCAAAAAAAATGTATTTCACTATAATGGGGGCTGTTAGGGGTTAATTTGGTTAAGCACAATTGGCGCCTGTGTTACACAGGGTATGGGAAGGCTCAGTCGGACAGGGATCTGTGTTTCATCACTCTTGAGTGACCCCCCGCTGGCCGATAAGGGCGCTGCATGCCAAAGCCGCACGGTCCCTCCTCCGACGCCACTCTGTGCGAGCGTGACTGCGGTCTGCGACACGAAAAGAAGCAGCTGTTGACACCACGCGTTTCGGAGGAGAACCCTGGATGTCCCAGCTCTCCCGGAGTGGCAGAGTGGTTCACGCAGGGAACATGGCTGTGGTTTCAGGCAGTTGGACATTCCAGATTGGGGAGGTAATTGGATATACACAGCCCGGGTTAGGCCACAAATTATTTTATTGAAAAACAACAACAAAAAATGAATGTTCACAACTGCAGTTATATGGTATTAAGCGGTAACAGAAATTACATAAACGGTGTGGGGTACCTTCAATCCTCCGCAAATGAGGCAGGCCGCAAACAGGGACCTGGAGATCCCGGGCTGGGGACTGTAGATCTCACAGGGGTCAGCAGAGGGCGCCGTCTCTCCAAACTGGCTGTCCGGAGCCTGGCCCCGACTCTGTGGGGACGGCCACTTTGGAATAGGGTCCGTGCCGGCCCCGCCCAATGCTCCAGCGAGCCTCCCGTCTCCGCCCCCCTTGCCTTCGGCCCCCGCGGGGTGGGGTGACGGGAGGGGGGCCTTGTCCCTCGGGGGCGGGCCCAGGAACAGGCTCCTGGGCGTGTCGTAGACGTTTCTGAGGGCGCTGGGGGCCAGGTATTCGGCCCCGGGGCCTTCGGGGGCCGAGCAGGTGCACGGGCCCTGGTCGGGGGCGTGGCTCGGCGGCAGGCTGAGCAGGGAGCCGAACTCGTCCCCCTGAGAGGCGCCGATGCTGCCCGCGTAGGAGGAGAAGCTTCCGGAATACGAGGAGTGGCTCCCCGTGGCGATGCCGCTGTCTGAGGAGCTCTGGCGGCCGATCTCCTGCAGCCTCCTGGAGCGGGCGGGCTTGAGCGGGGGCCTGGCTCCGCCCACAACGGCGGCGTACAGCTTCTCCTCGCCGTGGAGCGCGCCCTTGGCTGCGGGCGGGCCCAGGGGCTCCGCCGGGGCGGGGTTAATCATAGGCTCCGCCCACATGGTAAGGCGGCTCCCGATGCTGTTGTCTGATTGGCTGGAGGAGGAGCTGGAGATGCTTCGGTCGTCCCCGGCAACCGAGGTGCTGTAGCTGTATGTAGAGGCTGCCAAAGAGCAAGAAAAATCCGCACATTAGCGCAGCTCTACATGAGGACAGTCAACCATTAAAATACTGCTGTAATACTGCCCTTTCCTTGTGTGTTTCAGTGCATGTTTGGGAATGTTTAAATAGATTATACCCTTAAGACACTGACTATGGCCCAAGGTAACTGTGGTAGACAGCATTACAAGTGAGGTCATTATTATCATAATAGAATCGTATTATTTCATATTGAATGTGGATAAATGAAAAGAAATCACACTTGCAACTGCAAACAATTTAAAATAGTGGTTTCACAATTTAAGACAACAATAAACCTGTTCAACACATTTTAGCAGCGTGTGCGTTTCGCTACAGATAACAGGGCAAACATTACCTCATTTAACACTGTGCATAAACATGTACTACATGAGACACATGACTACATGTGACTAAAATGCAGTTAAATGCAAGTAAACCTAAACCACAGAAGCAAACTTTTAATTTAAATGATTATCTCGGCACATGAAAAAGAGAGCAGAGTGACCACAGCTCTCGGGTTATCAGGCTTCCAGGACAGCAAGCGGAAAAAGCTTGTATGCATTACATACATACGCAGTGCATTTATAGGACTGTAGTAAATATTATAAATAGCCAAAGCTGCAGGCTACCTGCCATTGGACAGCCGCTGCAGGGCTACAGAACCGCCCCCCTGAGCTCAAATACAACAGCGACCAGGCGGTGCCGAGAAGCCCCCAGATGAGGTCAGGCACCCCAAAAAATCCTTTTAAAACCAGCCGCAGTGCCACTTTTTAATTAAAAGTGTATTGAATTTTCAGAACCACCGGAACATTCTCAAGGTTGACTTGACCCGAGGTGAAAAGAATTGAGGCTAGAGATTTTTTTTTTTTTTTAAGTTTGACTGGGCTTCTAAACTTACGCAGCACCCAGACATTTATTAAGAAGGTAGCAGCATGTAAATTTTATGAATATTATTCAAATAAAGTAGCAGTCAATTTTATACAGTCCAGTTTGATGCAAGCTTCTTAAAAGTCTGGGATTGAGAAAGCTGAATTTCTACTCAGTTATATGATAAGAATGAGCCAAAACATTTCAATATCTGAATATTCGACTACAGCATTGCGAGATCAATATTTCACCAAAAAAAAAAAAAAGGAAAATGCAGGTTTATTCTTTCTCATCAAGATTCACAATGCAAAGAAGGTGCCCCAAAATAATAAAATAATGAATTCATATCATTCGATAAGTAGAAAGCAAATGAGGGCTCGTATGCTTCTCGAGGGGTAAAAAAAATAAAAAAATTTTGGATATTGGATATGGATATTGGTTAGGTATGATGAATACTGAGACCTGGGAACCATGGGATAAGGAGGTGGTCACGTGACTGAATACGCACATGCCCATTGGCCGCCGCTGCTGCTGCTATACCTGAGCTGCTCTGGCGGCTGCAGTGAGACAGCATACTAAGCCGTTTCTCCAGGTCCTGGGCCTCCATGTTCAGCCTCTCCTCCGCTCGCACCGGGTCGGCGTTGGGGTCTGTAACGGACAACACCGCCATTGAGCCACCAGGAGAAAAAAAAAAAGAAAGACTGCGGCTGTGTCCGAATCAATGCCCTTCCGTACTGTTGAGTATGCTTGTTGAGTACACTGGATGAGAACGTTAAGTAGGCTAAATGTAGTGCTGCTAGTGCACTTGATATACTGATTTCCGGGTTTTCGCTGACAACAGTATGGAGGATATTTTTTTGCCTGCTGCATGTCGCGTACTAAACAGTACACAGTATGCTAGTACACAGGACACAGGACACAGGACGTGGTAGATAGGGCTCTGACTCGGACACAGCCTATGACAGCACTGACATCTCACCTACTTCCTGGACCTCACAGAAACCGTTTAGCGTGCACGGCGTCCAAACAGCAGGCTTAACTCCGGCTCGCACAGCCTTAGGCCTGGTACATACTCTACGCAAGGAACATAAACACATATTCGGGACATACGCGAGGTCTTTGCTTACATACCATACGCGCGTTTACCGGCTTCTTTTCGCCCTGTCCGCTAGTTGCCAGTCTAGGCTAATCTGGTTGGAAATTATGACTTCTTTGTGTGTAGTTGTTCGTTCTGCAGTTATTGAACAGTATTTACATTTAGCGCCTCTAGCGGAAAAAGCATGGAATTGCAGCACACGTTTGCGTCGTGTTACAAAATTTGCACTGCACATTTTGCTACGCAAGAACGCGAGAAACGCCCCCTGCGTTGCTCTTTGCGGCATTGTGCGCGTTCCTTGCGTAGAGTATGTACCAGGCCTTAAAGTGGCGGTATTTTTAAATTAATTCCAGGGAGAGCGTTCCCTGACAAATTCCTAACATTTGCAAACGAGGCTAGCGAGGTCTCATTTCCCCAGGGTGTGTTTGGAGAGGCTGACGAACACATTCTCCTCGTTTTCCTCACTGAACAATGAACGATGCCTTCAAAGGCTGCAGTGCCTCGCCACTTCATATCGTATAAAAAGGTGCAAAAAAAAAATTTAAATACCTCTGTCTCTCCGACAACAGGGCAAACGGAAAGCATATCTATTCTCTTCTCTGTACTTTTTTTTTTTTTTGATTTGTTGATGCCTTAGTCGTACACTGCGGCAGAGCGGACGCACTACAGGAATATCCACTGATCTGTAGAGGGTAAAGGGACAGCCAGCGGCGGCGGACGCTTGCGTTTCCTCAATCTCACTCACAGCTGTTTCTCTGATTTGGAAGCCAAAGGAAATCTAGAGGCAACGAACTGCATAGAAGCACATGAGTGGTATTGGCAAAGCTCACACACACACACACACACACATATATATATATATACACACACACACACATATATATGGTATGTGTGTGTGTTGCATCCTGACAACCGCACTACATCAGTGGGAAGACGAACAGTAATGCTCTGGGGCTGCTATTATTATTCTACTCTCAAATAACTGAGTGTGAATGTGAGGTTCCAGCTTCATAAAAAACAGCCGCTGTCGGTCCTCACAGTAAAGACAGAGATAAAAATGAAGGATAAACAAGCAGACAAACAGAAGGGGATATGAGGGAGTGGATAAGGCAAAAACAGAGGAGAGGTACGGGGGGGGGGGGGGGGGGGGGGGGGATAGAAAGGGGTGAATAATTTCTCTAATATTGTTCAAAAGCTGCCCAGGGACTACAGAATAAAGTCAGTCTGTGAACCGACTCAATGCACTGGAAGCACTGCTCCTCGGTCGAAAACTGTGCACCGTCCCCATCAAATAAAAAAAGCAAGTGAGGAGGTAAATAAATCCACAGAAGGAAAGAGAGAGGGAGTAAAAGAGAGAGAGAGGAAGGAAAATTAGAAGACAAGAGTCTCCACACTTTAAAACAGGGGGGTGTTTGGGGTGGAAGCACCTCAGTGTGATTGTTTGACACTGTTCCACGTATTTATAGCGCTCGCAAAAGGTCACAACGGAATGCAAGTCACTCAGGCTTTTCTGAAACTCGGAACGTGCATCGATAACTGTATTTGCCGTGCCGTTATTGGAAGCGCAATGCCGGCAGAATGCAAGCGTTTGACCCACTGTTCATTAACACCTTTCCCCGTTTATCGAACCGTAATCGTAGTGAACAACGTGTTGAATAAAACACAGCAGCCTGCGTGACTTCCCCGGGTCAGGGTGCTGGAAGTGCTGCACGACGTGACTGACCTTAAAGCAATTCAACAAATGCACTCCTGCTACTATGGTAACGGACAACACCCTGAACAAAACTGAGCCAGTGACTGTTTGTAAACAGCCGAATAGATACCTCGGCCACCTCTACCTCTACAAAATACCTTCATTTTAAAAAGTTTAAAAAATAATAATAAGCCAGTATTTGCTAGCATCAGCTAGCATCAACTGTTTCTCCTCAACTCATTAAGGCATGTTTTGGTTTGTATTCCTGGAAAGTTTAAACTATTAAAATATCTGTTTCTACTTCAGTGTTTTTCCACTTGGATTTGGAACAGAGATCATTGGAACATGTTTGTATCATCAACATTCTAATACACCACTAGGCCTACAGGAAGGCCACTGACTAATGCATTATTATATTGAAGCTTTTCTAAATAAGATTGGGATGCACAGACCTTAAGAATTCTTAGAAGGTCAAATTAAAGGTGCGAAAGTAATAAAGCCTTATTCATCTAAAGGTTGAATACAAGGCTCATTAAATTAAATAAAAAAGGTCTATAAATCAAACTCGCCAATGTTATTAAACTTTTCTGCATATTGATGCTACCGGGATGTTCATTCATCCACATTAAATTAGAAATGCATCGTCTTCAAGTGTGCGGCTGACCTTGAGTTTACGGCGTCCAGGTTCTGGTTTCACATATCGCAGCTGGCAACTGTGGCCAGCACGGGACAAGTTTTCCCGGAAAAAGTCACGCATTTTTAACACTTAACCTCCCCGAAAATAATGTTGCATCGAGGAGAGGTGGGGAGCAAGGGCGTCGCCAAGGGGGGTGTTATTTCACGAACACAGAATTCTATCGCCACTATGCGTGCTGCTACGCTAACATAAGCCTGGTCACTATGTGTGGTAGCACTTTGACCACCGCTCCCCGCTGCTAATTATAGCACATTTACTGCAATGAATGTCTCAGTTTGCTGTGGTACTAAAAAATTTAACAACCTCAATATTAAAAAATTCCTGGGTTTTCTAGGTAGGCCAAGATTAACTCTCTAAGCTTGTTCAGCACAGGGACGTATACATCCATTGCCATCCCCCTGAACATCATATTGATCCAAAAAATGCCTGACTTTTAAAAAGCCTCCTTAATTAAAAGCTGCATGAACTTTACAGGAAATAGATATATGGAACAGCAGATTACCCTGACACTGAAAATAACACATGGCCAAATGTGGACTTTCTCTGAGGACCGATAAAATTTCATATTTCAAAAAAGTCATGCACTCCAAAGTTCATCTGAGATCAGCCTACAGCCGTAATCACTGAACATGATCGGACAAAAACTTTCCCGGAGCGAACTAGCCTAAATGCTCGCTCGCAGCGGAACACGAGACAGGTGCACGTCGTAGCTTTTGGCACAGGTGACACACCTGGACATCTGTCAGGGAGACGCGACTCAATGAATCACTAAACATAGTTGTATTCCCCTACAGGCTAAAGCCCTTTTCACGCCATGCGCGGCCTTCTTAGAAACGCTAATTAGGCAACAATACAGGGATGAAGGCGGTGCATAGGCCACGCGGATGCCTAGTTAATTTGAGCATGTTAAGCACTGCCCCTCTTCATAGGACAAAGAGAGTACATGAGTGACATTCTCCTGTAAAAGCCAAGGTTATCCCAATGGGAGTTCAGAGGTCAGGGATGTGACGGCTGCCCTTGGCGGTTCATTTAAGCGCACGCCTTTCTGACTGCGTGCCAACACTGTGACATGATGCCTTTGCTATTAATTGAGGTCTGGGGGGGTCGGAGAAGTATTGTGACATCATGTCAATAATTTTAGCCATCTCATAATACAGGAATTTTCCAACCACGTTCAATTCATTAATGCTGAAATATTATGGATTCCAAACTGTCCACATCATTCGATTGAAAACACAGTCCAGACACGCTGTGCGGTTTTCCGGATAAAAAACGAACCCGTTGAGAAGAGTATTAAATGCAAAACGAAGTACAGCCATGTCAACAAGAAAAACGGCAGCCACACCTCAAACCACAGATCTGTGGGCAGGTGGTCGACTCAGGAAAGCAATTATATTCCTCAAATCACAGTTCTTGTAAGTTGCTGGTCTTACAATTCTGGCTGGCTACAGCAGTCATCAAGGCGCCTGGCTAAGAAAATCCATCAGGTGTACTGTGCTACCCTGTCCCAGCTGCATGGAGCCTCCTCCGATTCCTCATACAGAATCTTTAACAGCTGTCAGTGAAGACAGTGGGAGAGGGCAACCTAAGGATCCGTTAGCATCCTTTCAAATCCATAACTTTAGGATCCATGAGAAGTACGCACGAGCAGAGAATAGTACAGGCAGAACTTTCGCCATGAATTACCTCAAAATCAAATAAATTCAAACTATTACAGAATCAATACAAACACATTTGCAGGGCTTAATTAAGGCCATTGCGTTGCATTTTAAATCACATCACTAAACGGCAGAGCCAGCCCTTGGGTTTTGACGGCCATGAGCAAGAATGTTGTTGTGGCCCTAATTAAAATGTGTTTAGAAAAAGAAATGACAATAAAATAACTGTGAACTGTGTGGCCAGGGATGCATGTTGTGGCCCTAATGACTGCATAGAGTGTTTATGCTATTGGCTGGCTGAGCTAAACAGGTTCCAGTTAATGCAAAACTCTTTAAAACTGTTATAGCCACTATTATATGGATTGTGGAAGTGTGCAGAAAGCTTGACCTGATCTTTTTTCTCTGACTCAACTGTGTGGATAAAGGAGTTACTTCTCTTCCAGATGTTTATTTTCTGTAGATTTGAGAAAAGACTGATCATGACACTGTCGGGCCATTGCAGCTGAATGGATCACAGAATGTCTTTCTTTTTAGGTATAACATGGATTTAAATAGTGTTTCAGTATTTAGGTGTAGTTATCGTCTAGGGCTTCTAGAACATACGTGTAGTTGCTTAAAACTACTTGCTGCATCTCCCTGTGTCCTGCTAGTCTGTCCCACCCAGGGGTGTGTCACAGCGTATGACAATTTTACGTGACATGTCATGAAGCATTACAAGCATGTATGACATGGTTATAAAGCATTACAAGCATGTATGACATGGTTATGAAGCATTACAAGCAGTTATGACATGGTTATGAAGCATTACAAGCATGTATGACATGGTTATGAAGCATTACAAGCATGTATGACATGGTTATGAAGCATTACAAGCATGTATGACATGGTTATGAAGCATTACAAGCATGTATGACATGGTTATGAAGCATTACAAGCAGTTATGACATGGTTATGAAGCATTACAAGCAGTTATGACATGGTCATGAAAGCACCATGAGCATCGTGTCAAATAAAGCGGTACCTTCATGAATAAAGTTTTAAGAAACACAGCTTCACCTACATATTCCCACTTATGTAACCATTTTATTACATCTGAATACGTTTTCATATTAACGCTGGGCAGCCAGACACTTGTTTGAGGACACAGCTGGGGACTGAGGCTTTTTAATGAGAGCTGAGAAAGCAAGCCCAAGAAACTCTGATGTGTGGACGTTGGTTATTTCAAGATATCAAAAATATAAAGATTCATTTCACACCTCACTATGCTCATCCTCACTGCCAACCTGAAATTACTTATGAATACATAAAGATTTCCGCTTTTTTCTAAGGTTCCTACCCAAAGGTTTTATTTAGCTGCAAAACATATTCACATTTGTGTAAGCCTGCCTAGCTCTGTAAGGAAGATTCGACCAAAGATTTTAGATATGAGAAGATACGCAAATGGCGCTTTTCCCCATTGGATTTTTCGTCCGCACAAAGGGAAGTGATCAGGCATGCGCGGTAGTGTTTTCAGTTAGCTTAGCAACTAAAGTTACATAACGTATGCTTAGAGTGGCGCGCAAGTAACTGACCGGCGCTAGCCGGATTTGAAGTAGGTTTTCGTTGGATAGTCAAAATAATAACGGCTTGTAAGTAGTAGTACTGGTAACCTAGGCATATATAATCTAAAAAGAAAAGGTTGACTCTTGATTTTGTCTGTCTGACCATGGCTGTTTAGCGAACTGTTTTGTAAAAACTCCATTGACCTCCAGTCATTCAACGAGCGCCTGTTGTCTGTCTAATAAGTTCCAAATGCGGAGGTTTCAGCTCCAAAGCGGGACCTCTTGCTCCGCCTACCCTCCACCGTTCAGTAACCTTTGACACAACCACAGCTGTGCATCAGGCAATAGCTTCCCCTGGAAACTTGGGTTCTTTATGAATGGGGCCCGCTCAAGATTTTGATGAATGGAAAACTGCATTCATTTAGAGTGGTAAGATCACAGGAGTAATGACCCATAATGATACCCAGGGCTGTACTGCATCATCCTCACAGGCACCGGCAGACACGCCTATAATGGCGGTAAGAGCAAAGAGTGGCACGATTCAGAGCCAGAACTGACACCTTAGACTTCCCATATTAACCTGGCAGGGCTGGGCGCAGTCCGAACGGGCCTCTGGTGGGCGAGATACCTCGCACGATGCAGTCAAACAGAAAACTGATCTGTTCCCCCTCACCGCAGGACAGAAAGAAGACTCCGGCCCCTGGGAGAGAGGGAGAGAGAGGGGGGAGAGAGAGAGAGAGAGAGAGAGAGAGAGAGAGAGAAAGAGAGAGAGAAAAAAACAAAGCAATCAGCTTTTTCCATCAGAAAACAGATACTGGTTGTTCTCCCTCAACCCCCCCACCAATCCTCTTATACTGTATATAGATTTTTTTTAAATAATTTAATACAGCATGCATTTAACCAGGAAATATCACTGAGATCGAAGTCTGTTTTGCAAGAGAGACATGGAAGAGGAGTTCATGTCCCTTAGCAATCAGGGAACTGCGCTTTTGAGCAGAGATCCAAGTCACAGTCGTTGTACCTTTCAGAACAGAAAGGCGTATCTGCTAAGGCATCCGCTGAGCAAACAATCAATGGGGCTAGATAAGTGAAATAGGCAGAAGGTGTTATTGAGTGTGATCCACAAGCTCGCCCGGGGGAAGAAACGTACACATGCAATTGTGGAAAATTAAAATCTCTGCCTCGTTTTGCAGGATACTGTGGAAGACGTTTTCACCTGTTGGCTAGCTGGCTAGCTGGGACAGGAAAGTTTGTATTGGCTGTGCTACTAACCTGGCCTATGGTACCAGTAGCCATACCACCATGGATGGTTGGGAGACCTCCTGGGAAAACTTGCTGCTGGAAGTGGTGTTGGTGGGCCAGTAGGGGGCAATCTTCCCTCTAATCAAATATGCCGCAGTGCAGTGATGGGGACACTGTCCTGTAGGAAATGCGGTCTTTCGGACGAGACGTTAAACCGAGGTACTGACTAACATTAAACACTGCCATATTACCACTGCGGACATTAAAGATCCCATGACACTAAGAGTAGGGGTTTCTCCGGTGTCCTGGCTAAATTCCCAACCTGGCTCTTTCAATCTGCCACCTAATCATCCCCCAGTTTAATTGTTCTCTCACTCTCCACCTCAGCTGATGTGTGGTGAGCATTCTGAGGCAAAAATGGCTGCCGTTGCATCACCCAGGTGGGTGCTACACATTGACGGTGGTTGAGGCGAGTTTCCCCCTCATCATTGTAAAGCGCTTTGAGTGTGAGGAAGGCGCTATATAAATGTCAGGCATTATAATGACTCATGCAGAGGTGTATGTGTAACGTACGTGCTTCGTGTTCGTGTTGTATTAAAGTTTTTCTCGTAAATCTTAATTTCAAAATCCAAGCCGTGTCAACAATTAAAGTGGCATACAGTCTGAAATACCAACTGAACGAATATCACTGAATCTTTTTTTTTTTTTTTTTTTTACAATATGGTACATTTTTCAGATTCTGTGTTTGAACATTAGTTTCTTTTACATAACGGATGGCTTGCTGTCTCCGTAAATCTTCCCAGCACAGCCAGCTGGTCGCGTAGGATCACCGAAAACAGCAGCTGTCTGCAATGAATGTTTTGCTTTCTAGGTCTGACTTGACTATGCAGTGCCAGACCATGTCTCCTTTCGAGTGCTACTGCATGGTCAAGTCAGACCTAGAAGGTCTTCCCAATACAGAGATACTGAAATATGGCCCTCGAGGCCAGTAGTACTGCAGGTTTGCATTCCTCCCCTCCAATCAGGGACAGAATTCAATCTGACGCACCACGTGAATGCAACCCCTGTCCAATCAGTGACCTCATTATTTGTATCCTTTATTTTTACAGATCCCTTTCACAAGATAGACCTGCGAACAAATAGAAACACGTATAAAACTTTAGAGAGAGACATGTAGAATTCAGTCACACGCTAACATTCAGCATTCAAACAGCATACAGGATATATAAAAGGAAACAAGTACGTACAACATTAAGAAAATCCTTGTATAAAACTTTCTAATTTTCTAAGGGAATGAGAGATTCTACTTTCAAAGTTTTTTTGCAATTCATTCCATCTCTGAGGGACTTAGTATTGAAAAGCTGTTTTGGCCGGCTCAGTGTTTATACGTGGTGTATCGAAAGCTAAAAAGTCCAGAGACCTGGATTTCAAAGTAATTAAAGATGGGAGATAATGGGAGGTTTCTTAAGTGGAGCCATACAGAAAAACAAAATGGAATGCAGTACCCTTCTCTTCAGTAAAGAAGACCATCCTACTTTTTTATACAAAACACAATGATGAGTGAGAAATGTATCCCCGGTGATAAAACGCAATGGACTACGACTTTTTTTTGTTGTTTTTTTTTACAGCCGCCGTTCTTCTCCCTGTTGACCACAGCTCTGTCTCCCTGAGTTAATACAGGTCGGGGAAAAACCCAGCTCGCCCCACGGCCTCCTGGGGGATGGCAGAAAGTTCCAGCTGGCGTTCGGCCAGCGCCGGGAGGTCGCGGGGGGCGCGTTGGCACACGGTGGCATACGTACGTAGAAGGGAGGATGTCATAAAAGCGTCCGTTAAAATAATTCCTTAATGGACTCTGATTGTTAATGCGGAGCAGGGACTCCGTCCCGCTCGATTAAATGATTCAGGAAGGCATTCCCTGTGTGTGGCACAGCCTCATAACGTTCACTCAGGTTTATGTGCATTTAAATGTAAGTAGTGTAAGCCTACCTAGTAATGCAGGTAGGTACAGGTACACACCCACATGCACAAAAAAACACACACACACACACACACACACACACACACGCATACATACATAAGCACACACGTGCACATACACACGTACATGCATGGAAGCACATACAAATACACAAACACACACGAATACACAGAACACCGAATTAAAGCGGAAAGTAAATAGGCTGGATTAGCAAAGTAATTCAAAGTGCAGTCATTTATAACGGTTTCAATTATCTGTGGGTAAACCCATTTCAAACACAAACACATCGGGCTAAAATCCCAGACATATTACGGGCTACAAACTGAGCCTGTGCACACAGTTTCTGGATTAAGGATTACGAGCGGAGAAGAGGACAATCGCTGTAGGTCACACAATATCACCAATCTACAGCAAGCCAATAACACTACATACAGAGCATTAAACTGCTTTAAGAATGGACTAAAAATTATTTTATCGATACACTATTAAATGGTGCATGTAAAAATGAAGGGACCTAATTATACTAAGACGAGTGGCGAAATATTCAGCCAGTAAGATATTAAGAACAATACATCTTAGGCCTAAAGAACAAGCAGGCAAAGTATTTAGTATATTTGGTATTAAGGATAAGCCTTTGCATTTCAAAGCTTCGCTCAAAACCAATACTGTCTGTCAGTCAAACAATCCAATTTTATTTATACAGAACATTATACAAAGCATTGCCACAGTACGCTTCACTGTATATCCTGTCCTAAAAACCTCCACAAAGAAAGTCAGAGGCGACAAAGGCAAGGAAAAACTCAGTAGGGGGAACCCATCCTCCTCTGGCCACCTCAGGGTGGGGTCTCAGAGACATGTCCATCTGTCGATGACAGGCTTCTATGTACAGCTATAACCTTTCCCCATTGGTAGCCCGTAATCCTGTCTTCGTGCCCCTAAATTCCACTACAGGATAGCGCTGGGCAATATACTGCACCGACAATTATCAAATTCAATAACGATCATCGCCACCATGTGGTGTATCGCCTTTCTTTTTGTCTTTTTTTCTTTAATTATACCTGGTTTCAATTGGTTCACAAGCTTCAGAGGCTGCTTTAAATGCTGCCCGGAGAATAAATGTCACACGCTGGCTTCTCAAGGGCGTTGATGAGACAGCCAATCCATGTGACTCACAAAAACACATCACATGAAAGCTGTGCAACCCACACACACACACACACACACACACACACACACACACACACACACACACACACACACACACACACACACACACACACACACACACACACACACACACACACACACACACACACACACACACACACACACACACACACACACACACACACACACACACACACGCACATGCACACTTGCATTTGCCCACACACACACCCACACAATCCTGCGCACTCAAGACCATACGGTCAGTGTTTGACTTTGCAGCCTGATTGGCTGAATCAGATTCTAGTTGCTGGCTAATCTCATAGCTGGTCACAGCTGATGGTAACTGTGGCATGGCATCTCAATCAACATAATGGGCTCACAAAACAAAAGGCATAGCATGTAAAGCTCTCACATTACAGACAGCCGAACAACATAGCAAACAAAAACTTAACTCATACGCACTCTCACTCACGACTAGTCTGGTATTTCAAACACACGTTATTAAGATAACATGGGGGCGTACAGTTTTTGTTACCATACATAGAATACCATTTTTAATAAATATTTGGAAAGGAAAAAATAAATTGCTATTCTTGCTATCCCAATGACTGGCATGTGTCTGCGTATTTATAGAGCATGTTTCTGAATGATGAAATTCAACCCTTCGGGTCTTACGGTTATTTCTGTTGATCGATGTTCTTGCTTAATCACACGCAGACTTAAAGATAGACTGAGGGATTGTGTAGCCCTATATTTACCACAGTGTAAGACACAAAGTGATTTCGGCCGTCAGTCAGCAGACAAAAACAAACTCAATTTAGTGGGATGGAAAGGCTTTTTCATGCCATATTCAGAACTAATATTTTAGTCACACGATATGTACTATATACAGTACATATACACATGCTTCACTACATACTAATACACTCATATATAAGCTAATATAATATACATTCTAATACACTCATAATATATAGGCTAATATAATACTGCATCTAAACAATGAACATTAGCATCTCAAAAACAAATCTAATTGACTGAAGTAGAAACTGATTTTTATTGATCAAATAAGTATCCCTGTTTGTTTTGCATTATTTCAAAATATTTTTTGGTAACCAGATAGACTAAGCCATCTGCCCGAAAAGCCCGCCGTTTGCAAAATCAGAAATATTAAGGTATAAACCTTCATGTGTTAAATTATTCCTTTATCAAGGAAAAAAACAGACAATCAAAACAGTTTGGTGAATAAAGTTGTTCCTCTGGAGCATTTTTTCATTTCTCACTAAGCAAACAAAAATATAGATGAGTACACATCCAGCAGATTTACAATTGCCAAAAAGTCATTTAATTATTTCTTCCTGCTCCACTTTCCTTAATGTTGCCAGCTGGCACTAAGCTTTAAGTAAAACATTTCACATCCAAACCTCAGGAAACACAGTATCCAAGTATCTTGTGGTACTCATTTTCACAGCTGTTTGAAGAAACACTAAAAACATGCACTATGTAACGTCAATAACATTAAATACAAACTCAACACAGCAAATCATTACGTGTCCCACTTAAATAGCACCTGCCCTAGGCCTTCACAGTTAAACTGCCCTAGGCCTTCGCAGTTAATGCTGTGGTTCATTAATTATTCGCCTAAGCAGAAACAGTGACTCATTACACAATTTGCAGGCTATACATAGCAAAACGGAGATCACACTGATCAATCGGGCCATTGCTTACGCCCCAGTTTCCCAGCAAAGTGCCCGAAGCGGGAAGACGACGTGCACGGCGAAGCGCTTTCATTGGCCGTCACTGTCATTGCCTATGACTCCAGCCAATAGGGAAGCACCTCTCGATTTACTCTGGGGTTGAAGTGCCCCGCTCAAGGGGAAACGGCTACCCTGCCGCCCCCAATCCGTGCACCAATCAATGCGCCCCCCCCCCCCCCCCTCCACAAGAACAAAAGGAAGGTGACTCACAGTAGCCGCAGCGCGTGCCCCCCTCGAACACAAAGCCGTTGGGGACGGCCCCGTACCGCCGCAGATCCGAGAGCTTCCATTGGGCGAAGATGAGCGGGGGGAGGTCCCGAGCGATCCCCAGGAGGTTGTTGCACAGGTGCAGGGTGGCCGGGCCACTCACCAGCTTAGTGCCAGGCTGGACCCCGACGCTGAAGCGGTGGACTGGGAGAGAGAGAGAAACATTTATATTATTATTATTATTATTATCTTCTATAAATATGTGTTGTATACTGCACTGTGCTTTGGCAACAATGATTGATTTACATTCATGCCAATAAAGCCATTTGAACTTGAACTTGAGAGAGAGGGAGAGGTAGAGGGATAGAGAGGGGGAGAGAGGGAGAGAGAGATGTAGAGGGATAGAGAGAGGGAGGGGGAGAGGGAAAGGGAGAGAGAAAGGGAGAGGGAGACAATGTTAAGAGACATAACACAAGCTTGTATTACTATGGATTTAAACCCATTATTATGCCTATAAAATCTGTGCCATGCACAGTTGTGTGCAAGCAAAACTTGAAGTGCATATGAAGCTTGTTGATCTGACCATAGATTTATGATTATTCAAATCCAGCATTTCTTTCAGGCGCTGCTGCTTCATGGGGATGGAAGCTGAACATTTGTTGCAGGTAAACTGCGCGACACACAGAGGCAATGCCACAGAGTCTGGGCCCCATCCTTGGACAATTACAACACTCATTTTTGAGGTCCCCTGACAGTCAGGGCCCTTGGAATCATCCCAACTTCACCCCCGGTATGGTACCAGCGACTAAACACAAACTGCGCGTCGTGAAAAAGCAAGCGCTTACCATTACTCGAGCAATAAACATATACTTCATATAATGTCCTCAGCTGGCTTATCGTTAAGATCGCTGCAGTCATAAAGGCAAAAACACGAGACGGCAGTCAGAAGTGCCCGCCTTAAAATGCCTTTGCTTAAAATTTGCATAATTAAATCGCTCTCTTATGGAGGCTGAGTAAATGCTGTGGTAAGCCGTCCAACAGATGACTGGGCCTGGGACCGGCTCGAGCGGATAGAGCTTCTTAGCTCTTTTCGTTAAACAGAACAGCGGGACAGCGCCGCGATTCCCGCCGAGAGACCGGAGGATTGGAGGGATTTGTGCTCGGCACGGTCCGGGCTAACGAGGAACGCGTTTAGGGGGGAGAAACAAATATTCGATCGGTATTCAGAAACGTGCAGTCCCAGGGACCCTGGCTGTGCTATTTCCTCACTCTATGATCATCTGTGAACCGCTTGTGCGCGTGTGCGTCTTTCTGAGTTCATATGTGTGCATGCACGCTTGGCACCGTGCGTGTGCATATATGTGTCCGTGTGTTACTGTGAAGAACCCATTTTCCTGGACCTCAGGCGGAATCCCAACGGCACACGTTGCATCCGTCCGTCACATGCAAATCACGGGAGAAAGACGATCCCGCGACGCATGGAAAAGAAAGACCCATCAAGCGGGAGATCGATGGCGCCGTTAAAAACATGAAAAGCTCGTAGGCCGTGCGCTGGGGACCTCCTGTCATCGTCCATTGGAGGATGAAGCATCGAACAGAACAATCAAACCACAAATCAGAGTAACAGGCCAGGGAGAGAGGAGTGGTCCGCTAGTCCGCTGCACCCACAGCAATGGAGGGTCAGCTGATGTTTGCGTCTCTGAATGATAAACCCCTATTTGCAAATAATACACTGTTCTGCAATAATCTCGTTATGCCCAGAAACAAAGATCTATTCTCCACGACAACTGTGTCACAATTAGTACGGCGAGTTATTTCAAACAGCCATAGCGAAAAAATATTTTTTTATTTTATTTGTTTTAAATAACAAACGGTTACACTGCAAAAGATTTCTATCTTAAGTGATTCTAAAGTCGAAATATAATATTAAAATGCTTGTTAAGATTTGGTTTTTGCAGTGTAAACAAGCGGTTGTTTTAGTTTGGGCAGGATGAGCTTCAAATCGAAAGCTTTGAGAGACGGTAAGATGTCTGACGCCTGTAAGACCATAATTAACCCTCACACCTCCCCTCCTCGCTGAGACGAGGCCCGGTGTTGCGCCAGTCTGAGCGGCGTGTGGCATGCATCTGCGCTGAGACTTGAGAAGAGGGAACACACGCGCTCGGCGTGAAGCCGCGGCTGGCAAGGGTACACTCAGGGGGAGGGAGTGAGAGAGCGAGGGAGGGAGAGAGGGAGAGAGGGAGAGAGAGAGGGAGTGAGAGAGAGAGGAGGGGAGAGAGAAAGATAGGGGGGAGGGAGTAAGAGAGAGAGTGAGAGAGAGAGAGGGAGAGGGAGGGAGAGAGAGAGAGAGAGGGAGGGCGAGGGAGGGGCGAGGGTGGATTAGGGCTGGGGCAGCAGGCCCCAGTGCCTGACATCCTGCAAACTCAAAAGCAAACAGCAGAGGGGAGGGGGAGGGGAGGGGGGCCAGCGAAACCAGACACCATCATATCCTTCCCCCCAGTTTTCCCGCTGTCGGTCAGTGACTCGTGCGTGCCGAACGCCCGCGCGGGGCCCACCGACATCAATACGCACCGCGAGAAACATACCATCTCTCACCCTCCTGGAGAACAGAGGAAAATAGCGTCAGCTTCTTCCCAGCGTGTTTTTCTTTTTTTCAATCGTACAGTAGGTATCATATTCCGGAGAGAGCCGACCTTTGACCCCCCCCAGTAAAAGTGTACACAGTGCAGGCATTCGGGCCTGGTGGCCGGGGTTAGGAAGCCTGGGGGGACAGGTGGTGGGGGGGGGGGGGGGTAGCGGGGGAAAGTCAAACACACAACGCTTTCTGAAGGTTACCTTCCCCAAGACTGTAGCATATCCGGGCGTCCCAGGCCAGGAGGCCATCCCGGGTCTCGAACCCCAACATGACGGCCTGGGACAGGCACAGGATGGCCAGGGTGTAGGTGATCCCCTCATAAGACAGGATGGGCTCGAGGCCGCAGATGTCCTCCAGCGTGATGCTGCTCCTCTCCTTGTGCCCTTTGGTTTTATCTGCCTTGTCTTTGTAGGCCAGCAGGAGCAGGCAGTCTGAAAACAAGCAAGTGCACGCGCATTAAAACCTTTGCCCTTTTTCCTCATGCGCGCCACGGAAACCGTTTTCGGCTCACGTCTGCCCGACGCCATCTTGGCTCAGAAACTCCGATAATGTAAAGAGATACAAAGTCCAGCTAATCATTCTTGCCATTTATACCCACCGCAGCGTAAACAAAGTTAGACTCGCCCCCCCTTAAGATGCCACAGGCCGCCACGGAAACAGCCCCGGTTGACACAACACGCTTCGATCTGGCCAAAAACGCTGAGCAGAACGGCCTGAAAAAACGCCTGCGAGTGCAAACTCACAGCCTGTTCTCACACGCATCCCACGCGTGGGCACGCACAAGGCTGAAGAAACAGCCTCTTCAGAGAACCGAGCGATCCTGGTCTAGAGCCCAAGACCAGCTTACAAGGCCTCACATAAACAGCCTCCACAGAAAATCCTAGCTTACCTAACACCTCTGCTATGTTCAGTGCATTTACCTACAGGGTCTCCTCAGTTACTATACGTCATGTTAACTCCAGCCTTTTCCTACAATTCAGGGTAGGATGGATGATGCAAACAGCTGGAAATAATGGATGCAATAATTAACTCAATCGAGGAATAATTATTTAATTATTACATTCATTAATAAACAGTACTTTTCTTTAACCTTTAATGTACTTTGGCTGCAGCTCCCTTGAAAAATACATTTTTACAACCCGCTCACCTGGATAAACACTGGAGAGATACATCAATAGATAAATACTCCGGTGTGTGATACTGCTTTGAGCCATAAACCCGGTAAAAAAATAAAAATAAAAAATTGCAATAATGCATTTTAATTACGCATCCTTCAGAATGCTAAACAGCACTCAGCAGAGTCTGAAGAAGCAGAACTCCCATTAGTGTATGTGGCACCCATTGATTAGTGCAGAAGTTACGTAACTTCTGCACCAATCAAAAGGGTTTACAAGGCAAGAAAAAAATCCCCCCCCATGTTATTGGCTCCCACATTTCCTCTAGCGTTTGCTCTTTGTCACTTTAGAGTGGCAAAATATAGCAGGGACACAAGTATGGTTCACAAGCAGCTTGATTGAATGCATTAACTGCACAAAATGACTACAGCACAGTATTTGCAGCCAGAACAAAGACGCAGGTGTGAAAAAATTGTTTATGCAGTTCACAGTTCATTTTACTTACAATAATTCCCGTGCAACTTTAAAATTGCCATCTTACATGAGCTAGTTCAAACCATCACATGCTATAAAGGCTCTTGTATATAAATCTGGATTGTGGTATGGTTTGCATCAGCTTTAATTGTATCAAACATGCTTATGTTTTGATCTGAACATCTGAATCAGTCAAACAATTGACAAAACAGCAGCAAGAGGAATATTTGAACCAAAATCCAGTTTGCAAGCTGAATACATAACAATTATATGTTGTGCATAAATAAAAATATATACTATTTATAAGGAATGAAAGAGAGCCTGGGGCTCTTCAGATCATATGGGAATAGTGTACAATATTACGGACTATTCCAGCAAACAGATGTAAATGGGTTAAACAGTTGGTGCTGATGTAGCCTACTGACTACTTCATTTATGACCTTTTATGAGTTTGAATCCCTGATTAGGCCTAGATTGTTAAATAGTTTTGCAGTGCTTAAAGTTGGAAATGATTCTTATTTATTGCAACCATACCGATAATTATACTGTTTCTTTAAATGTAACTAAGCAAACTTCTGAACGGGGTAAAGTTCTGAATGAGCGAGATGAAATTTGAGTCCCCAACAACCCATTGGAAAATCTGGCCGATTTTCAGCCGACGCCAACCCTGCATGTCAACATATTTAATTGAACAACATATTTTATAATGCTGTTTGTTTCTCCACGTGCCGCGCCACCCGCCCTTACGTGATATCTACTTGATCATGTAACTAGCTCCCGTGCCAATTGTGCCGTGCCAAGAAGCAATTTGTTTCATTCAGAAAATACTAACAGCGAACTGCCGTTGGAAAAAAATGGTGGTCTTTTATAACAATACAAGCTTTTATCTCCTTTAACAGTTCCAAGCGCTATTTCTATCGTCTCCAGTACAACCCAGAGTAGAACAACATGTCAAATATAGAAGTGTTAGCGACATACCAGCTACAGGCGACGGCTTTCGGAGCACCACCCACCTACTCTTCCACTGTAAAGAGAAATCAAAAGAAAAAAATAACTTTTCACAAATAAGTGCCACCATCCGATAGTTTCACGAACATTTAATAATTCGTTTGAGGGAGAAACCAGTCCGTATTATTAACCTTTTTTCCATCTCTGAATTTGACTTGTCCCTCCACGACAACAGTATCCGTCATCTTCAGTCATGATTCCAAACAGCTGCACTCTCTACTCTGGGCTCCTGCCCCGTTGCCTACCGAGGGGGTCACTTTCAAAATAGCTTTATTAGCTCTCCGCCCTGGTGCACCGACACGATTTGCAGCAGGCATACTCCACAGTACTCTTCATATCAGATTGTCTTGATAGAAGTTATTTTCTAAGAAGTTAGTGCGGGTGGGTGAGGGCCGCGAATGCAGAGTAAAATTTTCTGCACGTATTCTACATTAGTAAAGAACATAAACCTTTATATCTGTTGTTGATTGATTCGGGTCTGTTGTTGACACAACCAAACGGTGTTGATTGATTTGTAACCCTTGACTCCAAATGTTTATCTTCGCCACCCTACAGACCCGCCACGACGTTTGTTCAGTTGTCAAATTGTTTCAGGATAATTGTTTCCTTACATTTAATTAAACGCCTTATTAGCAAACGGATGTGCATCTGCATTATTTATCCAAGTGTTATGACTCACTCATTAGGAATGACAGCAGAATCAGCAATAATAAAAAGAATAGCAGATTTTCAAATAATTGAGTGCATTTATTCTTTTTGTAAAGGTGTTAATGGATTTTTTTTAAAAATCAATTTCCATGTCTTTCACATTATTAGACCAAGTTGAAAATCCATCCATAAAAATGTCTTTAAGGTCATAGGTGAAAATTATGCCTTGGAAATGCTCATCTATATTTAATTTCATCTTTTGAACTCTGCTCCTTCATAATTAATTTAAGACCGCAGGGAACATATTAAATGGTTTATAATGTGGGGTCACTATGAAAATCACTAGGCCTACCTGCTGTGCAGTCTGAATCATTTATTTCCAGAGTGCTCCCCAGTATTCGTTCCAATCACATGGATTTGCTATTTATCACACTTCTTCAGGCAGGAGGTAGAGATAATTAGTGAAGTCAGCTGGCTGAGTTCATGGGTGGAAGAAACGCATGGTAGGACCTTTACTTTCTGACCCCTGGACTTTCCACCTCTGCTTATTTCCATACTACTGTACATATCACCTATTCATAATCATTGCAACTACTAAGCAAAACTCTCTAATTACATTTTTATTGTCAAATATACTGTACGTTCTCCCATTTTTCTTCACTCAAACAGAATTTGGGAAAGAGCACGTGTAACAGCAAATTGAAATTGCTATTTTGAATTGAACTTATAACTTTAAAAAAAAAAAAAAAACAACAACTGAAAAGGTACACTGTTATCCTAGACATATGATTGCTGTGAGGAAACATGCTAACATCTTTAATTAGACAATATTCCTTTTCAAATACCAGTTATGACTGACTTATCAAAGGCCGTTACATAAATTGTCTTCACAGATCATCCATTTTGTGACCGTGATCCATGTCGGCAAAAGGTAGGCCTACGGATTAATTCACAAACAGAGCCTTGGAAAACTTTAAAAGTGTTGTACTTCCCGGTAGGCGGAAATGATAAATATTGCGATGGAAACTGTTTAGACAGTTGAGAAAACGTTTTGAAGCTTACAGCAGAGTCTAAAACAAATGATTTTAGAAATTTTAGGATGCCTTTAAGAAATGTTTGTCCTGAATTTTATTATTGCAGAGCCTCTACGATCTGGGTTTAACGGTATTAACCTCCAAGCGCCCATTAGATAGACGCACTTGACATGGGAACAGGTCGTTTAATCGCAAGCTCACGACGTGCCAGCTTAATTACTGCCATTTAGCAGATGTTCTTATCCAGAGCGACTTACACAAATTTTAGGGTTTTTAATAATTTATGTTTGGATATATACTGAAGCAATGCAGGTTAAGTACCTTGCTCAAGGCTACAACGGCAGTGTACTTCCTGGGAATCGAACCTGCAACCATTGTAGCCCAATTCCCCGCCCATTATACGACACCGCTAGTTCCTAGTTCCTTGGGTTCACTGGGTTTGTACTGCAGTAGTTTCTGCTAATGTTGCATCAGGTATCCACAGGCTACCCATTGTCCTAAGGTAGAGATACGCCTCTTAACAAACTGCCGCTAGAGCTCCTGTAGAGCTGTGTGGCATAGACTGTGGTGCATGGGTAAGATAGTCACTGCCTCCCAGGAAAGTACATGGCACTGGCAGGAGTTCCCAATTCCAAATTGAGCCATAAAAGGAGAATAAATAGTTTAAAATGGAAAAAAAGCTTCCCAATTTGTGTTAAATCATCTAACATTTATACTTGCTTCTAGTTTTCTGGAAGAAAATCATCACAAGGTGACATCAACAAACCATTAGCTGTGTTAGCTTAGCATACAGCATGTGTTAGCTTAGCATACAGCATGTGTTAGCCTAGCATATAGCATGGGTTAGCTTAGCATATAGCATGTGTTAGCTTAGCATACAGCATGTGTTAACCAAGGGGCCAAGACTGGGCTTTCGTTTTGAAGCTCACTTCCTGGTTGTACTGGGAGCAGCAATTGTGCCGTTGCTCACTAGCGCCACTGCGATTGGCTCCAGTATAGGTCTTTCACCATGTAAGTCAATGGCAGCAATGTGGTCAAAATACTCAGTCAATAAATTTTTCCCACAAAAAAATTTAATTGCAATAGGTGCCTTTCCTTCATCTAATGCCTCTGCATGTGCTGATTTTTATTTTAAATATTGTGTCCTTTGGACAGGGTATTAACATTTGTTCAGGACCAATCAGAGGGACAGGTTGAGTCCTCTTCGGCTCCACGGAGCAGACGCAGTTTGTTCAAAACGGGTGACGAAAAAGACATCCTGAGCCTCAATTCAGTTTTTACGAGGCCGTGGAAAGGCAATGGGTGACGTCACAGTGGCTTTGTCCATATTTTTATACAGTCTATACTGTTAACTCTATACAGTCGACAATATGAAAAAAACATTAAATCTAGGGGAGGAGTAAAAAAAAAATACTGAGTTGTGGTAGTCATAACACAGCTCACTGCAACAAAGCATCAGGCTAAACACCTCCGTGAGTCCCATTACTCTCAGAAAAAGTTGTGCTAATTCTGTAAAGTGTAAAGCAAACCTCCTCAGATGCCAGGAATTTCATGAGAGACAGATGCAGTGCCGTTTGTGTGGAGACCCCCAAGAAGAGCCTTGAGCGTACACACGGGATGCAGCTGTCTGGAACCACACAAACGCGGAGCAAGCTGGACCCTCCTGTCTTTTACCCGGAATCTGAGGAAAATTTATCCCAGTCTGTGCCACAGGAGATTCCAAGGAAACCAGATAGCATAACATTTTACTGCAACCATTTCCAACATTGAAGAAAGATTGTGTTTGATTCCAGTGAGCAAAGCCGGAATCTAGACGTCTAGAGGGGTGGAAATCTAGGTTGAGGACTAGGTTAATCCCAATATAGCTCAGGTTTTACCTGGATATAGCCTGTCTACATCCTAGTCGGCTAGAAAACTTTCTATTGGGTGGCAGTTATTATCTTACAGGCTATGCCACACAGCTCTAGAGGAGCTCTAGAGCCAGTTTGTTAAGAGGCATATCTCTACCTTAGGACAGCTGGTAGCCTGCAGGTACCTGATGCAACATTAGCAAGAGGTTCTGCAGTAGAAACTCAGTGAACCCCAAGGAACAGTGGAGTACTGATAATAGCCAGTTAATTAAGCTGGCACGTCTTGAGCTTGCGATTAAACGACCTATTCCCGTGTCAAGTGTGTCTATCTAATGGCCGCTTGGAGGTTAATACCGTTAAACCCAGATCGCAGAGGCTCTGCAATACCAAATTCAATGATTTTTACAAATAACAAAGTTGTTGCAGAGATTTTACAAAACGTTTCACAATCTAAGCTTTTAAACTAGGCCGCATTTAGGTTGTAGAAAGTTTTTTTATTTTTTATTTGTTCCAGATTTTTTCTCCAAATTTGGTAGCCAGTTGAACCCTATGCAATTAAATAGCAACCGCTTGAGAATCGCCGCTACACAACCTCGTCAGCCGGTAGTAGGAAGGAGGGCGCCACGTCCACTTCAGGGCGTGACTCCTCAAGCTCCTAACCGTGATTCCAACTCACCCAGGGCCGCTCTGTGCACGACGATTCATAGCGAGTCCCTCACCCCATACTTGGATCTGGCTGGACTTCCGATCACGCTGGGCGCAACTGCACAGACCAACTGCACAGACCGCTTGTACTGCTGCACCACCGCGGTGCTCGGTTGTAGAAAGTCATATCATGGTTAGGGAACTGGTCTTGTAATTGGGAGGTTGTGGGTTCATGTCTCCAGGTGCCTTGTTGTACGGTTCTTAACCCGAGTTGCTTCAGTAAAAATATCCAGCTTGTACGCTATGTAAAAATATAATCTGTGCAAGTTGCTCTGGATACGAGGATTCACTGAATGCCGAAATGTAATATAAGTGTGATCTGAACCTAATTATGACAGAGCAAGAAAGCTGTGGTTTGGGGGCTGTAAAATGGAGGCTCTTGCAAAACGTTGTGCTGAAATGTTCATCACCTGTTAGTCTTACAACACTGCAGAAACACTTTTTTCTTTCTCAAGAAGCACTTGTGAGTTTGATTCCCTTTAATTCCGAGGAAATATTGCTTTCCCAAACATCATAGGCAACAGTGCAGTCCATGCATTACATTTTTATTTTTATTTTGTTCTATTCTGTTTTTAATCTCTGATGGGGATACACACTCTTTCCATTGTGCAACAAAAGTTCCGAGAGTCATTACTTTATATTGGAGACTGCAGGAGGCAATTGCCCCGATCTGCAGAGGACCATTAACATTAAAGTTTTCTTAAAAAACAACAAGATAAATCTGGATCACTATAGCCTTTTAAGCCTGAATTCCACTGCATTTAAAACAGAACGAAACAAAGATAACTCCCCGCGGCGCTCTTCTCCAGAGCTGCCTTTTGGCGGGTAAATGTTCCGTGTGCTTTCGCGGCAGGTAGCCGCATACTGTGTACAGTCAGTGCTTTCTTATCTCCAAACCAGGAGGCACACCTGCAGCCAAAATCACAGGGAACATTTTGGGTAGTCCTGCTAATCAGCTGTAACCATATTGTAGCCTGCTAAGAGCCCCTCTACTTATGCACATATGCTCTTGAAGTAATGTGCAGGCCTAAAACCTGATTAATGGATGAAGACCAGTGGGAATCTAGAAAACAGACAGGGGACATAATAGCTTCTAAAATAGCTTAGAATAGGTTTGGAAGAGCCAAAATTGACTGTTTTCTCCGGGGAAATGAAACAGGTAAGGTCTTCTACGGTGAGGGGTGAGATGAGGACTTTTTCGGTGGCAGGCAAAAGGACAAAATAAATCTGTTTGAGAACAGGATCTGGAAATGAGTCGAGCTTGTTTCATGGTGTTTGGCAATCGCAACCAAAAATAATCTGCTTAAAACACCAAGTTACATAAACAAATTTTGCACTCTATTTAATACAACCTTGGTAAAATCAGCCTGCACTCAAATTATTGATACAACAAAGACATATAACTCACAGATGGTACACGTGCAATATCCCAAAGTAGTGCTATATGTTGTGTGTGCTATACGTTGTGTGAGCTACACGCGTTCATGTAACATAACACTGTGAATTTGTGTCAGCTGATGTCGGCATGGTGGCGTTGTAAAACATGACTTAAATACAACACTGCTGTTTGTTACTATGGTGATTAAAATTGGACTAGCTTGTGCATTTATCTTCCTGATTATTGTGGACCAACTGCACATTAAAATGAATTGCGTATATTAACATATTTTTAGGATACACCAATGTCTTTCATTTTGATTAATAATTCAGCTCAGCTTGAGTTCAGGGTTTTATGGCCTACCTTAGTGTCGCCAAGCTATCTCTCACAAATTATTCATTTTAGAAATGTGTATTTGCTGGCCACTGAAATTGTACATCTCTAGAAGTATTACCATTTATCGTTTGATTAGTAGTAGTTATGAAGCAAGCTAGCTTCCACAGAGAAGGAAAACAGTTGCCATCAATTTATGTTCTATTGATTCAAATTGCATTCTCACTTTCTTGTGTCCAAAATAATAATTTAGCCTGTCTATCCCACAAATGAACAGATGTTGTTTTTGTCTGATGCAGGTATCTTAAATAAGGTAACCAGGGAGAAGGAATAATTGGGGGACAGGGGAATTTCTGATGATCAACAGGAAAAGTTAAAAGCAAAGGATGAAGGCCGGATGAATGCAGAATATGCTAAGGAAGGAGTTTGGGGCTTTGTTGTGTGACTATGTTAAGGCGTATCCAGATTCAGTATATTAACATGAGGTTACAGTGACAAAAAAACATTGCTTGTAAGGAATGAGACTCTGTGGTTGCTGCAGTTATTTCTGGAGGAAAGGTTGAATATTTAACAGCACTTTGTGCTTCACAGGTGTATGATATGACCTGCCAGCCCCTCATTTTGCAGATGCAGTACCTGCCATCCCAATTTAAGACAAGTGTCAGAGGAAACGCCTTGCCTTTCAACCCAACCTACCTGTCTCACTTTGATTTGAAAGAATAATTGTTCACATGGTGTCAGCTCTTGTTCCCAGTATACAAACATGAGATCTATGCCCTTCAAAACCACCGAAAATAAAAAGACTATAAAAAGTTCTGAAGTGAAAGCCATTTATATTGCAGTGCAAGACAGCAGTGCCAGCCGTCCTTATACAGTGCTCTCCAGTATTATTGGCACCCCTGGTAAAGATGAGTAAAAAGGGTTATAAAAAATTCACCGTTTGGTGAATTAGCTTAATCTCACACTGAAAAATTAAGAAAAATCCAACCTTTAATTGAAGTAAATTTATTATGAGAAAAAAAAAACCTTCATCAAGAAATAATTATTTTTAATAAAACTTTAATACCACAATTATTGGCACCCCTGCATTTATATATAGAAGAAAGTAATAATTTTTAATATTTGGTCGCATATCCTTTGCATGCCATGACTTCCTGATGTCTGTGACCCAACAACATCAAAGGACTCTTGATATCTTATTTTCTGGTACTCAAGTGATACTATAACATCTCTGCATTTGAATGAATCTCTAAAATTAAAATAATATATTCACAATAAGATTATTCCTGTGTTGAGTGTGCGGTTTACACTGAACCTTTAATTATTGGACAAAACTCAGTGTGTCATTTCCTTTTTTTTGAACGTACTTTTGCTGCAACCTGCACCTCCATTGGAAAAACACATGTGCACTGAACTATTTTTCTGCAGATCTCTATGGGAATTGGGGGGTGGGACTAGATTTAGCTGTAAATTATGCTGGACAGTATGGAACACATGGTTGGCTAAATGGCTATAAGTCATCAAGGGTCTGTGGTATCAAACGAGCCTCAAACCATCACTCTGCTGCCTCAAACTACTGCTGATTTAATGAATGTTTAATAAAAGATGAAAAAAAAAAAGTTGGTTTAGCTAAGTTTTGAATTAAAATTGTGTGGGAATGTGCTTCACTGCCTGAATTACAGACGTATGTATTAGAGAAAATACATCTAAAATATTTCATTTCTACCAAATTTTTTGATTAATTGGAAAATGTCAAATATGACTAGTAGAATTTGTGCAATGTAAAGTCAAGGTGCTGCCAACAGCTGAAAGGCCATAATTGAAATGTCATGTTTTGAACATGAATTGAACAAATAATTTTTCTACCAGTGTTGCACTTCCTTTTGATTTTCAATAAAATATATTTTTTTAAACCTAATAAAAATACAAGGACAAACAAATTTTTCCACGCTTTACAGCCGTGCGCCACAATAAAAATGAGTCACTGCTGGAAAGTCAGTTAGTTGTCCGTAGAGTTTGAGAACTGAAATACAAGAGAGAATCACACACACATTCAGGATTAACACTGTTTAGCCATTGTATTGGTTCACTCTGTGTTCACTCCTGTAGAGCTTTCTAAATGAGCTCCTGCGTACTGATAAAAAATGTTAAAAAAAGTGTGGAAAGGGGTACACTCAGCTGAAATAAAAAACCTTGATAAATATTTTAATTGTTACTTTTATCAATCCTTGGAATGTAACATTTTAAAGCCCTATTACACATAACGAAGAAGCCTGTATGAACTATACTTAATAGCATACTTTTAGCAGCTGCTTACCTTGGGAGGAAGCAATGTGGTGAAGGTGACTCAATGAATACTACTGAACCTTCAAAGTTTCGATGGTTGGTTTGTGACTGCGAAAGCCTCAAGTCGTCTCTCTAAGGTTCACGTTTGGCTCTGGATTGTTGAAGATGAAGAAGAACAAAATGGGGGTGGTGCATGAGATGATTGACAACTCACCTCAACCATCACCGGTGTGCAGCACTCACCTGAGTGGCTCGCGGCGGCCATTTTGTGTCAGAAGACTCTCCAGACACAAGGGGTGCGTCCCAATATTCTTCACTCCCCGCCTCCTTTCCTCCACTCCCCCACTACCACTCCTCTCCTACCCAGAAGTATGCAAAACTGCCTGAACGTTTCGAGTACAAGTGTTTGCATGTACAGTATACAATGTACCTGACATTGCGGTTTGCGTCGAGACATTAATTAATATGTATAACCATTTATACGTAACTAAGATGAAATCAGCAACATTAGATTAAAACACAAAGATCCGTTACCGGGGGTGCGGAGGAGAGGAGGTGGTAGCGGAGGGAAGGAGGGTGCATTTTTCGAGTATCGGGACGCACCCAAGACTTCCGAGGCTGGGACAGATTTAGCCAAATCCAAACAACAGATGAACGGTCAGATGGGCAGAAAATGTTTTTACTACCTCAGTAAATCTTTTGCATGCAACAAATAGCACACTTGACATCATTGCATATTATGAAAATTAGTATTGCTAAGCAGTTGCTGGAAGGAGATGAACAATGTTTCGAACAATGTTCCTTACCATACCGGTAAGCATTAAGTCTCCCTGTGCCTTATATCCTCAAACGTTCATTAGAATTGTCTCATATCTAACAAGCTGTTTTGCTATATTTATCAAATTTATGCTTGGCCTTAGTAATTACTAGAAATAATTTATTACAGATTAATTTCAGACAGACATCGGTGTGCTAACTCATGATATCATTCAATTATGTAAATGGTAGAATAAGCTATAGTTCATAATTAGGTTGTTTAACAAGCTATAATGGTTATGAATATACGGGGACAATGCATAGTAATTCCAAGGTACCCAAAGAAGAGAAGCAATTTGTATTAATAACATCCCAGTTGGTCATTTCTTCATTACTGTGGTGCACAGTGTAGTTCAGAATCTCGAGGGATTAAGACTTGTTGAATATGACAGAAAAACAGTAAAAACATGGCTAGATGCTGAAAACCACTTTGACCCAACCAACTGTAGAATATGAACCTTAGCAGCTGGCTAGTGTGTGTGTGTGTGTGTGTGTGTGTGTGTGTGTGTGTGTGTGTGTGTGTGTGTGTGTGTGTGTGTGTGTGTGTGTGTGTGTGTGTGTGTGTGTGTGTGTGTGTGTGTGTGTGTGTGACAGAGAGATCAGGAGAGAGTGAGAGATAAAGAGAGAGAGCTTGAAAATTTCACTTAAAAAATTGCATTCTAAAACATAAAAAGATACTGGGTGATATGTGACATTTTCATCACATTAATTTATGAAATACATAGCAGTGCCTCTTCAAAAAAAGAAACGTGAAAATGTTTCAAATGTTTCAGTTATAGTTTCTCAGAAAGTGATCATTCAGAAAAGTGAACCTTGGAATATAGGAGAGCCTCTGATCTGAGAAATTATACAGGCTTAACATGCTGCATGCTACCGCTAGTCTGTAAACCTATTAAAACTGATTATAGAGGGTCAATAATTCCTGTGGAAATAGCAAAGAATCTGATTTTATATATATATATATATTTTAAATAATAGGGGGTAGCAGCATAGGTTGAATTTTAGCGAGCTGGGCTTGTTTCAGATTTGAGTCCTAATGTGGTAAAATACTAATAAGTTAAAGAATGGCTGAAGCACTTGGGCCTTATTTACTAAGGCATTTAGCTTGTGCGAAACCTATTAACACACGCAAAACTAATAACACAACCAATGATTAGTGCAAAACAAATACCATGACCAATCATTGGTGGTGTTATTGGTTTTTGCGTGTGCTAAAAGGTTTTGCTCATGCTAAAGGTCTTAGTAAACGAGGTCAATGATGTCTTGTGAAGATGAGAGAGAGTAGCTCACTGCTCTGCTGCCTGAATTGAAGCACATTGGGCTTTGCTTATGTTTAGGGAGCTGGACACTGCACTTATAGGATATCACTTCTCAGTGGACCGGTGCACCAAAACAACAACAGAAATCGCTAAAAGACCGTTTTAGGAACACACTACTTCTTTTTTTTATTTGGTGCCATTAGTCACGGTGCAAAATTTGGCAGGAAAGAATTGATTTCTTTGCTCCGGGCTGATTAGATGGTCTGGACCTAACCCATGCCAAACAGTAGCTATGTGGAGTCAAAAGGATGCTCAGATACTCAGTCCTGCTCTGCGGAGGAGCATTATTACTCATTTTTCAGCAGCCGGTCAGATCCTCTCCTTTGTCCTTTGTGAGCTTTTTTACAGGGTGCAGAGAGAGAGAGAGCAGCTTCGGGGGCAAAATCAAAGCCGGATATCTTTTAAGCTGGTTCAGCCTCGACGGCGGTTTGATCGTTATGTCCAGAACCATCATCAATAATGTTGCACGGGTTTGGGCCTACATTAAACACACGTGGCTACATTCTCTCGAGCTCAGAAGAGTTAGTAAACACTGTGCTTTGTGATCGGTGACAGTGCCCATTTATGCTCATGTCCTTCTGACCAGAGCCGGCCCAACCCAATAAGTGACAAAAATGACTGGACTGGACTGCTCTAACTCTTAAACCGGTACTGAAACTATGGGCTATGAATGACCGGTGAGTCATGGGAGGGGTTGTGGAGAGTTGCAACGTGACAAAACACACTTTTTACATGTAACTTAAAGGTTGTATCAGCGATTTTGGGTGGAAACATAAATGATCACATTCATCTGATTTTTCCTCACGATCCGCTAGCTGCCCGCCCCATAAGCAGGCCGTCAAAAAACCGCGTCTCTGTAGGCAGCCTATGCTCCGAGATCGTACACAAAAACAATGGTACTACCAACTACTCAAAACCAAAATAAACAGTATTCCAACCAATCACAATGATCTGCACAAACGTGACGTCACTTCTGAAGCGAAATCCCAAACAAACATACTTATGAATAATTATGTTATGTTTTAAAAAATAGTGTTCAAGCATCCAGAATTATAACCACGTTAATAACGTTTGTAAGAAACCAAACCGTTTGTAAATCCGTCAAGATTTCAGCGAGATAAGAGTATTAGCGTTTGTGCAGATCATTGTGATTGGTTGGAATACTGTTTATTTTGAGTAGTTGGTAGTACCATTGTTTTTGTGTACGATCTTTTTTGACGGTTTTTTGACGGCCTGCTTATGGGGCGGGCAGCTAGCGGATCGTGAGGAAAAATCAGATGAATGTGATCATTTATGTTTCCACCCAAAATCGCTGATACAACCTTTAACATTTACATTCACACTGGTCAAATGAAACACTGCACCTGTCCCATGCCACTGTGTACCTGCAGTTACTATGACATACTGTATGATTAAAAACATGAAGTCCATATTTGAACATATGTTAGGCAGCCTTTTAGTAGCATGGGGCAAAGAAAATGTATCCCAGCATTAAGCGGGACATGGGCGTGGAGAATTACGGATCCGCTATGTTATGCCGTGCATCATGTGACCTCCCCTGCATCATGTAACCGGCTGCACCAATGGGGGCCACCGGCTGCGTTGACCAGCAGCGTCCAGCACGCGACCGCCTCAGACGAACGTGGCCTTGTGCTTGTTCTTGGCGGCGCTGGCTTTTTGGGGTTTGACGGCGACGAGAGAGGGCAGGCCCGACGTCTCGTACACCCCGTTCCGTGTCCTGCCGCGACGGCCTCTCAGTCCGGGCAGGCCCAGGTCCACGTCCCCGCCGGCCCGCTGGGGGTCCTCCAGCCGCACCGCGTCCACGTCGATGATCCCCTTGGAGGGCGGGGCGGACACACCCCAGGCGCGCGGGCGAGGGGGAGGAGGAGGAAGACGAGGGCCGGAGGAGGTCGCCCTCTTGTGGGAGCTGACGGAAGTGCGCCCATTTTCCCTCTGCCTCCTCTTAGACCCTGGAGACAAGAGACGTCAAATTGAGGAGATGGAGTCAAAATAAATTTTTCTCCCCCATACGGCAGGGAGGAGGGGGAGGGGGGTAAAGCAAACGTTAGGTAAAGGACTGTCTGCCATCCAGACGCGTTCAGAGATTTAAACTATAAAAAAAAAAATTTGAATATTCACATGGACCGCTGTTAAACTGACAACGCTGTTGCCGCGGCCAAATCCGAACTTTGCCGTTGTGTCAGGGCGCCCGACTGATCGGAGGAGCAGTCTTGCATGCCGTCTCCCGCACTTCAGCGAGCGGAGGCCTTTGAGAAAGATGAATCCGCGAGCAGCGCCGCGTCACAATATGAGATTTAGGCTAAATTAATCTGGCTCGTTTAATAAAGTAAAACCGCCCGGCTGTTTCCGGGGCTCGCATTTTTTCGTCGTCGAGTTTTGGGGTTTTCGAATGAGCTCAATCTTTACAACACTTCTGTTTCTCTCAGAACCAATTTATGAAAAAAAAAAAAAACATGGAAATATTTTCAGCAAGGTCTGTCAGTCCCATTAAATCAGCTTGGGACAACGAGCCCAGTACAGACACGGAACAGGAACAGATGTGGCACACTTGCAAAGGTGGTTTTGAATTTAGGCAAACCTATCACCATTCACCATAACGGATTCAGCGCTGGGGGCTCCATAAAACTGTGGAAGAAGCAGTCGGCTGGGAAACTTAGAATTAATAGCGTTTGTGGCTGCGCTTGTTATATTAGTATTAGCATGGTATAGTACCGGCCTGGATGTGTTTAAATCAGTGCATTACAACACTGATCAGGCTGTGTCTAAATCAGCATCAGACTATAGCCTGTCCGTGTGTAATTTACAGTGGTATAAGAGCGGTCTGGTTGTGTACAATTTAGACCAGTACAAGACTGATTGGGTTGTTTATAAATCAGATTGGGATTGGTTTGGCTGTTTAATTCCGTGTGGATATGAACGGCCTGGTTTATTGAAATTCAGTGCAGTCCATCACCGGACTGTTTGTGGTGCAGGACTGGCCTGGTTGTGCCTCACTGTTGCCACCACGCTGGAGAGATTTTGGACAGCAGATGAATCTAAACAGTGGGTGTGTCTGACATTAATGACATCATGAGAAAGAGGCCCTAGTGACACAGCACTTTGGGTGAACGGCCCTGCCATTAACATTCCCCTTTACTGCCACCTACTGGCCGTTTGCTGCGAGTCAGTGAGCCCATCCCAGCCAGACACAATCTGGGTCCGTGCCCACTGTGGTGCCGTTCTGATTCCCCAGAAAAAAAAAGAATAAATACAAATCTATTCTTTAGTTTTCATTATTAGAGAATAACAATCTATAAGTTAAAGCCCAGGTCTCCCATGAACACAGGACAAAGAAAGTACTCGGGTGTTTTCATCGTTATAAGAGTTGGACTGTGGCATGCTTTCATCTGGCATCACACGCTGCGCTGGGCTCGTTACGAGGCCGACGGTCCACGCTGCACACAGAGAAAGCGCATCCCGTTACCGTGGCGATCTCCAAAGGGAATTACCAACATCCCTTTGTCTCGCTGTCCGCGGCTGCATGGAGCCGCTTGGTCGCGCGCTATCGATCTGAGGCAGGATCGATTCCCGGCTCCAGTGCAGCCCAGTCTGTACCCCAGAGAGGTTCAATTCAGATCTCTTTGGGGTCCCATGCTGGCCGTCCACCAGGCCCCTGTATATCAATAACCTCGAAGACCTCTCCTCCCCCAGCCTCAGGCATCCCCCAGTGTTCAGTGGTCGCACAGTCAGGCGGCAGTGCGCCATGGCGATTAAGGAATCTGACTCGTTGACAGGTACACAAGGGTCAATCCCAGCTGGCTCCCTACTTGTGTTGTGTGGATGTTCAGCTGTTTTAATGAGTGCGGTTAATGTTAAAGAGTCGGACGTTAAGGACATAATGCAGTCCGTGATAAAACGATAGGTCTACTGAATGTGTGATAGTGCCATATACGGTATAGTAGGGGCAGTAGTGCAGTTTAATGGTTAAGGAGCCTAAAGGTCATATAGGGTATAGTAGGGGCAGTAGTGCAGTTTAATGGTTAAGGAGCCTAAAGGTCATATATGGTATAGTAGGGGCAGTAGTGCAGTTTAATGGTTAAGGAGCCTAAAGGGGATGTATGGGTACGTGTGTGAGCACATATATATGCTGGGGGGTCGTGGACAAGAACTACAGAAGCACAAGGAAATTACCATATTGATATCAGGTAAATGTCAGACAGCAAGACAGTGGGAGAAAGAGAGGGAAAGAGAGAGAGAGGGAAAGAGAGAGAGAGAGGGGGGGGCAGGGAGATGGAGAGATTAAGAGAAAGAGAGAGATTAAGCTACAAACATATAAGGGCAAACAGGCTTCGCACAAGGACATACTGTACATCCATGGGTCAGAACTGCATTGACTGGTATCACAGGACCCGCACAGCCAGAACTGCTATCTCAGAATCAGCCCCAGGACCCGAGGAGGCCCCAAATCACAGACACATCCACTGTGCCCAGGTTAAAAAAAACACACCCAGCATAAAACAATCTACATCCTGTTCGTCTCTATGGTACCCTGATCTCACAGCCCCTACTGACAACTGACCATGACAATTCATCTGCAGCAGTCGGCTGCTAGTTCCCTAATGGTTATTATTGCTTTTTTTCCCCTAATGAAATTGCATGCAGTAGTCCCATTCTTACCACGCACTATCCCAAATCATTCTTCAGTCAAAGCCTTGTAATTACTTCCTGTCCGCAAAAGATAATTGCCATGCCCCCCCAATCAAAATCCTATTGACAAAACAAAAAGAGAAATGCAACATAAACACACTCACACTGAGGACATGTAATGCACTATCATACCGGATGATAAAGCGTTTGAGGATCGATCTCATCATCAGGGCTGTAATTAAGTAACGCGCGCTAGCCACGCTGGTTCCCTCGGGGCAACCACACTAGCTCTCATCAGGCTAATCATTTACCCCATTTGCTATTACTAACAACAGAGCCAATCCAAGCACAAGGAGTCCGCTAATTATGCCATAGAGCTCCCCTGCGTGAGAGAAAAGCCCCACGCGGAGCGCCGCATGCTAAGTTGCTAACTGAATCGGCGCTGTAGAAGAAAGACCACACTGGGATGTGAAGGAGAAGCTCCCACTGTTTACATCAGAATTAACATGTGGGCAACGGAGTTGTGAGACATCACAGGTGTGCAGTAAAAGTTAAACGCACGCAGAGCGCTGCACTATTATAATGTGCCTACTGCCCCCTTGTGGCCACTCACCTCACTCATCCCAGCAGCAGGTACAGACCAGTGCTGTGTGTGCGCAGAGGAAGCTTGTAGCGTTCTGAGCATCAGTATCTCCACGACAGGGCTTTCTGAGAAATCCTATTCACGCAAGGTGTACTTTAACACCAAAGTTAACACGTCGCTGTGGTGTTGAAATGTTTAGCTCAAACCTAAGCATTTCAGACTTTATGTCACTGTATGTTTTATTGGTGTTATTAATCATAGCTGTTATCATAAGAATTATTACATTTGGCTGAGACATGCACTCTTCTTTGAGAAGCATCATGCTCTTATTTTGACAAGCCAAACACACATAGATCGGATTAAATGGGAACCCATAGACCAAATAATCCAGGCAGCCACAGGTCATGTGGGATAAGTGCATGTATTAATAGAGCTCGATAAATCCGTTTTCTGTGTGAGTGCCAGGTTCAGGTTTGGCCTGGCACGCTTTCAGGTACTGGTGGCTGGTTTTGTAATTTTGCACCGTGCAGTTCCGTCAGAGACCACAAGGTGGCCTCCTCATTAACAAGCCCGACGAGAGACCTCACAAAGACTTCTTTGTCTTTGGCGCCACATAAAAGCTTTTCGATTCTCCGACACGTCCATTTCCTTTCGGCCCACAAAGGACGATGAACTGTGAGGTACTTCAAAAGTGATCTTGTTTACCCATTCAAGTCCCTCCCTTTTGCATTCGCTATATTGGGGTCTGGGCAACGAAACGGAATCTCGGCCTGCGTTCTGTGGGGGCGAAGACGTGTTCAGACAGACTACAGGTTAGCGCGAAAGCCAACGCTCGATATCAAGACCTGCCAACGGACGAATGCATCGGTAATGACTGTACACGTCATACAGTGGAGCGGAGCCACCTGTTTGCCGCATCACGGCAACCTTATGGGGACCTCCCAAGTGAACGAGCTTTGTACAAATATTTATTAGGGCTCACTGACTGACAATGGCCTGCCGAGCACAGCCTATCGGCAGGGGCCGACTGGGAACCAACCCAACGGCAGGAGGAGACACACCCCGACACCTCCCATCAATCTATGAGCCTGTTTCATAAGCGCGAATACCTGACGAGAAAACCAGGACCTCACGACCTCAATGAGCTTTTCAACCATGAAACAGAACGTTTACATCGTTTAAAATTAGTTTTTTTTACGCACAGCAACCGAGAGGAGGCGAGTTAAAAAGAAAAAAAAAACTAAAACAAAGCTAAACCGCAGTTCCGTCGACAACCGATATAAAAACTCATTTTACGCATCATTCGAAGGGAAACATTTGTCAAGATAGAACAGACAGTCATACCTTTCATTCCAAAACCAACAATACCATCATGAATAGTCTTGTTAGTGGGGAAAATGTCAACAGGGGACGGGTGAGCAAACATCCACACCCCCCCCACCATGTAGTCATCCTGTGTGGGTGGTGGACCGTTTCCATGGCTCCCCGTAGGCCATGAACCATTCTATAAGGCCCATTCTGTAAGGCTAGCACGCGGGGGATACGTTACATGGCGCTGCTTTGTTTTGCTTTCTGAAGTGTACCGTGTGTGGACTCCTCTCCAACAATTACCCATTGACAACACTGTGTACAGAGCAAGGGCTGGAAGCCCCCCACCCCACCCCAAAATGACACTGACGTTCTGATGCATCTGTCCCCTCCCTCGGGTGCTGGGCCTTTGAGTTTGTGTTAAAAAGATTCTTTCATCCCCCCCTCCCATTTGACCTTGTGATGTGAAAACAAGGACGTATCGACAGCACATACAAACAGAAGAGGGCCTCAGGGAAGAGAGGGAGATTCAGGTGCAGGTTTGTTTCAGCGATCACTTCTCTTATGCCTCTCTGACTTCACGCGTTTGCCTGAAGACTGAATGCATTACAATTATTATTACGTACTAGAAAGCTTGCACGCTTTCTGTACGTGGCATAAAATGCAGGGAGCAAGCGCCTGGTCAGGTTTAGCGTTTCCCAATTTCAGCCTCCGCACTGGTGTGGGGTCACCAGATACACATGCTTTGCACGAACGGAAATGGGATGGACTTATATTTCACTCTGCCTGCGGCTTAGTTTTAATGCCTTTAACTTCCATATGATATGAGCTTCCTTCTGCTGATCCCAACCATTCCCTGTTCCTCTATCTCTCAACCTGAACCATCTTAACTGCTAATTACTACAATAATGTTGCATTTATTTACTTAATTACTGTGTTAAAGTTATAGCATCCTGACCAACCCCCCCCCAATTAAATGCTACTGTACAAATATGCAAGCCATGACTAATCAGAAAATCTTGTGAGTAACATATTTTCATCCCAAAAGCTGTATGAATCTAAAAGATAATTTCTTTTATAGCGGGCATTCCTGGTTCTTTATGGGAACGCCATGCCAGCTCGGAACGGAAGTGGCATTCGGCACGCCGGAGCAGCCCAGTTAAAGGCGATGATTCCATCTTTGGCCGCAATAAACCCGATGCCAATTAGGGCACATCCGCTCTCTCCCTCCGCCTGTTTACGGGCCTTGTTTGCAGAATGCTAACAGCCGTGCGCTTAACAAAGCCGTCCTAACTAGGCATTCAGCTGAGCATAGCCTCCGTGCATAGCTAATGCTCTGAGTTTTTCCTCCTTTCACAGAGAACAAACCCAATCGGAAGGCAACCGGTGAACGCGCTCGCCGGCGACAATGAGGGCAGGGGCGTCCGGCGGGACCCCGAAACCGCGCGAGCATTCCAAACGAGCGGCTTCCTGTCATACCGCCGTGAACATTCTGAGACCTGCATCCGGTTTGGCGGACCCACTCACGCTCCGGGAGGGTTGCGTAATCTCTGCGGTTGACGGTAACCGGGGAGACGACGGGAACGCAAAACCGATTCAGCCGCTCGCATAGACAGGCCCACTGCAGGATGCCAGAGGTTCCAAACGCATGCATGTACCCGCTGGGGAACACGTCACCGCACAGGTTCTGTACTCAGCGACTGTGTTCGGCACAGGCAGTCTAAGGCTGAGCGACTGTGTTCGGCACAGGCAGTCTAAGGCTGAGCGACTGTGTCCGGCACAGGCAGTCTAAGGCTGAGCGACTGTGTTCGGCACAGGCAGTCTAAGGCTGAGCGACTGTGTCCGGCACAGGCAGTCTAAGGCTGAGCGACTGTGTTCGGCACAGGCAGTCTAAGGCTGAGCGACTGTGTCCGGCACAGGCAGTCTAAGGCTGAGCGACTGTGTCCGGCACAGGCAGTCTAAGGCTGAGCGACTGTGTTCGGCACAGGCAGATTAAGGCTGAGCGACTGTGTCCGGCACAGGCAGTCTAAGGCTGAGCGACTGTGTCCGGCACAGGCAGTCTAAGGCTGAGCGACTGTGTTCGGCACAGGCAGTCTAAGGCTGAGCGACTGTGTCCGGCACAGGTAGTCTAAGGCTTGGCGACTGTGTCCGGCACAGGTAGTCTAAGGCTGAGCGACTGTGTTCGGCACAGGCAGTCTAAGGCTGAGCGACTGTGTCCGGCACAGGTAGTCTAAGGCTTGGCGACTGTGTCCGGCACAGGCAAATTAAAACTGAGTGACAGTGTCCGGCACAGGCAGATTAAGACTGAGTGACTGTGTTCGGCACAGGCAGTCTAAGGCTGAGCGACTGTGTCCGGCACAGGCAGTCTAAGGCTGAGCGACTGTGTTCGGCACAGGCAGATTAAGGCTGAGCGACTGTGTCCGGCACAGGCAGTCTAAGGCTGAGCGACTGTGTCCGGCACAGGCAGATTAAGACTGAGTGACTGTGTCCAGCACAGGCAGATTAAGACTGTGACCAGGGCTACAGCAAGTCCCTGTCGGAGCACACAATTCAAACCACACACCACAAAGATGAAATCAGTCAGAGCAGGAAGTCAGTTACAGATCAGCATTGTATAGAAGGCAGATTTGTGATTTGACTTCTAACATTTATTAAATCTAATCACACACAGGCATGGAATTCATCAGCAAAGAAATCTACAGAGGACATCTACTGGAGATGAGAATTATCAAGAGAGAAGATGGCTTGCAATTCAACAATGACATTAGTTCTAAAAAAAAGACTACTGTATGTACACTACTGTTCACTGAGCAGTGCTAAACAGTAAATAAAAATAACAGGGATAAATTATTGGCTTCTCAGGAATATATTACAGAATAAAATATATAAAATCAGGACTTAAAAACATGTAATGTAGCTCAAGAAGTTGAGACTGAGCACAGTTGAATGGAGGCCTGTTTACAGACATTGTTGAATTGCATTTTACTGAGGAACCAGAGAGAGGGGGAGGGAGAAACCAAATTTTAATTGAAAAATACAAGAACTCAGTACCGATATGAGAACAACTTTTTTTTTTTTTTCAAATAATTGACATAATTTACAAAATAAATTTGAGACACCTGCTTTAAAAAAAAAAAAAAAGTAAAATAAAAAAGAAATGTTTTGATCAGCGGGGTCCAGTTTTTGTTCGTCCCGGCGTGCGCCGTGGTCGCCACGGTGAAGCGCGTTTGGCGGGATTACCGCAACTCTCTCCTGGACGTGGTGCGTCTTTACAGGGGGGCGGAGCCAGATCACAAGCTGGGTACCTGCATACCTGTACCCCCCCCCCGGCATCACGAGAAGTGTGGACGAGCGTCGGCCAGAGGTCCGCGTGTCTCGGGCGGAACGGCGACCGCTGGAAACCTTAGCGCTATACGTGTGCGTGTGTGTGTGTGTGTACAGATCTGTCTGACTGATCTGTCGTTTTTACTGCTTGAATTGACATTATTGATCGTCAGAACACAAATTCAAAAAAATATTGGGTTTGTGATGATTGAGCATTAAGGGGAAAAAAAATACCAAAGAAAGCAGGAAAGAGTTTATTTTGAATATAAAGTGCATTAGAGTCAGTAAAGTGGGGCAGGAAGATGGACAGTCTTCAGCTCAGCACTGCACACGGCACACAGGGTCACGGGGGGTCACAGTCCGGATATACCTGAGCTGGAACAGGGGTCCGCGCGGCTGTCTGAGGGGGGGGGCGTAGTGGGTTTGGGACAGGCGGAGCTGGAGCAGGCTGGGCAGAGGGGAGGGGGGTAGCAGGGTGCTGTTGGGGCTGCTGATATCGCCCTCGCCCACCAGAGTCAAATCTCCCAGGCTCTCGTCCTCCACCGTCTGGACACCGTCGACCTTCCAGTCTGAGCCGGTTTTGGGCCAGGGTGGGGCGGCTCGGGGGTCCGCGTTACGGGGGATGGGGGAGAGGGGGGCGCCGAAGGGCTGGTGGTCCCGGTGGGGCCCGGAGTCCAGGCTCTGGGAGTGGTGGCTGGCGTTGAGGGCGCCGCGCTGGGCGTCGTTCTCTTTCCCACGGCGGGGCGTCGAGCAGGCGGGCTCGGGGGGGGCCAGGCGCAGGAAGTCCGGCAGCACCAGGTCGTCCTTGTTCAGCAGACCCCGCTGGTCGTCAGCTCGGTTGCTCTGAGCTTTGGATATGAGCTCGAAGAACTCTGCAGGGGGTCAGGGGGTCAAGGGTCAGGAAGACAGCACACCCAAAAAGAAAATGACTTACAACAACAATTTTTTCTCATTTTCTTATATTTCATACAAGCAGATACCGCGGCAAAAAAGAGGTTACATTTGTTAAACGTGAGAACAGCCAGAGTTCTGTGTGAAATGGCGATGTTCAATAAAAGCATGAACAGCCCTACATTAGTCTCTGAGCCGCTACAGGTATCCGGAGAGAGAGAGAGAGAGAGAGAGAGGGAGCGAGGGAGCGAGGGAGGGAGTGAGGGATGGGCGTTAGTGAAAAACAAAAGCAAAGCTTCAACAGTACACTGGAATTAAAGGGGTAGGCTGTGGAGCGGCAGCAGAGCGAGGTTTACCTTCAGCTTCATCTATATTAATGTGTTTGTGCTTTCTCCTGTCCACTTTACCCACTGACTGGTCCTGTGTGAATTTGGGCGGGTCCCTGGCAGGCCTGCGGCTCTCCCCTCTGGCTTTCACAGAAGAGGACTTCCCTGACGGAATCTCATCCCCCTGGATTGCGACAATGACAATGCACCAAATTAGGGGGGGGGGGGGGGTGGGGGGGGCTGGGCGGAGACGGGGAGTCCCTCCCCAAAGACTTGTCGTGGGGGCGGGGCCGTGGGCGGAGTCAGGGGGGGAAACCAGGCCTCCTCTGAGCCGAGGCCACAAAAGTGAGACACAGAGCACAGGAGCCCCAAAGACTAACACCGCTACAACACCGTTACCTTCAGCTACCAACCCAAGCTCCCCGCGTACTTGTTACCGCGGCTACCGTGGTCTCCCCGGAGACCGAAGCCACTCCTCTGGAAACGGGCAGAGAGGAGGAGAGGGGGTTAAAACAGGCGGAGCCAGGCGAAGCGTGTGCGTGCGTGCGTGCGTGCGTGGGAAACGTTGCCCGCGCGCGCGGGGGCAAGAGGGGTGTTAGAGTTCGGATGCAGGGAAACCCAGATCAGCTCAGGCAGAGCGGGACAGAACGGAAAAACAGCGTCATCAGAAGAGAGCCAATCAAAATGTCCAATTCCCGTCACACACCCCATCCACCCACCGACCCCAAACCCCAGCCCGCTAAAATCCTTACTGTTGCCGACTGGCTTCTCGCCGTTGCTGCTGGCGTGTGGCTTTTCGATGAGACGAGCTTCTGCTTGTCTGCCGGGAGGGGGAAAAAAAAAAGACAGGAAACAGAGTGAGACACAACATCGGCCCCGCCCGAAAGACGAGATTTTATCAGCGCACACAAGGCGAGGGCGACGGGGCGAGCACCGGGCGCGCGTCATCACCGCTGCGCGTCCCACAGCGCAGCTCCGAGCCTCAGAAACCGCCACTGCTGCGTGCGTTACCGCGTGACCCCGCCCACCCAGGGACACCGGCAGGTTTTCGCCACACAAACGCAATCATTAGAGCTGCCCCATTCCCCGGCTTCAACCACCGACCCCCGCGCACAGATAAGAGAAGCCTAATGAGCTTATTGAGGGTACCTAATGAGGACATTGTGGAGATGTAAACTGACAGATACGGCCTGTGCTTCCAGTATTCGCAGAGACGCCCTTTGGGAAGCGGTTTTAGGAAGGAATTCGTCATACATTAGGGATCTACAGCCTGGATCCTGAAGAGCCGCAGGGTGGGCTGGTTTCTGTTGTTACTCGTCATTCAGCTGATCAATCAAAGCAGTGGAATACCTCGCCTGGTTTCTTGGGTATGAAATTATAGTGGATATTAAAATTAAAACAAAAGCTAGCAGACCCTGCGGTTCTCCAGGACCAGGGTTGGGGACCCCAGCAGACCCTGCGGTTCTCCAGGACCAGGGTTGGGGACCCCAGCAGACCCTGCGGTTCTCCAGGACCAGGGTTGGGGACCCCAGCAGACCCTGCGGTTCTCCAGGACCAGGGTTGGGGACCCCAGCACACCCTGTGGCTCTCCAGAACTAGGGTTGAGGACCCCAGCACACCCTGTGGCTCTCCAGGACCAGGGTTGGGGACCCCAGCACACCCTGTGGCTCTCCAGGACCAGGGTTGGGGACCCCAGCACACCCTGTGGCTCTCCAGGACCAGGGTTGGGGACCCCAGCACACCCTGTGGCTCTCCAGAACCAGGGTTGGGGACCCCAGCAGACCCTGTGGCTCTCCAGAACCAGGGTTGAGGACCCCAGCACACCCTGTGGCTCTCCAGAACCAGGGTTGAGGACCCCAGCAGACCCTGTGGCTCTCCAGAACCAGGGTTTGGAAAAAGCGCTGCTGTACATTTCAGTCAGAAGAGAGGGAGAGGTTGTGGAGGTGTGAATGTGTAGAACGGCCAGACGGACAGGAGTCTTCCTCACCTTTCCCCAGGGCGTGGTCGGCCACGTCCAGCACCACCCTCAGCCCGTCCAGGTTGGAGATGGGCAAGCCCAGGTCCAGTGGCTCCTTCTCTCCGCTCTGTGGTACACCACACAACAGCGGTTAATGCAGGGATGCTGAACTAGCCTTTCATAGCCAAAGCCATCCAGCCTATGCTGCAGTATAATTCTGCAGCAAAATGGCTGCCGGGCATCTTCTAAATGAGTGCTACATGGTGCACACCGGGGGTTGAGGTAAAACCCTCCACCATAGAGGAAGGTATGAGGTAAATATTACATCACCCTCTGAAATCACACCTGGGTCAAATAATTATTTGAAATTCTTTAACCCTTTAGACAGTGGTACTGTTTCGGAGATTACTGACCATTTAAAAATAAACATTTATATTCTCCAATATTCTGAACAAAATTATTATTATTTTTTGTTAGCAATATGTTTAGTTGCAGGGATCTACAGGTGTTTGCTTATTTGTCTGTTTAATGAGGACCTACAGAGTTGACTCAGGCCTGTGTGAACTGCAGGTGGAAAAGCAGCCACTTACGACTGTGGCGACCAGGTCTCCCAGGTGGAGGCCGTACTTCGCCACGACGGGCCGCAGGACCTCCGTCACCGGTTTGGTGGGCTTGGCCTTCAGCCCTACCGACCGGTTAATGGGGACCAGGTCTAATCTACAGGTGAAAAGAGAGGAGCAAACGGTCAACACACAGTCTGATGATAGTCTGATAACACACAGCCAGCTCTTGTGAGTCTGATAACACACAGCCAGCTCTTGTGATAGTCTGATAACACACAGCCAGCTCTTGTGAGTCTGATAACACACAGCCAGCTCTTGTGATAGTCTGATAACACACAGCCAGCTCTTGTGAGTCTGATAACACACAGCCAGCTCTCGTGATAGTCTGATAACACACAGCCAGCTCTTGTGAGTCTGATAACACACAGCCAGCTCTTGTGATAGTCTGATAACACACAGCCAGCTCTTGTGAGTCTGATAACACACAGCCAGCTCTCGTGAGTCTGATAACACAAAGCCAGCTCTTGTGATAGTCTGATAACACACAGCCAGCTCTTGTGAGTCTGATAACACACAGCCAGCTCTTGTGATAGTCTGATAACACACAGCCAGCTCTTGTGAGTCTGATAACACACAGCCAGCTCTTGTGATAGTCTGATAACACACAGCCAGCTCTTGTGAGTCTGATAACACACAGCCAGCTCTTGTGATAGTCTGATAACACACAGCCAGCTCTTGTGATAGTCTGATAACACACAGCCAGCTCTTGTGATAGTCTGATAACACACAGCCAGCTCTTGTGAGTCTGATAACACACAGCCAGCTCTTGTGAGTCTGATAACACACAGCCAGCTCTTGTGAGTCTGATAACACACAGCCAGCTCTTGTGAGTCTGATAACACACAGCCAGCTCTTGTGAGTCTGATAACACACAGCCAGCTCTTGTGAGTCTGATAACACAGAGCCAGCTCTTGTGAGTCTGATAACACACAGCCAGCTCTTGTGAGTCTGATAACACACAGCCAGCTCTTGTGATAGTCTGATAACACACAGCCAGCTCTTGTGAGTCTGATAACACACAGCCAGCTCTTGTGAGTCTGATAACACACAGCCAGCTCTTGTGATAGTCCGATCAGCTGCAGATTACGGGCTGACTGAGAGACGGAGGGTTCGGCAGATAACAGCACAGATTCCACAGACCAAGCCGACTGATAAGCAACACACCAGTTCTTGTATAAACTTTGAGAGATGGGTAAAAGTGAAGTAGAACAGTTCAACAGGGAGCAAATTCAATGAACCTAAAAGAACAATACTCAGTATTCAACACTTTGAACCATCTTTACCAACAGATGACATTCAGTAAAACAAACAAAAATAAATATAAAATAAAACCTCCAAGGAAGAGTCAAACGTGGTCTGTACAGTATGATTATGAGCCTTTGGGATTCTGAAAAGCTGGTATCCATTGTCTTGCTGTAAATATGATTTCCACAGTGCCAGTATTACAATGGAAAGCTAATTACATTTTTCTTGAATCAAAAAGGAAGGAATGACAGCGAAGGACGTTACCTGAACAAAGTGCGTTTCTCTAATCGTAGGTCCCGGCCGCTCAGAGTCATGCAGTCCTGGTCCATAACCAGAGGCTTTACAAGGTAAACACAGATACTTTAATACACAGACTGCCTATCCATCACACATCATATTAAAGACACACACATATGCACAGAAAACACAGTGTTAGGAATAAGAGGCTCACAGTACACTAGGGACTGTGCAACTGTGCAACAGCCTGGAACCAATTTATTTGGCTTTATCTGCACCACTTAAGAGCTTCTATGTGTTTCCTATGGTGTTGTGCACAGAATTGGACACGATATTCTAAAGGTGGACGGATGAAGGATAACAGTAATATAACTTATAACTTATATTTGAACCCAAAAGTTCTGCTACATTTTACTGGTTAATCACAACGTCAAGAACCTGATTGACTCGAGTCAACTACTACTCCCGAGTAACAATTACTTATTTTGCTAATAAACGTTGTAATCCAACAATGATTTTTACAGTGGAGTCTAAGCCAGACAATTCCACTGCACCGCACCCCACCTAAACAATAAATGCTTGTGCTTATTCTACACAGCTATAAAATACCACACAGAGGTCAGAGGAAATCCCTTCAATAGAGAGATTTAAAAAACAGACAGTGTAGAAGCCATAGATGAGATGGAGGAAGGTCCTCCACCATAGAAGAAAGTAAGGAAGACAGACAGTACAGAAGCCATAGATGAGTGAGGAAGATCCTCTACCATAGAAGAAATAAGGTAAACAGACAGCAGACAGAGCAGAAGCCATAGATGAGAGTGAGGAAGGTCCTCCATCACAGACGTTTACAGGAAAACAGAGTGTGCCCAAGCTGTAAACAATAATGAGGAAGGTCCTCCACCACAGACGTTTAGAGGAAAACAGAGCGTGCAGAATGTTCGGGGGTCTACCTTCTCTCCCCCCACCAGGAAGAGGTCCACTGCCGCCAGGTTGATGCCCAGCTTCTCGCAGAGGCCGAGGAGCACTTCCCTGACCGAGACGCCGGGGCGCAGCGGCACGGCGGAGCACGAGCCGTCCGGCAGGTTGATGTTGCAGTGTTTGAGAGAGCGCTCCCTGTCCAACAGCGACATGGAGTGCCTGGATACGTCCCCCTGCACAGGAAGCCGCGCGCCACTCAAATCAGTCCCCCTCCAACCAGTCACCCCATACAACAACGCTGCAGCCTCCCCCAACTTTCATACAGAATATCAGAGGACTGACTGAAGAGCGGACAGGAAATGGAACCGGTTTGATCATTTCAAACTGGCTGCGTTCAGAATGGCTCCTTATGCGCTTTATACTGCACTATTCAGGGAATCAGCCATTTTGTAGGACGTCCTAATACTCAGTGTTCTCAATTGAGAACTCGGGAAACCGTCAAAATGGCCGATTCCCTAAATAGTGCACTGTAAAGCGTATAGGGAGCGATTCCGAACACAGCCACTGACTTTCTGAACAGAACGAGACGGGGACCATCAGCTAACACTTTAACCAGAGAGAACAGCGATGCTGCAGGTTCTCAAGGTTTTTTCTATCACTCAAGCGATATGACACTTTTCTGTTCTTTCTGAACTACATTTATGTCCCTGTCTTGAGTAATAAAAGGCATGTCAGACAGATTGATGGGCAATGTGAGTGCACTACAAAGCCTATTTTCCACTCCTGGCTTGCACCATTAGATTGTAGCATTTCAGGCAGCGGCTAAGTTGGTGTATTGTGTTAGTCATGGCAACGATTTAACTGCCGGCCTCATTTTAAAGTCCCCCGGGAAGAAGCACTATAGCTATAAATTGATAAACTATAAATCGTTTGATGTTTCATTGTGGTACATACGTGTCAATCAACACATATGCACTGCAAACAGCTCTCAGAGTGACCCAGATTATCCCTATCATCATCATCCTCGCTCATGTTTATATTTATTGTTTGAATTTTAATGATTTTTTTTTGTCATTATAGCTCTTTTATCATTATAGCACAGCAAATTGGGCGTGGCGTACGAGAGTGCTGTTTTATTGGCAAAGGGAGGTTGTACAAAGTATTAAATGCAGGGGTGGCAATAATTGTGGCACACGTGGTTTTGATAAAAATAATTATTTCTTAATGAGGGATTTTTTTTTTTTTTCTCAGAATAAATTTACTTCAATTAAAGGTTGGATTTTTCTCATTTTTTCAGTGTGAGATTAAGTTAATTCACCAAACGGCGAATTTTTTTATAACCCTTTTTACTCATCTTTACCAGGGGTGCCAATAATTGTGGAGGGCACTGTACATAGATATACGTACAACCTCTAGAGACAAACTATGGCTGCACAAGCTGCTTTGGAGTCATTGACGTATATTTTCTTGCTTTAAACCAGGGGTTTTCAACCTTTTCTGATCCAGGGGACCCCCCACCCAGGCTCAAAGGCATCCAGGGGTCCCCCCACCCAGGCTCAAAGGCATCCAGGGCACCCCCATCATAAAAGTTTTTAAAAAAAAGAAAATTGAAAAAATATAATAATACAGGGTTTATAATTTCAAACATTTCCCCAAATCTGTATATAGTCATTGCATATCAAGTCTGGCCAGAGACCCCCTGCAGTACGTTCTAGGACCCCCAGGGGTCCTCGGACCCCCTGTTGAAAAACCCAGGCTTGAACCCATGAATCCCTGGAGCCCCTATACCAGCCACTGTAAAGCTGGCAGAGCATCACAAACATCTCTATCTAAAATATCCTTTATCGTACAGAAATCTGTCCCGGGCCAATCAAAAATGGACAGAAAGTGACCTATCCTTTTAAAGCTCCCAGTGGATATAAACAAAAATTTATGCACCACATGTTACAGTACTGGTATTTTGATTTTCATGTTTATTAAAATGAGAAAAAAATGCACTGCTCCCATGATCGTACAGAGAGGGCATATGGAAGCCTGTACGCATTCCAGAGCTGACGCTAAAAATATAATGTTTATTTTCACATCCGGTTCCCTCGCCCAAAACCTTTAATAATGTGATTCAAAGTACGATATCACAGACTGCTATTACCGAAGAATGTTTTATATATTTCTCACTGTTCTATTCTTTATTTTTATCATCTTTTATTAACACTCAACAATATTTTCTATACCCACAAGTGGAAATTGTGGCACAACAAAAATTATTTTAAAAAAAGTGAAGGGTGTCTCGCGGCGTAGCCTGTAAGAGCAGTCTCCACACCTCATTACATCGTCGGCGGTTTGAATCCGACCTCGCGACCTTCGTCGCGTGCGTCTCCCTCCCCACTCTTCCTGTCTCTCTACACTGTGCTGTCCAATGAAAGTGACTCAAAAGACCAGCTATGCTGAGGACACATTAAATCATGCACCACAGCGGATGTGAAGGAGCACGTTCCTACTGGAGAGCTCTCTCCGTGTAAGAGCGGTCGTATCTCTGGGAGAGTTTTTACTCACCTCGTTCTTTCCCCCCGAGCTGGTCGTGGCGAGCTCCAGGCTCGCTCCGGACGACAACGAGCCCTGAGATTCCCGTCTCCCATTACTGCCCGAGAAATCTGCAAAACAGCGTTCGGTCACACGCGGCGTACGCTCCCCTACCCACAGTGCCCTGCTGTTTTATTCAGACTCCATGCACCACGCTTACGTCTCCATCAGGTATGTAAATGTTTACTCAGTTTTGGCCGTGCCTCGGCCTCTCCACTCACTGTAATTGAAGTCCGTGAGCTCCTTCTTCTTGGGTCCTTTTCCGAAGCTCCGGTTTCGGGACCAGGAGAAGAAAATCCCCTTCTTTTTATCTCCGTGCTCGTCTCTGCTGTCGTCGTTCAGAGACCGGCCGGACTTGGACTTCTTGTCCTCCTGCGGGAGCAGACGGACAGACAGACGCGCGTCATCGCCCTCGTTACGAGTCGGCAGGCTCGAGACGGCGGCTTACGCGCGGAAACGACGGCCGCGGTTTGAGGGGTGGAGACACCTTCGCCGGTAACCTGATAACGCCCTCACGGTCGCCTCAGGAAACCCTGCGGCTCATTCCCCTTCCAGACAGGAATGTCACATGACCCTCACTGTATAGACCCTGCGCTGCTCAGTCAGGCACAGGGACCACCGAATTAAAACACCCGTCACAGCAAAAACAGTTTTACACAGGACTGTGGATGTCTGCTGAGAACAGCTTCCATAGCATGAAATCTCACAGCTCTCTCTCTCTCTCTCTCTCTCTCTCCACCAAAGGGACGCTGCCTGCCAAGGAAGGTGGTTTAGCTGACAGTTTGCATGATGCCAACCAAGAGCAAAGAGGCCATTTTGGACGCGCACTTGAAAAACATGCCTGGCAGTAACGAGCACAAATCATTAGTCAAATTACAACTTAACGAGCCTCTTAACGAGAATTAAATTGCAGGGAGAAAAGAAACAAGACATCTTCTCTGCAGAGAGTTCTCCTTCCCCTTCCACATGCCAGGCGGACGCATATCAGCTGCAGAGTCCACGGCACGACGCCCACGTACCGCCGTGTACCGCCTTTTCCCCGCCCACACCGCCAAAAACACCCTCCCACCGCCACAGATGTCCTGGCTGCAGACGGGGGAACTGGGCTGTGGGGGGCTGCTATCCCCCCCCCCCCCCCCCCCCCCATCCCAGAAGAGGGCAGGGAGTGCAGCTGTTATTGGCTGACAGGGGGGCGGGGCTTCAGCCTGGAGAGTGCGGGGGGGGGGGGGGGTTGGCGTGGCCAGGGTACCTTTCTGGGCGTGGACAGGTTGGAGCGGTCGGAGCTGGTGCTGTGCTTGGAGGCGGGGCTGCTGGGGATCTGGTAGGGGTCAGGTAGGGGTCGGCCCTCCACCTCCGCCAGCATGCACTCCTGGTACAGGAAGGACTTGAGGAAACGGGTGTAGCTGTCAAACTTCATCAGGTTGAAGATCTGAAAAAAGGGTGACGGGAGATTGACAGGAGGACAGGAAAGAAAGGAGAGAGGGAGAGAAAGAGTATGAGAGAGGGAGAACATGAGAGAGAGGGAGAGAAAGAGTGAGAGGGAGAGAAAGAGTGAGAGAGTGAAAGTCAGCCTCATTTGTGTCAGAGTCAACATTTCTAAGAAAGGGATGTATATTTTTCTACATTCATTTTTGTCAGTTTTAAACGACTTAACTACACTCTTCTGAGCCGGCAGAGGGGTTTGTGCATGGCAGAGGGGTTTGTGCATGGCAGAGTATGGGTTTGTGCATGGGTTGCAGTCATTCCAAATTAGGGTGGAAATTGGACATGCTCAGCCCCATGTTGGGCAGCAAATTAATTAATTAAGAGGTGGGTAAGCTAGCGCATGTAATGTAGGAGTGGAGCATGCTCTCCTTTCTCAACACTGAAATAAAATAATAAATTTTTTTAACCAAAATAAATATGAAAGGAACAGCTGACAAAAAAAAAGTGTTGTTTCTCAAACTATAGAGGACAACCCCTTTTTATACAACGAGGTACACTTTGATAGGAAGCATCTGGAGTCTAGTGCATGGTGTGTTCACAGATGCAGGCTCTGTGCCTGCCAGGGTATTTCAGTGCAGAGATTTAAGGATGTCGTTTGGTCACTACGATGGATAAGCAGGGTGTGTGATATCTGTCACCACATCACCAGACCGGCGGACCAACGGGAGTCTCCTCCGAGGCCCTTTACTGAACGCTGATATCCGCACCGCCCCGGCCTCGGAGAACCGCTGGATTCGCTCGACAAAAAAAGAAAAACACGTGTGGCGAAAAACCCAGGCCTGAGCAGCCCAGCTGAATCCAATCTGAGGGCCACGTATCGATGTCTGAGCTTGTGTGATAAAGCCGCTGAAGTATGCGGTGATCTAATCTCTCCCGGCGAGCTCACCTATCGGGCCTCCGCAGACCGCTAAATCCCGCCAATTTACATTCTTTCAACAGCTGATCCTCATCTGGACCGCCCTGCCTCGGCCTGTCCGCCAGCGGGCCGCCGTAGTGCCGACGGCCCGCCGCTAAGGGGCAGCGTATGCGTGCTGGCGGGGCTGCAGAGGGGCTGTGAGAGCTGAGAGTGTGTGTGCACCCACCCCCCCCCCCCCCCACCGAACCTGCAGCTGCTGTTCCTTGAACATGTCGGGGCGCGGGGCGTTGAGGATGTCGTCGGCCAGCTGGGCCTGGCTGTCGATGTTGACCGGCGTGGTGGCCTTGCTGGACAGGAAGCTGTTGTAGATCTCACGCGCTCTCTGAGACAGCTGTGGGGGGGGGGCGGAGCATTCATCACTGCCATGTAATCACACAGCCAACCACAGTTTATAAAACACAGGAGAAAAACATTCATCTTGCATTTAAGTGGACGCAGAGAACGGCTCATTAGACTTGGGCCAACGGTACCGCCGGCAGCCGTTGGGTAACGGCATATGAACGCGGCACCACCCGAGGAACGCACGTAGCGCTACGCCATTACCTGCTTCTTGTCCGTTTCAGGTACGTGGCTGAAGAACTCGCAGGCCTGCCAGAACAGAATGTTCTCCTCGCTGAATTCCTTCTTCAGAAACTCCTAAGAAAACAGAAAAATGCAGAAGGGTGGGGGGGGGATTAAACATTTGATTGACCCCGCCCCTCCCTTTGTGATGCGTGCTGAGATGGAGCTCAGGGGACGGGCGGGTCGACGTACCGAGAAGTAGCGCACGCCCACGGGGTCCTGCAGGAGGCGCTCGAAGCACACGGCCCAGCTGGCCACGCGACGCTCGGTGTGCCGCCGGTGGCTCTGGACGCTGGGCAGGCTGGCATTGCTGTTCAGACTGTTCTCACTGCCACAGCCCTTCAGATCCACACTGTTCAGCTCTGCGCCGGGCGGGAAAACAAGCCAGCGGCTCTATGGTTACACACCTGGGGTCACTACACAACACTGTTACTGAACAAACACTACGCAATCATCAACACTTTACCGTTACACACCCTGGGGTCACTACACAACACTGTTACTGAACAAACACTACGCAATCATCAACACTTTACCGTTACACACCCTGGGGTCACTACACAACACTGTTACTGACCAAACACTACGCAATCATCAACACTTTACCGTTACACACGCTGGGGTCACTACACAACACTGTTACTGAACAAACACTACACAATCATCAACACTTTACCGTTACACACCCTGGGGTCACTACACAACACTGTTACTGAACAAACACTACACAATCATCAACACTTTACCGTTACACACCCTGGAGTCACTACACAACACTGTTACTGAACAAACACTACACAATCATCAACACTTTACCGTTACACACCCTGGGGTCACTACACAACACTGTTACTGAACAAACACTACGCAAGCATCAACACTTTACCGTTACACACCCTGGGGTCACTACACAACACTGTTACTGAACAAACACTACTGAACAAACGCTACGCAATCATCAACACTTTACTATTAAACACCATTCCTGACCAAACACTACACATTCATAAACACTTTACTATTAAACACCATTACTGACCAAACACTACACATTCATAAACACTTTACTATTAAACACTTTACTATTAAACACTATTACTAACCAAGCCCAGGGGACACTACTCATTCATGAACACATTCCACCATTAAAATCATTACAAAACATTATAAAAGCACTAAAGCTAGAACCAACACACAATGATTTGGACGTGCTGTACAGGACAATGTACAGGCTGGTAGAGAGTATGTGAAATATGAGTATGTGAAGGTGATCAGATTTCTAAAGAAAAACACTAGAGGTTCAGAGCCTTAAACAAGGAAACAAAAAAGGCACAGAAATAAGAGGACAGACACACGGCCCACATTCACACACCGCCATTCAGCCGCTCGAACCCCTGCACGCTGTCGAGCTCCGCGTCAGAGTGACGTCGCCAGAGACGAGAGACCAGAGGCGCCACAGTCCCGCTATTTTAGCCACCGCTCCCCGCCGGAACCGTGCGTGATTTTCGCCAAACCATAGTCTGCGTGCGTTTGATGTGGAACACTGGGGTCCAGCGGCACTGTTCTGATTCTCCAGCGAAACTGAAGAGTGATGTGATCGGGAAACACGGGATTAAGAGAACAGGTTCACCGTTTAACGCTCGCCCCGACGCTGAGAGACCCCGTTTAAAGGTCCCTGGAGGACAGCGGAACCCCCAATCCGAGGTGTGTCCCCACAGTGCGGGCTCAGGGGATCCTAAGGAATACCGTGACACACCCCGTCCGCCGTGTCTTACCGTGCAGTTAACCGCTTCAACCGGGATATCTGCGCAGCCCTGCTTCCCCCACTGACGTTTTAGCCGCGACCAGCCGTGCGTTTTTTACGGATTCACAAGAAAAAAAAGAGGTCCAGGAAACTGTGAATTAGCTTCCTCCTTTGTCTGTTTGTTTTTGACGTGACCGAGTGCCCATGTCTTACGGGACGGCACTGAAACACCCGTTCTGTCCTGCCCGCCCTTTCAAAGGCGCAAAACAGCAATAAGCAATGCTGATCGGTGCAAATGAGCCTGCGACGCCCCACATTAAAAGCCAATAAGACGATGAATGAATTCATTATAGCAGGTAACTCCATGAAACGGACACCAGAGTCGTGAGCCCGTTCAGCTTACCTGGATAGAGCTGGTAGGAGCCCGTGTGCGGCCACTTCGCCAAATACCTCAGGCTGACGGGAAACCACGGCCCCTGTTCCATCCCGAACCTGTCAGAGGGCTGCCCGGGGACGGGGGCAGGGCCCGGCCCGCGCGGGGGCCGAGGGCGAGCGGGGCCCCATGGCGGGAGGAGGCGCGGAGCGGGAGAGCACAACGTGCGAGGCGGCCCTTACCGGGCCCTACGGAACACGGCGTGAGAAAGCGGATACACCGACCGGCACAATGTCCTGCAGAGCCCCGAATTAATTATTGAGCGCCAGGGGAGGGGGGAACTGGAGATGCCTCTTGTGACAAAACATGCAATATTAATGATGTTCACTCGGGCAGCTGCTTCTTCGCACAACTGAAAAACCGAGAATGGCCTACAGCTCGTCGACAGGTTTGTCCATTCGGAGAGATAAACTAGCTAATAAAGGTTATTATGCTAACGGAACTCGGAGAAGCGGGTCAGCTCAACGCAGCTGCATAAGGTCGGGCCTTGAATCTCAGCCACGGACGACACGGGGTCAAGTCTGCGCTCCGCGAGTATTGGTACGTTTCCACACCACCCAGCTACACTGGTACACAGGCGTGAGCGCGTTTCTCCGGCCTTAACGAGGGATCACATCGGCTTCTATAACTGGACGTGAAGTGAAGATGAACAAAAAAATAAATAAAAAATAATTCTAATAAAACCTTCCCAGGAATGGCTAGTGTTGTAAAGGGCCACTTCAAACACACCCGACCTCGTCCTGTCTCCAGCCTCAGGCGGCTCCATTTCCCCCAGTCGCCAGGACACCCCAGCCAGAGGGGAAAGGTCACCGTCCCTTTGCTGCAGCTCTGCTTGCTTGTGGTTTATTGGCATTATGTTAAACTGCCATTTGGTCTCACGGTGGCGGGTGTTGACTCTGACACCCTCTCCGTGGGCTGTTTTCCCGTCGCCCGCTGCTCGCACGTTTGTTTGGCGGGACCACACGGGCCGGAGTGCTCGAGCGCGGCTCGAAAAGATAACAGACTGCTCTATCGCGGCCAGGGAGCGGTACAGGGAGCGTGTGAGCTGTACACCCTTTCCGCTACGGTCGCATGTCCGAATGCATGGACTCCCAGGACAGGGGGGTCCCCATGTTTTAGCGCGCTTCCACGCATCCCCTTTTCCTGCGCTCAAGAGCCACTCAAAGCTCATTTCACCTGAAACTGAAAGCCTGCAATACTGTGTCTTCTCCTGCCATTCTGCTTCCTGCACACCAGAGATGTATAATCCAGAAAGTAAAAGTCCTGCCATGTGTTTCTTCCACCCATAGACTCAGCCAGCTGATTTCACTAATTAGTTCTACCACCTGGCTGAAGAATTGTGCTAATTAACACATCCAGGTGATTGAAACAAAATACTGGGGAGGACTTTTACTTTATGTCCCCTGGATTTTACAGCTCACTACCTTTTCAGACTGTTAGCCAATGTGAGTAAATGTTATGGGTAAAAGCTTGACTGTGTTAGCGGACGTTAGCCGAAGCGCATCTGGTTAGTGTGCTTTGATACTGAACCTGAGAGTGTTGCTATCCCCGTGAGGGGGACATTATAAAGGACTGTAGCCGTTGTTAATGTTTGTGTGAGCTCAGAAAATGGCCCATGTGTTTGAGAGGACGACACAGGAGCAAAAACTGGCAAAGCAAGCCGGGGAGCAGGAGGGATTGAGAGGCACACACACCACAGTGTACCACCTGTCCCTGCCCACAGCGCCCTCTAGCTGTCTGGGGAGGTCAAAGTACAAAAGCGCAATTGGCAGCTATGCACGGAAAAATTGAGATTATTCACCAGGACTGGCAAACACCTTCAGACAAGTGGGGAACCGAGAGAAACAAATTCATATCACACACCTACATTTATATTCACGGCACACACCGCAGAATGCATCGCATACCATATAGTGTGTACACAGATTCAGCCAACGGGTGGATTCTCTGCTCTCAACTGATTCGTCGTCTCTGAAATTAAATCTGGGGGAAAAATCACGGTAACGTGAGAACACGCTCCTGCCCTCCTCCCTCCAGACCTCCGTCTTTAGAAATGACACCCTGCGGTACTCCTCTGAATGGTCAGCCAGCGCTAATGCAAGCATCGTATGCGCATGTTTGAGCAGGAGATTAGAGCAGCGCAAGGGTTCTACTCTGAACCAATATAAACCCAGGGAAAGTATCGGTTGGACGTACAGGTTCTGTACTAACTATTAATTAGACAGCCTTGGCAAGGGCTTCCACTTTATGTGTGCTTTTGTCCAAGCAAGCATGCTCCCCGGGTCTTGGTTTCTAGTACCCATTATAAGGTTCCAGGAACTATACTGTGGGAAAACAGTACGGTGAATTTCTGATCTTTTTCTGAGAAATACCATGAGAGCCATTTGAAAACCTGAAAGGGCATTGTATGTATATTAATAGGGGCACTTAAGAAGGCAGCCAGCCTTAGAAAGGAATGCTGAACACATCAACAGCACCACTGCTTCTTCGGATTCTTCTTTGTTGTAATCTCAGTCAGGAGGGGGACAGTATAATTATTAATTATATAATACAATGAAACACAAAACAAAAACTTGCTTTAAGTGTGTTGCACACTAAAATTTTATACAACTACATTATCCTACATTATTTAAGGTTACATATTTATTTCTAGTGAACACTGAATATATCAAATGGTCTCAGGTTTAGCTTTAAGATGACTGGACATGTAATACATTAGCCCAATTCAAATTATCAATGACATCTCAGCTTAATAAAAATCCAATCAAAAAAGTCCAATCAATTATTATTTTATAACCATTTTCTTTTAGTGTCCTATTCTCACTGTGATTGTCGTAGGCTCGTGTTTAAAAGTTCTGATCTGGTGTCGGCTTTGATAATTGCGTGAGGTGATATAGGCTAGACGTGGGAAAAATGTTCCCTGATCAACTCTCAAAGTAATAACGTTGGCGTCTGCGTCCGCGCGTGGCGAAAATCTAACTGACGTTCCTCCGAAATGCGTCGCAAAGAATGGAAGAGAAACAGTGTGATTTTGTCTCAATGTGAGGAGATTTCATAAAATAAAGTCTAATGTTAACTTTACGACCACGAACTAACATACTAACAACACTCCAGCAGCAGTCTGTAACTATGCAAAATCATGTAAGCCAGGGGTGTCAAACTCCAGTCCTGGAGGGCCGCAGGTCTACAGGTATTTGTGGTTTCCTTTCAATCAGCACCCAGTTAAAGCATTGAGAACAAGGTGTGTGGACTTCTTAGCCAATTAGTGACTTAAATTAATCACTTGTGCTTAAACGCACCAAAAACCAGCAGACACTGCGGCCCTCCAGGACCGGATCTTGACACCCCTGATGTAAGCTATAACAGTGACAGTGAAAACCGTGTAGCATCCGCGTTAACAGCATCTAATTCTCAGCAGAGACCTAAACATCAGTCTGAGAGCTTTCATTGTATTAAATACACTACGCCATTCTAACCTGCACAAATACACTACACCCTTCTAACCAGATAAGTGTGCAGGGCACACCAGGACAAAATGAACTTCAGCAATAAATGACAGAACAATTTACGACTAAATATGAAACAGCAGGAGCTGTTAACTTCAAACATGTGAAAGAAACAAATGAGACATTAAAAACTGGATGCAACAGCAACTCTACTTTTGTTGCTGCTGTTGTTTTTACAGTGTAGTTAAAAGGTTGTCATGTTAAATTCAGCTTGATTGGCTAGCCCCTGTCATGCTAGTTCCTTATCAGATTAGCTGCTGGCAAATTACGCAACCACGCGTGCTCCTGCTCTGAAACCCGTTCCGCTCGCTCTCTGTGAGCGGGAGTCTGTGGAGGACGGGGGCATCAGCGCTAAATGTCTTGTTCAATGTTGGGATTAAAAGGGGGCTTGGCGACGGCTTTGGAAGTGAAATCACTGAGTGAGTGAGTGGGAGGGACGGTAATCCGATAAACAGACAGGTGTGCTGTATGGGGGGGTGGGGGTGGGGGTGGGGTGGGTAGCTTGCCGACCGTGCGATGCTTGATGGCGCAGAGCGCAGGCTAATATTATCAAACAGTAGCTGAAGGACCACAACAGCTGTGACTGCTGGCTGCCGGTTGTTTCCTTTGTTAAATCACACACAAACACACACACACACACGCACACACACACACACACACACACACACACACACACACACACATATATACACACACACAAGCACACACACACAAACATACACACACACACACACACACACACACACAAACACACAGGCACGCACAAACACACACACAAACACAAATATATACACACACACACAGCTAGAGACTTAAATTCCTGAGAGAGTGAGGAAGAGAGAGAGTGAGAGAGAAAGACAGAGACATGCAGACATTGTAACTAATTTGAGGGGAAGCACGTGAGGAGAGATGTACTTACCACCGTCTGAGACCGCCGCAGACTGTAAAAAAGCACAGAGAGACATGAATGAGAGGCTGCCTTCATGTCCCCACACAGCAAAGCAGAAAGGCCTCAACCGAGGAGAGCCCGTGTCTGAAGACATAGTCCTGGGTCCCTACAGTCACTGTGTGTGTGTGTGTGTGTGTGTGTGTGAGAGAGAGAGAGAGAGAGAGACAGTCCCTCCCCTGCTCCTGCTCCACCAAGGACTCTCTTCACACTGACTAATGAGATGTGTCTGGACCCATTCCTTCACACAGTGAGCTGTTCCCACCTTGGAGCACCGGCCCCGCCCATTTCACGGCACTGACATCACAACCCCGGCGCCAGCACTGATCTCGGGACAGCTTCCTTCGCCCACACAAACACAAAAGATACCAATGTGGTAAGATTGGGCAAACCACTTCCTTGTCAGACATTCACCAATGCGGCCTATGAGATGAGAGAGGAGCATGGCGTAACGTGCTGTGACTCTTCCACACAGTCAGTCTTATCTTTAGAAATCAGACAGCTCATAAAGACACTGCACTGACTTTATGAGTCAGATGTTATGTTCAAAACATGGGCTGTGATTTCTAGTGAATGCTGGCATTAACTGAAGCCTATTCACAGATGGAGGAATTCATAAATACTGTAGTTACACGAGCAATGGATTTTTCCATTACTAGTGTCGATGTATGAAAGGCTAAAGTGACTAGAAATAGCTCATAAGCTTTTACTATAAACAGCTCTTGGTGGTATATTCATTTTCTGGTGACTAGAAGAGCCACCCACATGTCCTAGGATTACTCACTGGCGGCAGAGACCGCTAAGCCAGGTAAAGATAGGCCCCTTCAAACAATCCAAGAGGGCGTGTCCCTGGAAAGATCGGGGAAGTGGAGTCATGCCTCAGAACGGCTCCGTTCAAACACTGGCTGCATTGATGTCGGACACAGCCCTGCAGGCAGTATGCTCACTGGCTCCGCCCCCGGGTGGGCGTGTCCGGACTTGCAGCTGCAGTGAGGGCTAGGGCTGGGTCCGAATTCTGACTCATTTGCTAGCAGGAAAAATTATCTTCCCGCTGTACTGGTTTTTCCTACTTTGTGAGGACCATAGTTTACACACTTAAAACTTTCACATCTGTGCTGTAAGTGCTCTGCAGTTCCTTTAATGTAGTCCTCCACACCGCAACAATGTACCTGCTAGTTTTACCATTCCTTATTCAGTATTCCAACATCTACTGCTCTGCAAATCTTACTGAATGAGAGAGCCAGTCAGTTAAATGCCAATTCTAATAGTAGTCGGTCGTCATCTTGTTCCAATCATTATTCGTTGTCGTCATCTTATTACTGCTAGTGTACTAGCACTAGTAATAACCTGTTCGTGAAAACATCTCTGGCGCTGCCTAAACAGCATCTGCTGTTTGAGCCCGGGCCTGTCCCATGATATTATCCGCATGGACCCTGCCAGGCTGGCCACAGGTTGCTGAAATAGCCCTGCCCCCACCTGCTCTAGTCGGGAGTGATTTGGGAAGCCTGAAGGCTTTGTGGCCGTGTCTATACGGAATGCAGTATCTACCGCTGTATGTTCGCGGGTCATACGCTTGCTGTGTGATCGGCAGACGCCTGTGTTTCTGTGTGGCAGTACAGGGGGTTCTGGTATAACCTGGCAACCCAAACAGAGCTAATTTGGGGGGGGGGGGCAAAATTAAGGCCTTGCTTTGTGAAGAAGTGTGGGCGATCACATTTCATTTATGTCGTCCTCACATCTCATTGGACATTTAAAATCGTCCAATGGTGTCAATTGGTGAGTGAGTGAGTGAGAGAGTGTGTGTGTGTGTGTGTGTGTGTGTCCGTCCAGTATTGTGGTCATGACATTAAGATGCTTGGGAGGGAACTGCAGATGATTTTTCCCTCTCCAGGGTGTTTTTACAGACAATTACCTGTAGGCAATGATCTGGTTGCCAGATTGGAATATGAATAGCACATGCTAACCTTTTCTACATATATTTCTACATATACATTCCCGTTGGAATTACGTAGGGCTCTTATTCTGAAATACAAATATAGGAAGACAGGGCTGGAGAGAGCGGAGTGGTGCCCTGTTGTGGTTGAGTGGGCCTGTCCTCATTCCCCACCCTGGTGCTGCACCACGTCCAGCTGGCTGACCGCATTCGAAGGGAGGGAAAGGCACTCTCTCCAGGACTCCCCAGTCTGAGCTCACTGGTCCCTCAATTGTCTGCTGTCCTTGTGTCCTTGTTCAGAAACATACTAACGACAAAGAGACAGGGAGCCGCGCAAAGCAGATTACTTCCACCGCACCACGCCACACCCTCAGAGTCTGTACGCTTTCAATAAATCTGACATCATCCACACAGAGACTGAAAGGACCCAGCTATGGATTGTCGACCGCAACCACTCAATTCAGTAAAAAAAAAAAAAAGAAAGAAAAAAGAACAATAACTAAAAAAAAATTCCACAATTTCATGCACAGGTTGAGTAAGGTAACCCTGAGTGATGGTAAACCAGACTTCCTGTTGGCAAGGCCCTAGACGTAGATGTACAGGAAGTGGAGAAGATTTGTGGCCTGGGAGGTGTGACGTGGTGAAGGGAGAGGGTTTTCTCGTTGGGCTGCTGGCGGAAGAGGCCGTTTCTTTATGGCAGTGCACAGCGTGCTAGAGGGAACCAATCAAAACCCTGCAGCGCTCAGCTCAATGAACCAATCCCAACCCGGCAGAGCACAGCTCAATGAACCAATCCCAACCTTGCATTGCACAACTCAATGAACCAATCCCAACCCTGCATTGCACAGCTCAATGAACCAATCCCAACCCTGCAGAGCATAGCTCAATGAACCAATCCCAACCCTGCATTGCACAGCTCAATAAACCAATCCCAACCCTGCATTGCACAGCTCATTGAACCAATCCCAACCCTGCAGAGCACAGCTCAATGAACTAATCCCAACCCTGTGCATCTTTATGTCGCCTCTTCAAAGCCTCAATACCATCAAAATCACAATATCACTAGAGTCCAACACTGGACCACAGTGCTGAAAAGCAGGTAGGGAGATGGCCCCCCCCTTACCTCACAACCAAAGGGTATGACACCCCCCTCAAAGTGTGTGTCACACATTCCTCAACCCACCCCCCCCACCCCATGCGATTTGCTATCATTTCACACCAATCAAGCATCAAACACACACAAGACAATACTTCAAAACAATAAGACTAAGGCCCGTGCTGGCTAAAGTTGCTATGGGGTGACACTGTGTTTTTGCACACAGCAGGCTCCTCTGTTTTTTTGGCTGAGCTCTTGATTCTCCAGCGATTGCTTCCAGATTCCAGACGGCACGGAGGCCTGCAACCCGAGTCTTTTGCGTCTTTTCAAATTAAAATATTCCTGCCATTTTCCCCCTGTAACAGCCGTTCTTATTGCACTGCGTCGTGCCGCTCAGGTGACTTCCGGCCGCGTCCGACTCCTGGCTCTGCTTATGAGGACCGAGTGAACTAGCCTATCAGCTCGCACATCACAAAGTCATGTGACAGGAATCAAATCGTTACTTTTACATTTTAGGCGTTTAGCAGGCGCTCTTATCCAGAGCAGCGCGCACAGCTTACATTTATACAGCGGGATACATACTTAAGTTAAGCACCCTGCTTAAGGGTACAGTGAGAGTGCTCTAGCTGAACTGACAGCGCAGTTCGCTAACACTATGCTACACCGCTGCCCAACCGCTAAGCCTCGGAGCCGCAGGCGGGGCGATGGCGTAGTGGAGAAATGGAGTCATGAGGAGCCGGGGGGGGGGGGGGGGGGGGGGGCGGATGTGTCAGACACCACAAACTGTAATGGCTATAATGGGACGAGGCTTCGTGTTTTAATAAGAGCCAGGGAAGGCGTGTGAGAAGGTCCCGTCCTAGGGACCCAGACCGCGGGCGGGAGGACCAGACCGCCACGCCCCCGTTTAGACCCCGCCGCGCTCAACCATTTATAATGAGAGAGAGGGGAACTGCCATCTGCATGGTGGTGTGGGCAGGGAGGTTCCTGCCAAAATAAGAGCCATCATTCCTAGTCATATCCAAAATAAGAGCGCTCATACGTTTTTATAACCCTACAGCTGTTTATTAAGAAATATACCCGAGGACAAGGACACCCAATCGGCTTATTCAAAAAATACAGTTCAGACAATCGAGGGTGGGGTGTTATTCGACCGTTACATGCAGAGGTCAGATTTTGTTGCATTTCAACTTGTTCCTTTCAAGAGGAGGGTTGCTAGTTGCTAGTCCCCTGACCGCTATCGCTGAACACGAGCGGCGTTTGCGTTCAAACTGCACACAGCTGCGTCGCATATGGACCCGGGCGCTGGAACGAGGTGAACGAGGTGAATTCCATCTCCAAACGAGAAGCACGCCCGTCGCTGAGCGGGGCTGAGACACGCTGAGATTCATACCGCAAAGAGAGATAAAGATTTAATAAATCTGCCACTGAGCTGGAATCATCCCTCATGACCCGAGCACCAGAGGTCATAGCACCGCTCGGACTCCTGACCGACAGAAACACCGCCCCTCACACGCCAGCCTGAAGAGCTGACCGCTTACACACACACACACTCATATATGCACACACACACACACACACACACACACACACACACACACACAGACCGTGTTCATCACCTCTGTCTTGCCAGACATTCAGGAAGGCTTGGCCGCAGTTAACGCTCCTCATACTCATTCAAATCCCACAGAAAATAACCTTTTTAGTCTCTTGCGTGCCAACAGCTGAAACAATAGGAGCACACCCATTCCTTGCCCTAGTCTTATAACCTAGTGTTTTATAAGTATCAGGCTACCAGCACAGTAAAAATACATTTTATATTGCTTTAATAAAGTTAAATCTCCACAACGGCACCAGTAATTCACTGAGTAACAGAAGATCAGTACTGGATACAGAATGGCATGCAGTCTAAGCCCTGAATGTGTGTGTTATTGATTATTAGCTTATGGCTTCAGAGATTAGTGCCTTTCCATCTTCCCCACACACCTACACTACCCCGCCTTTCACACCCCACACTGGGTCTGTGTGTGGGCCTCACACAGCTGCCACTTGCCAAGTGTGAGGAATTCAGCTCTGGCTATTCTGCCCTAATGGAAGAACAACACTGCAGAAAATGCCTGTCTTAACAAGTGTTTTCGTCTTGTAATGAGACTTAAAATCATATTTTCTTCCCAAAAGTTGAAAATATTAGCTTGTTTTCAGTTACTTTTTGCTTGACAATTGAAATTATCTTACCCCACTGGCAAATCTTGAAATGAGTAAAACTACCCACTGGCAGATAGTTTGTCTTATTTAGCAAAAAAGTAAGAGAAATAAGATTCTAAAGTCTAAATATTAAAGATATATAAAGATTAAAATGCTTGTTAAGATTTGGTTTTTGCAGTGAAGAGGTATGGGGAGTGAGATGTCTGCCCTGACATCAAGCAACAAAAACAAAAAAAACAAAAATTCTCAACCTAAACCGCTCCCCGACCGACAGTTGTAGCGGTGTGTAGCGGTATGTAGACGTGTGGCTGCTAGTTAAAGCTTCTCCCTTCAAAAGGCCTCATCTGTTCCTAAAAATAGCCTAAATAAAATAGCCAAAACTTTAGTATGTCCGCCATTTTTATTGCTTTGGTTCACATTTTGTTTTTCTCTTATTCTCCCTTATTCTTTTCTATTATTTTTAATAGCCCCGAACATAACAAAAACAGCTCATAACCTAATAACCTAAACAGCCAATAACCTCAAAATGACTGAAAAATACATTACAGAAATATATAACTGGTAAAGTCCTAGCAGACACAGAATTTCAGTAATAAATACTAAACTAATGAGGTAACTGCAATGAGAGGTGAATAATTAAAGAAGTGACTTTCTCCCGTGAGGAAGCTGCAGGGTATTTTAGAAGGTGGCGGAACAGACCCCTTCCCGTGACTGTCCAGCTGCTGCTCCCCATCCTAATCAAACCATTTGGGTGTGTGGGGAGGGGGGGCAGACACAATTATGAATGCGCATTTTAAAACAATTTCGAAAACACGGTAATTATACCAAGCGCTGAAGAGGTCAAACGGTGACCGCAGACACAAATTATGCGTGTTACAGTTAATCGTGCAGCCAAATGTCTTTTTTCAATGCACACCCCCTCCCCTTATTTCATTGGCTGAAATAACCAAGCGGTGTTCCCTGTTGAACTCACGTCAGTTACATAGCTGACATGCATTAAATTACTTGGCTGTGGGAACTAGTATTCGACCACATTTTCAAATGTAAATTGCGTTTCCAAAGGTCAATTCGGCAACTCTGTCTGTGCTCCTGCAATCTGAGAAGAAAACAGGGCCCCGTGAGCAGGTTTTAACTGTTACACAACACTGAAAAAGAGCATTCATACAACCAGAAAAACAAATCAACACTTTGCAATAACTATCGCAACAGCTACTTGGCATAACAGCCACCACATATTTGAAGTGACATAAAAAAAAATCTTAAGAGCACAGAATATGTCCGCTTATGGAGTTCATTTCTGCTTTAAATACTTAAAGATCGTTCAGGTAGCCTCACATTTGTTAGTACTTATGGAGGCAGAGCCTTTGGAAAATTGGCACAAAAACTCCTGAGGAGAAAAAAAAAAAAAAAAAAAAACTGGCCTATCAATTTTCATAAGATTAATGGTTAACATCATCCAGTAGACCAATAAGAGAAACAACCTTGTTAAGTGCAAATTAAATAGCTCCCTCCCATTAAAAGTACCGCAGCTTTAAAAAAGCACCCAAGGTGATTCGCAGAGCGGCCCGTTCCCAGAATGCCAGAGTAAACGGTGCATTCCAGGGTTCCCTGCTGAGGCTGTCGTTTCAGTTGCCGGAGTGAATGTTAGCGAACCTTAAGTGCTGACAGAGCTGTTCGACCTGCGTGAGCTCTTGACAAGTTCTGAAGGATTGTCCTTTCAGTGTAATTCTAAAAAATATGAAACGTGGTGGAGCATCCGCGGCGTGAAACCTCAAATTTACCGGTCTAGTCAGTGTAGTTCACAACGTCATACAAAAATAACTTTATTTAAACTGTATAAATCTCCCTGGGAGAGTGCCGAATGGATGCAGTGGTCTTCCTCGTCTCTTAATGACAACTTTGGTGCATTCCGTGTGAAGGACCCCGATTGGCTGTTCCTGAGTCCTCTGGCATCTTACTTCACCAATAGGATGCGATTGTAATGAGCGGCTAGTTTTAACATTGATCTCCCCAGATTTTTGTTGGCACAATTACCTCCACTGTGCAGGGCAGAGATTGTGAGGTCAATCCTTGCTGTCCATCTGTCTGGTTATCCGTTTGTCTGAGTTTGAATGCAATAACTCAACATTTTGCATCGGTAGGAAAGCCAGTTATTTGGCTAATAACCGTTTTGATTGTCAAGCAGCTTTATAGTGTACGACCACAGAAATAGGGGTCCTTTAATTTGAAGCAGGCTTTTTAACCAGCCTACCAGACAACAGCATAACGCCTTATATACACCAAAGTCTCTATTAGTCTGGCTCAGTGGCTCAGTTGCCATGTTAGCTGTAAATGACTCTTCCCAGAGGAGCAGGTACACAGAGGATATCACAGTAAGCAACTAGAGATCACACATCACTTACTCGCCACAAGCTGTGGCCTACTATTATAAAGCACAAAGCCAGTTATATAGGGGCGCTGAAGTGCGCCAGATATGAAAGGCTTCAGAGAAAAGCGTCGTTCTGATTTTCGGATACACACACAATAACAGGATGCGTGAATTTATGTAGTCTAATAAGTAACACGCCACGACAGAACAATATATCACGCAGCCGCTCTGTAATTCGTTTATGCGGTTTATTTGTGGGCGTGGTCGTTAGTGTATTTCCAGTCTTTCACAGACACCAGATAAAGTGGAACACTGACAGTGTGTATGTTAAAGAAAGCGGCAGGCAGGCGTTACTATAATCTAGCGGCTACAATACCTTCTGGAATCATTTCTGAACTAAACATGTCAAAACAATCTCTGAGGAAGTGCGGGTAATCCAATTCATTTCAAAGTCAAACGTGTGCTAGCATGGCACACTTCACACACTCACACTCACACACACACACACACACACACACACACACACACACACTGCGGACCGCACTCAGGCTGTGTGTAACACAACTCCACACGCTCAAACACAAAGGCAGGGCTGTTGAGGCTGAAGGAGCCTATTTATGGACGTCCCTGCTTAAGCAGAGACAGTTCATAAAACCGCAGGCTCCCTTTCCCAACCGATTCACCACCGCCGTCCCTGTCCGGGGACCCAGGCCAGCCCCTGACTAAAAAACACTAAATGTGCGCGAGTGAGGATTTTAAAAATGAGAGACAACGTTTAGCGGGGAGCCGAGGAGGAGCCAGACGCCGTCTCGGGTATCGAGCGGCGTTTTCCACTCAGAGCAAACAGAACGGACTCTAACCGGACTCTCGTGTTTACATTTGAATTTCAAGTGAATAGTACCTGCCATTGAGAAGGAAAATGCCACTGAAAGGCAAGAGGGCCATAGAAAGAAACGAACAGCGACGAACACTTCGCTATTTGGCACGCCACGCTCGCCTCAGCGATGTCCCGAGATGGGCAAGGAGAGGGGTTAGCGTTAGCGGTACCGTCAGTGTGACCGCCACCGGAGAGAGCGCACTTCACACAACTTTGAGGCAGGAGAGGACAGCGTATTTCGACAGAACAGGAGCAACGAAGGACGGCGCTACACACAAGTGGCTGATTTCAGGCTGTGGTGTGTGTAAAACCGCTGAGAGAAAGCCTTCGTGGCACGATAACGTCTGTCTGGTGTAAGATGACACAAGCAGATGAATAAAACAGCTGACCTAACAAAAAAAAACAAAAAAAAATTTTAAATGTAAAAAAAAAAATATGTCAAAAGCAAACACGTCTAAACTTGACGTGTACCACACCGAACATAAGTCAGGACTTACCGTGTTGAAGTACCACACTTTCTTGAAGGAGAGCCTCTTTTTCAAACTCATTTTGTCCGGGGCTCTGAGAGTAAGAACCGTTTCTGGTTACATACCGGATTAACCTCGGCTAGGACTGAACAGCGCCTGTACCTCACAGCCATGTCTGTACAAGTCACACCAAGACCTGACAAGGCTCTGACTAGGAAGTTCCATTTTACTCCCCTGCGGTTCCCATAGCAACCGGCCACAGCAGGAAGCGATTTGTCGATCCAGCGAGGGGTTTTCGGATGAAGTCACGACAAGCTGCCCGAAGAATACCAAACAGCGCAGACTTTCTCCTTTCTCAACTGCAGCTGCTTTCAAAAATGAATCTTTGGCGAAGAGCGGAGACAATGCGCGTAGAACGCTTGTTATTCCACTGAAGGGAGAGAAGGCAAGCCGCACGGTTTTTAGAAAAAGCACCGCACAACTTACAGGAATGCAAAAAGCTCACTCTGCAATTTCCACCGTTCCACACTGGCTCCGAGTCAATCAAAATAAATCCACTTTTCCCCTCTCCCACATTTTACAGCAGAGCTGGAAAGGCATGTTAGAATAATCACTTTCCTTCGCTTAAAAACACAAAGATGTATTTAATTGCATTGAGGTTTTGGTTAATGTTTCTGTGAGCGTTCCCCTGAGCTGAGCTCTCCTGGATGCCGGGAAGAGAAATGGAGAGCAAAGTCTCAGAGAAGGGCCTTTTATTGAGATTTTGGGGGGTGGCGGGGTGACGCAATGCAAACATCCTCCAAAAAAAACTGTGCCTAATGAACGTCAGGTCTGATAAAGGTCAAACTCCGACACAAACTCGTTCTGAACGATGAACTCAAAAGCAAAGAGGGACAGTGATTGTGTTTCACTTCGCCCACAAGGCCTAGTCTAAATGTTCCAGCGCTACAAGTCATTTCCTGCGCCAAAACATAAAATCTTATTAAAACATCTGGAGGCCTCCTCCGTTCTAGGCTCGACGCTCCCGCTTCTGGCGAAGTTAACGGTTTTATAAAGGAGCTATTTTAAACCTTCATACACGTTCTTAAAGTGAGGCGCTTTGGGTGGCCACTCCCCCAGCATTATGGAACGTCAAGGCTTGGTCCGTTCATCTTTGCGAGGTCGTTTTGGCCGTGCGGGCGCTAGTTATGAAAACATCCTCACAATCTCACCGATAACAAGTCAAGTGTCGGTTTCTTTAAAACCGTCCAACAGCCCAGTCAAATTCACCTCACCTGCTCCTTTTCAACCGTAAAACAACCGCTATTTCAGTGTGTGGTGTGGCACACTTGTATTAGTAAAACCTGATTTCCCCGATGTTATATATTAAGGTCACACTATATTGGTCTTACTTTGAGGGCTTTCCAAATTGAACGCAGCTGATGCAAGATGCCTCACCCAGAGGAGACAGAACACAGACGGAGGGAAAGAGAGATAAAAAGAGAAGTGCGTTTCCGTGAAGGGGCAGAGAACGACATGTAATAACGCACTTCCATACCGTTAACGGCCCCCGGGCCAAAACCGCCGGCCGTCTCGTGAATGCCCAACACTTCTGCAATGTCAGGAACAACCGAAAGCCCCACGATTTAAACACGGGTTTGTGTTTCATTTTCATAGAAGGGAGGTTTATTTTTTGTCGAGCTGGAAAGTTAAGAAAATTCCACACCTCAATCTGTCTTGATTTACGGTCAAATCTGTGGCCAGGAAGTCAAACCCCAGAAACACAGGTGTTCTTACTGAATTTAAGCAGGCACATTTAGACGGCTTGATGTCAGTCAGACAGATGTATACGGACAGACACGGAGAGACAGATGTATATACGGACGTGTACGCACGCACACACACGCAGCACTGCCTGATATGGCTCAGTGGTGAAGGGCTTTCTAGGCCAAACACTGGATAGGGGACAGTGGAAGCAGGATAAGCTTCTCTCTGCTTCAGTGACTTCTGTAGCCCCAGTGCAGAGCTGACATTTTTCAGCAAACGGACTCCTCTGACGGGGGCAGTATGTGGCTCAGCTGCGCGGCAGCATTAATGCACGGCTCTGGCGACACGCCGCTCTGGATCACACGTTTTTAATTCTGCGCCCCTCCCATGAAAATGCCTCGCAGACGAAAAACCCCCTCACAACCTCAGCCGCTCCCCAAACTCCGGCGGCCGTTTCCAGGGTGACCCGCGCGCCGTTGTGTAGAGCCGTGCCGAGCGCGGAAAACCCGCGAGTGCGACTCGTGGAAGAGAACGAAGGCGACACCGGCCTCCCGCCAACGTTTGAGTCGTCTGAACGGGTTAGGAGCGTAGGAAGAGAAGAGCGATAACGGCGCCCTTCGTCTTCGACTCTCATCTGAGCGCAGTTTTCAAAACCAAACGAAGAACGTCTGAGCCGCCCGTTTTTCTGGTCGCCATCGGTCATCGGTCCAGTTCGAGCGCGCGCGGTAACCGGAAGAAACACAGCGCTTTGCCTGCTCATGTTTTTTTAACGCACTCACTCCTTGGATCCATTGTTTTAAATGATAAACTAAGTTAAGAGATCTTGATTCCTTAATATCACCAGGGAGCCAGAACTTGACCAGAGCAGATCTGGCAGACAAAATGGCTCTGCTGAATACCACAATGCAGTGTGAGGGAGCGAGTCTGAGCCTATCACACATTCCAGGAGAAATGGTTCCTTTGGAAGTGGAAATCTCAGCCTCGTATCTGTAACAGACAGCAGACTGGAGGCCAAAACGCTGTGGGCTGGGTAATAACTTCCTGTACGACGGGATTTAAAGAAACAGAGATGAGGCGGGTGATAAAGTAGCAGTCTCTTCAGGGCGACTGAGCCCGTTCTCCGATATTCCAGGGAAAAGAGAACGATTTTCCCCAGAAAAGGGCGGTAGATATGTCTGTGTGCAGTGAGAGGAGTGAAACACACTGAACCGCAGAGCAAAACCAACCTGAGGCCGTGAAACAAACTGATTTACAAACACAATACAGACTGATTTAGGAACACACACAAACACAAAGGCAATACAGACTGATTTAGGAACACACACACACACACAAAGGCAATACAGACTGATTTAGGAACACACACACACACACACACACACACAAAGGCAATACAGACTGATTTAGGAACACACACACACACACACACACACAAAGGCAATACAGACTGATTTAGGAACACACACACACACACACATACACACACACACACAAAGGCAATGCAGACTGATTTAGGAACACACACACACACACACACACAAAGGCAATACAGACTGATTCAGGCACACACACACACACACACACACACACAAACAGAAAGGCAATACAGACTGATTTAGGAACACACACACACACACACACACACACACACACAAACACAAAGGCAATACAGACTGATTCAGGAACACACACACACACAAAGGCAATACAGACTGATTCAGGAACACACACACACACACACACACACACACACACACACAAACACAAAGGCAATACAGACTGATTTAGGAACACACACACACACACACACACACACACACACACACACACACACACACACACACACACACACACACACACACACACACACACACAAAGGCAATACAGACTGATTTAGGAACACACACAAACACAAAGCCAAGAAAAACGAAGCTAGAAATCTTGTTAGGACCCATTCATTTGCTGAGTGCTTTGTATATACAGCTAAACAGTTCCCCGGGGTTCATATAATCAAAGACTCAGATGAATGGCAAATTGGCGAGGCATCAAAACTACCCACCACTTAAAGTTGTCATTAGATGTTGGGTTATATTTGTGAGGAAAAATATTTAGAACAGTCGATGCCTTTTAGTGCCTTGCTGTGAAATCTCACCTAGTGAATGGTGTTCATGAGCAATATCTTAAATTATGTTTAAAAATGGGGTATCCAGAAAGTAAATATATTCTGATACTCTGAGGACAATGTTTTGTTTTCTCCCACAGAAAAACGTTTTTCCCCCTGTTCTTGTATAAGTAATACTAGCCTATGAAGACAAACCAAGAGTAACAAGTGAAGGTAATGACCTTACATGTACGTGTGTGTGCGAGTGTGTGTGTGTGTGTGTGTGTGTGTGTGTGTGTGTGAGTGTGTGTGTGTGAGTGTGTGTGAAGGTAATGGGTTTAGAGGAAGGAGGAACTGAGAGTGCCGTGGGCCTACATTTGCACGCCCCCAGTGTGTGTAATCCTTCGCACAAACAAAGAGGCGTTCAGCGGGGGTGAAGTGTCCCACAGTCATTTTCATTTAAATGTTGCTGTTGTCAGGGTCTGATTCATCAGTACATCTTCATGTAACGCCCTTATAAAAAAAAAATCGCAGCTAATTCTGCAGAAGTGCCGGAATGTTCCCATCGTCTATACCTGTTTACCTGGAGAGAAGGTGTGAAATGCTCACGCACGCTCCTGTGTGGATCTGAGTGCTAATTGGGGGGCTTGGGGTTAAATCGGGGGTGGGGGTGGGGGCTTTCCTTTTTCAGTAATGTGTTAAAATGCACATATCTTTCTGCATTACTGCTTTCTTTAATGCTGTGTGAATGGCCCTTTTTAACACACTTTCATTATTAGGCTTATTCTGCTCCAGGGACATCTGTGAGATGGTGGGAGCAAACGCACGCACGCACGCACGCACGCACAAACGACATGTTCACTCACACACACAGAAGCACACATACTCCTATAAAACACACTTACACACTCCAAAAAACCTATACGCACACTCACAAAAACACATACTCTCATACACATACAATATCATAAACGTACACGCACTCATTCGCACACTCTCATAAACCCGCACACGCACACATGTGCACACATACAGTCAAAGAACACTTACACACAAAAACAAATACATCCAAACACACACTATAATAAACATTTACACACATACACTCATGTACACACACACATCCTAATAAACACACCCACACACTCTCAAACGGAAATACACCCACACAAACACACAGAAACACAGGGACCTCTCGCCAGAGATCAGAACTTTATGCGTTTGCCATCAGCTCTGAGAAACTAATGCGTCCGTCCCGTCTGACCGCAGAGTGATTCCCGCCGCCGGACGGCTGATCCGCGGGCCGGAGGGGCAGGAGCCGCGCGCCCGACACCACAGCGCCACGCTACCGCCGCCTCGCCGGCCAGGGACCAGCGCCTCCGATGGGAAACACGAAACCTGTGATTATAAACTCAATCCTCGGCTCGTCTGCGAGGCTGATACACGCCATAATCCAAACAGAGTAACCAATTCCACAGGGTTTGTCATGTGACCGGCGTGCGTACCGTCGGTCTGCCTGGGCGGCGCCCTTACCGGGGGCGACTTCCTGGAGTGCGTCTCGTTTTGTCTGACAAAGTCGCAGCTGGGCGCTCGCACCAAGTGCAGTGGTAGTGCCCAGCCCGGGACTTGAACACGCAACCCCCCCGCTCCACATGCAGATGGGCACAGTGGCTCCGTGCAGAGGGCTGTGACCAGCCGGGGGCTCGGGGCCCAGAGTGGGAGAACGACAGATGGAGTTTTATTCAGAGTCTCGTTGTGATTGTTTGTTGCCAAGACCCCCGGACCCACAGGCTGAGGAAGAGGGGGGAGGGGGGGGCGTGATGAAGACACTCTCTGCCTTGTTCCTGGAAAAGCCAGGAGCCCAACGATTCCGACTTTTACATCTGTGCGTCTGGCGCGCGGTCAAGACGCTCCCGAAAGAAGTAAACAGAGTTTCCCAGGGAGGAAGCGGGCCTGGATGTGTAGCGGCTCGCTCCGGCCGGGGAACTCAGTGGAGAGGGGGGATGAGGAGCGGGAGAGGGGGGGTCTCACGGCGGGATTCAACGTTAGGTGAGGTGTGGAGCGGAGGCCTTAACTGCAGCCAGAGGCAGCGTTTCCCTGACACTGTTTTTTTTTTTCTTTCTGGTTATGTGAGCAACTGACATCACTCTGGAAAAACCTCGCTCGTTGAGCCCAAGCTCATCTATGAAGCTAGAAAAGATCACCTGTAAAAAACTATCAATGCCTTAACTTTGACAAAAATGCATCCAATTAAAATCACTACATATAATCGGCTGGAACTGGAACGCAGCTAATGATTAAGTTTAAACACGTAGAGACCCAATGCAATAACAAAGGTGCAGCGCTGTCTTTAAACTGTCTCAGCGAGACGCAGTTTTTCTATAGATCCCGACGCGAGAGCGCACGTTTCTTCCCCGCAGCGCTCAGCACTGAGAGCATCCGAGAGCGTAACCATAACCGCCAGTCCCCATAGCAACAGGTGTTGCCGGGGCAGCGCTCTCTTCCAACGGAAGATTTAAATTTATTTTATTTTATTAAATCATGCATCTTGAAGGTCCTGCTTCTGAAACTGCACCGCTCTGTAAAGAAACGCAACGGAGCCTGAACATCATTCATACATACATACACACACACACACACACACACACACACACACACACACACACACACACACACACACACACACACACACACACACACACACACACACACACACACACACACACACACACACACACACACACACACACACACAAATACATGTACTGTGGCATTGTACACTGCACCTGAAATGAATTAATCCCTTTTTACCCCGTTCTCACTAGGTAATCTACTATGCAGCCAGTTTCTCTGCTTCTGGTAGCAGCTTCCTGGTGAGGCACCATCCTGCAACGTGGATGAGGCAAAGCGGTCAGGGGACGGTGGGCTATGACTCACTGCCATTTAGTGAAAAAAGACTCTTCAGGATCCCAAACGCACAGCGGGCGGACAAAAACACGACACAACGGCCGCGCAGGATTCAAGACGGTGACTCACCGGAGCCAAGGAGTGTCCGACCACAAAATGCAGTGGTTTGCGAAGCGCCACCTGACTCCAAGATGCAGGCTAAAACTAGAGAGTATTCAAGTGAGTACGTCAGACGTGGGCGGAGTTTGGTTTCGGAAGTAAATTCCTATCAACTATCGACAAGTTCTTGAAATCTGATTTATAGAATGAGCCGGAACGTTCCTGGATTAGCCTGTGTGGTATAAGGATATAGAGCATACATCGCATATTCTAAATATTAATTTTTTTATGTAATGCTTAATGATTGTAGTCCAGTTTGTAGTCCACTTTAACGGACTACATAACCATTGCAGCAACGCACAGGTGGTTCTCGACCAATCAGATAACATCATCTCGTCTGGACATTTTTGGCAGTGCATACCACCTTGCTAATTCGGCCATTTTACTTCATTGAACTTGACCTTGATCGGCAAAATTACCAATCAAGGAATTATGGGACGGCGAGTTTTTAAACAGTGCCAGCGCTGGTATATTCACAAAAAAATACTAAAAAGTAAAATATACACAAAGCTGGTCCAGAAAAATGACATATTGAATGCAGCGAGTCAAACTTCGCTCAGCTTCAGCTGACTCACAGAAAGCGGGCGGCTGCGTGTGAATTAATCGCAGCTTTTCTCTGGGGGCGGACAGGAAGTACAAAAGGAGCAGGGACAACAGGGCGGAACGGCCGTGAACGCGAACGCAAGCAGCATTACGGCCAAAACAACAGCAGGAAGAATGTCTCGTAGCGTAGCGTAGCGTAGCGTAGCGTAGCGTGTCTGAATAACGCGGGGCTGTGGAATTCCAGGGTTGAGAAGGAAGCAGAAGAAGGCCACAGCTCCAGGCCCGGAGCGGCAGGCCGGAGCGGCAGGTTGGTGGAGGCATCCCAAGCGTCAGGTCAGGCGAATTAGCGTCACGCTAACACATTCCGACGAGCTGCTCACATTCGGCTCACGTCGCCTCACGGCTCCCCACACATACGCACACACACACGCACGCACGCAAACACACACACACACACACACACGGCAGAAAGGACAGGCTTTGAGCCTTTTCTCTAAGTGTCAGATGGTGCGCTCTGTAAAAGTGCCCCCACCCCGCCTCCCCTCCTCTGGAAACGGCAGCCGCTGTGGAAAAGGAGCCCGCCGCTTTCTACAACAACACTGCCCTCTGCTGTGCGCAGGTGGGAAGAGCACTCCACAGCGTACACCCACGAGACAACATGGAGAATCTCAGCCTCAGTCATTAAAACTGAAGACAGCACACGGGAGGAGAACAGCGGCCACAGCAGCGAGCGACTCCACGCCGCGCGGCTCGGCCCTATCCCGCCTGACTAAATCAGTGTCTCTCATTAAAACGCCGCGAGGAGACGTGCTGTGTAATAATTAGTAATTATTAAAACTCTTGGGAATATCCAGGGCTGCATGATGCCTTACAGATCACCGCGTCCAGTGATGTAACAGCCCGTCTATTTAAAACCCACATGTAGCGCATCTGCCCTTTTACTGAATAACATTACTTCTGAAGTTCAGCTACACACACAAGGACTGGGACTCCAGGTCTAATCAGGTTCTGGCTGCTGCAGCATTTACAATGGACAGTGTAAGCAGTAAGCTTTATGGCCTGCGTTGGCCAAGTTGCCTTAAGTGTGTAATCAATGGGGCACTTAACGCTTCATTACTCAAGACAACTTCACACTTAAAAGACGGCTTGTTAATAGGCACCCCCCGCCACCAACCTCACATCCCCGGCACACACACACACACACCACACACACTGGACAAACAAGTGCACACCACACACCCTCCAGTGTGCGGTACGTTGACAGAAAGCACACATTTTAGGGTACCGGATAAAAGAATGCAGATATCTGACCCATTACATCAGTAAACAATGCACGTTGTAGCATCAATTCAAAACAAAGTCAAATTCAACTGCTGGCAAAAAAACAAAAAAACATTCCTCTACAAGACAGAGCGCGTCCTCAAAAAACACAACTTTCAAAACGCGTTGCTCAGACCACAAGCCTGGGCTTGAGAATAAAGGGGGGGGGGGGGTGACAGACGCACTCTTAAGTTAGCTCTCTCTCTATCTCTCTATCTCTCTCTCTCTCTCTCTCTCTCTCTCTCCCTGTCTCTCTCTCTCTCTCTCTCTCTCGCTCTCGCTAACTGAATGTGCAAAGAGAAAGGCAGGCTACTCACGCCGTCCGAGTTGACGCTCAAAGTTTGCTCCATGTGTGGCGGTGTGTGTGGTCTGAGCGCTGCGGTAGTGGTAGCGGCGGGCGGCGGTAGCGGTAGCTGCTGCTCTCCGTAAGCGCATCCGTTGGCCGGCGAGCCGCTGAGCGTGTGCGGGAGAGCGCTGCAGATCCCGCTGGTGGCTGAGTGTCCGCGCGCGTCAGCCTGTCTCTGTCTGCGTGCTGCTCTCCCTCTGTGGATCCCCCCCGCCCTCCCTCCCTCCCTCTGCCTCTCCCTCTCGCTCGCTCTCTCTCTCCCCCTCCCTCCCTCCCTCCCTCTCTCTTTCCCCCTCCCTCCCTCCCTCCCTCCCTCCCTCCCTCCCTCCCTCCCTCCCTCCCTCCCTCTCTCTCTAAGTAATTCCTAGTCTGCCCACTGAGGTTGAGTTGTGCGCCTCAGGCAGCTCACAGGAGATGGTTCCCAAAAAGGGGAAAAGCAAGCATTCTACACACCCATACCCCGGTGTCACAGCCAGGGGCGGACTGGCCATCTGGAGTACCGGGAGTTTTCCCGGTGGGCTGATGGACAATTGGGGCCGATCGATGCAACGCAAAAAAAAAAAAAAAAAAAAACTGATGTGTGGTTCTATCTGGCCGGCCCAGACGAGTGGGCTGCCGGCCCATTACTTTTGGCAGAGGGGTTTACTTCACATCTGATATTTCTGTATCCCTAAAAATCCTTCAAATTTGTCAGTCTCCCCCCTCCCCCCCAGCCAATTATATTGGTTCACTCCATTACGTCACCTGAGCGCCAGGGCGCGAGATCACTAACATCCAAACTCATCATCGATGGTTCAACTTCGGAAATAATTGTCGCAACATCTTTCAGGACCGCAGCAGCCCACTGAGCACAGCGACGACAACACAAGTTCAACTAATCAAGGCCTTGAAGCTGAACCGGTAAGGCATTAGACGATAGGGATAAGATAAGCTAGGTTTGGCTAGCTGGCTATTTTTTTGCTATCACAAGAGAGATGCTTAACGTTAGCTAGAACAACCACAATTACAACTGGGTCATTGGTAGGCTAGCTACACATGTCCATAAATCGTACACCACTGGCGAATTGTTTCTCCTGATTAATTTTCCTGTTGAACTCAATGGAAAAAATATTCAGGAGAAACAATACGTTTACATGCACAGCAATATCCGATTACTGGAAACGATCAGCTTACGCCATTATTTAACTTATTGCGTTCACATGGACATAAGAAATGTGATTACTCCAAAAGCCGCGTTTACATGATTCTCTCCATAATCAGCTCTGTGGAAAACGTAGCTACTAACTGCTTCCCGTTGTAAGGACAAAAATGATCCGCCCGTCAAAAATTGACGTTAGTAGGCTATTATTATTATTATAGCTAGCTAGTAATTATTATAGCTACTTATTTATAGCTAATTGCTAGTAGTGGTTGATTTATATTATTGTACAAGCTAGCTTTACCGATCTCTAAATCTGGCGAATTTCCCGAAAATTTCAGTTATTTAATGTGCTAGCCACAAACTAGCTAGTACAAACACAAGCACGTAACACTGAACAATATATTTTCACCGGTGAAATGCAAATTTAATAATAAAATTCTGGAAGTGAGATGCTGAAGGAACCCCAGGCATAGCAAATGTTGACGGGTGGAATCATTTTGACGTTACACCACCTCTTCTGCCTGACATGCGTAGTTTTAAAAAGCCGAAAGAAACCGGAGAAAGGTGTTTACATGCTCCAATAAATCGAACGTTTGGCCAAAAAACCAGGGGTGTTAATCGGGTTTCGAAAACACGGATTATGACCTTACATTATCGGATAAAGGTGTTTACATGACCATTTCAGTAACCAGAGTATTGCCATAACCGGGTTCAGATCGGAGTATTAGTGTGCATGTAAACGTGCTTGTAGTATCTACTGCATATCTGGCAGCAGCACGGTGGTTTGAAGCTCATTTGATACCTTGGACCCTTGATGACTTAAAGCCATTTAGCCAACAAATGTGTTCCATACTGTATTAGCATAATTTACAGCTGAATCTAGTCCCACCCCCCAATTCCCATAGAGAGCCATATAAATGCAAAGAGTTTTTGTATCGCTTGTCAGACAACCTGAAAATAAGATATCCAGACTCTGATGATGTTGATAAGTCACAGACATCAGGAGGTCATGGCATGCAAAGGATATGCGACCAAATATTTAAAAATATTATTCAATAAATATTATTCTATATAAATATTATATTGTTCAATAAAAGTGGTGGTATTAAGGGCTGGTGTGTTTGTGTGTGCCTCGACGGGGCGGGGGGCGGTGGAGTATCTGCGGGCCGGTCTGGGTCAAAAAGTCCAGGGCCATTTTTTAGTCCCAGTCCGTCCCTGGTCACAGCCATGGAGCCATCTCCTGATATACACTCACACACTCACACACTCACACATGGACTCACTCACACACGGACTCACTCACATGCACACGCTCACACACACACACATGCACTCACATGGACTCACTCACACGCACACACACACATGCACTCACATGGACTCACTCACACACACACACACACTCACACACATACATTCACATGGACTCACTCACATGCACACGGTCTCACACACACACACACACACACACACACACACACACACTCACGCTCACTCACACACACACACACACACACACACACACACGGACTCACTCACATGCACACGCTCACACACACACACATACACTCACAGTTTCATTGAAAAGCACCAAGTATTAACGGACAGTCAGTATGGTTTTAGAACAAACAGATCAACATCAATGGCATTAATGGAGTTAGTAGAAGAGATAACCAGTTCTATAGACAATAAGAAGGTTACAGTGGGAGTATCTATAGATTTAAAAAAAGCATTTGATACGATTGATCACGATATATTACTCAAAAGAATGGAAAGGTATGGTGTCAGAGGGGTGGGGTTAAAGTGGTTGAGAAGTTATATTGAAAATAGACAACAGTTTGTACAGATGGGTGACTATAAGTCAACTTGTTCAGATATTACCTGTGGAGTTCCGCAGGGATCAATATTAGGCCCGATATTATTTATTTTGTATATTAATGACATTTGTAAGGTATCAAGTAAATTGAAATTTGTTGTTTTTGCGGAGGACACCAATATTTTTTGTTCTGGGGAAAATTTGCAGCAGCTTCTGGAAGTGGTCACGGCAGAAATGAGTAGATTAAAATTGTGGTTTGACACAAATAAATTATCACTAAATTTGAACAAAACCAAATTAATGTTGTTTGGAAATCGTAAAATACAATTGAATACACAAGTTCAAGTGATGATTGATAATGTCATGATAGAAAGAGTACAGTCAAGCCGGAAAGTCTCCCCACCCTTTCGCCTTCTCCACGTTTTATTACGTTACAGACTTATACTAGAATAGATTGAGTTAATTTTTTCCCTCAAAATTCTACACACAGCACCCCATAATGACAATGTGAAAAAAGTTTTTTTGAGATTTTAGCAAATTTATTAAAAATAAAAAAATAAAATTTCTCATTTACATAAGTATTCATACCCTTTGCTTTAACGTATTTTTAAAGTATCATATTTCATATTTGGTCGCATATCCTTTACATGCTGTTACTTCCTGAAGTCTGTGACCATCAACATCAAAAAACTGTCGATATCTTATTTTCAGGTACTGTTACAAGCGATACTATAACCTCTCTGCATTTGAATGGATCTCTATGGAAATTGGGGGGTGAGACTAGATTCAGCTTTAAATTACACTGGTACAGTATGGAACACATGGCTGGCTAAATGGCTGTAAGTTATCAAGGGTCTGAGCTATCAAACGAGCCCCAAACCATCACTCTGTTGCCAGATATGGAGTAGATGTGGATGGATCACTTTAAGGGTTGTTTCTCCTGACTTTTTTCCCCATAGAGTTCTATAGGAAAATGAGTCCGGAGAAATAACCCTTGCAGTGATCCATCCACATCTACTCCATATCTGGCAACAGAGTGATGGTTTGGGGCTCGTTTGATAGCTCAGACCCTTGATAACTTATAGCCATTTAGCCAGCCATGTGTTCCATACTGTACCAGTGTAATTTACAGCTGAATCTAGTCTCACCCCCCAATTTCCATAGAGATCCATTCAAATGCAGAGAGGTTATAGTATCGCTTGTAACAGTACCTGAAAATAAGATATCGACAGTTTTTTTATGTTGATGGTCACAGACTTCAGGAAGTAACAGCATGTAAAGGATATGCGACCAAATATGAAATATGATACTTTAAAAATAGGTTAAAGCAAAGGGTATGAATACTTATTTAATGAGAAATTTAAGTTTTTTTATTTTTAATAAATTTGCAAAAATCTCAAAAAAACTTTTTCACATTGTCATTATGGGGTGTTGTGTGTAGAATTTTGAGGGAAAAAATGAATTTAATCAATTTTGGAATATGTCTGTAACGTAATAAAACGTGGAGAAGGTGAAAGGGGTGGGGAGACTTTCCGGCTTGACTGTATATGAAAATAAGTTTCTAGGAGTAATATTAGACCACAAGATCTGCTGGAAACCCCATATAAAATATCTGTGCTCAAAGTTGGCAAGGAGCATTGGAGTTTTGGGTAAAATAAGGCACATTCTCAACCACAATGTATTGTACACCCTGTACTGTTCACTTATTTTACCTTATCTGAATTATTGTGAGGAAGTATGGGGTAACACCTACAGAAGCACCCTACAAACAATATGCATACTACAAAAAAGAGCAATAAGGATAGTTTATAATGTAGGTTATCGTGATCACACTAACACACACTGTTTTTAAAGTCTCATGCTTTGAAGTTTATGGATTTTGTGGAATTCAAAACTGCTCAAATAATGTACAAAGCCAGAAACAATATACATCCAAATGTTCCTGGATAGAGAGGGGGGGTACGACCTAAGAGGGAGATTTAAACATCAAGTTGCATCTGTTCGCACCACTCTTAAAAGTATGTGCATTTCAGTTTGTGGGGTGACTCTCTGGAATGGACTAGACGATGAAATCAAACACAGTAAAAATGTCACAGTTTAAAATGAAGTATAAAAAAAAATATTTTTGAAAGATACAGAAATGAGGAGGGAGAATGAAATTACTCACTAATGGAGATGTTGAAATTATTATGGGACTGTTTTTTGTATTTGCTTTCTGCTTTTCTGTCTGGGCTGGTATTCTGCATTTTTTTGTACAATACTGGATGGACAGTAGTGTTTTGATTGATTGATTGATTGATTGATCGATTGATTAGTATTTGTATTTTTTTGTATTATGACTGCATGAAGAAGTTGATGGAGTACATATGAAAAGAATGTACATAGAGGTATAGTTGTGTATAATGGACACCGAGAAGGATAGTCGAATGGGATTTTATTGGATTTAATGGTTTAATATGAAATAAGGGGTAGGACTAGACAAGCATGTTGCTTCTTCCTACTCCTTTTCGGACAAGAGACAGTTACATCTTATTTATTTATTTATTTAATTCTTTTCTTTTCTTTTTACTTGCCGTCATAAATTTGTTACATTTTATTTTGAATTTTATCTTTATTTTATATTTTGTTTGAAATAAATTATTTTCATTCATTCATTCACATACACTCACATGCACACCCACACACACACATACACTCACACACACACACACACACACACACACACACACACACACACACACACACACACACACACTCACACTCACACTCACACATACACTCACACACACACACACACACACACACACACACTCACACTCACACACACACACACACACACACACACACACACACACTGCTTGGTATTCCTGGAGCGAGTCGCTGATCTGATGGAAACAACCCTGAGAGGGGCAGGGAGCTCGAGTCCCTGGGGGATGGAGGCATCCTGGAAACTGCGCATTCTTCAGCATGCCCAAACAGAGAGGGCCCAAGAGCGCGTCACTGAGACACGAGCGGGAGGACAGGCACCGTCTCGAGACACGAGCGGGAGGACAGGCACCGTCTCGCTTTTTACCACTCTGCTGCCTTCTGCATGCCCAAAAAAACACCCTTAAAAAAGAAGCGCGCTTTGAGCGCACATCTGACCCGCAACAATGTACGCTTCTGCGGAACGTTACAGCGTCCGCTAAAAGCGGAGAGAACGCACGCAGGCAAATCTGCGGGCATCTTATCCGGGCCCTGCTGGAGGAGTCTATAAAAGCCCCGGGCCCTGCTGGAGGAGTCTATAAAAGCCCCGGGCCCTGCTGGAGGAGTCTATAAAAGCCCCGGGCCCTGCTGGAGGAGTCTATAAAAGCCCCGGGCCCTGCTGGAGGAGTCTATAAAAGCCCCGGGCCCTGCTGGAGGAGTCTATAAAAGCCCCGGGCCCTGCTGGAGGAGTCTATAAAAGCCCCGGGCCCTGCTGGAGGAGTCTATAAAAGCCCCGGGCCCTGCTGGAGGAGTCTATAAAAGCCCCGGGCCCTGCTGGAGGAGTCTATAAAAGCCCCGGGCCCTGCTGGAGGAGTCTATAAAAGCCCCGGGCCCTGCTGGAGGAGTCTATAAAAGCCCCGGTCCCTGCTGGAGGAGTCTATAAAAGCCCCGGGCCCTGCTGGAGGAGTCTATAAAAGCCCTGGGTAGCCAGTGTCCAGATGTGTGCTCATCGACCCTCAAGAGAGAATTTGTTCACCTGTTTATTTAGCTTTTTTATGAGCTCCAAAATTTAGGTGACTATCCTGTGAAGTAAAAGATTATTTCTAGTTTCTCACTATTCTTATCTTGCGCCATTTGAGGTTGTTTACAAAAGTTAAACCGCTTAAATTACAGTAAAAACAGAGTACTTAAACACAAGCAAAGTGCACTAAAACGTTTCAGCGGTAGTGTATATCCAGAATGTCGCTCTTTGTAAGAGACTTCAGCCAGTCTCCACACTGAATCTGGTTGTTTATGAGCACGATACCTTGGACCTTCAATAACTCTGGATTACTTCAATGTTTACCTTTAAAATGCCTCGCAGTGGGATAATCCGCATTGCATACTGTGATTGCGTATTTGTGTTTTCTTTGGTCCTGTCGTCATAGAAACAGCCACACGGACATCTTAAATGGTAAACCACATAGTTTCAATTGCAGTTTATAAAAGGAACACACAAAAAAAAAAAGTATTTTGCTGGATTGGTAACAGCGGCAACATTTAAAAGTTCCTATGACAGGTTATTGTAACCAGGTTCGTATTTGATCTTTCGACAGAAGACAGCAACTCTTCAGCTCTTCTTATTGGCAGTAATGGTACATCTGCGGGAGGACAGGGATCACTCTGTATAGAGCAGCATTGCCATTTTATCTCTCATTGGAAAAAGAGCACTTCCATGCTACAATTAGCCATTTCCTTCAGCAGGAGGCCCGAACGATGAAGCCCGTGTCTTATCATCGCTGCTACCGCTGAAGAGAGAGTCCTATTTTACAATGTGGCCTTCATTTCTTCGGCTCAAACGTCAAAAACATTGAAGTTGCTCCAAGATTAATCTCAGCCACTGAAACTGCGAGCCTTAGCAAGCCAAAATAGGGTGAAAGGAAAATAATATATGGGAAATAATAGCAGACACAAGTCCACAGAAATATATGAATAGAACAAAAACAAGCAATTAGCCAACGGCTAAGTTAATTTCAATAGCCTCTTTACAAACAGATGCCAGGGGGTGCACTTGCTGCACTATCTGCATTTGCTGCGTTGACGGCTGTGTGTGCAGGGCTGGAAGTGTGTGAACTGAAGATGAGAAATAAGTGAGAAGAGGTCACAAACAAACCGCTCCAGAATTCGCTCAGCACCCCCCCCGCCTCCCCCCGATTTGTGATTTGTTTCTGATTTCTCTTCATGAAGTCAACACTAAAGGGAGAATGATCAAGTTCCTCCTCTCGGCAGGGAAGGTCACGCGCGAGTTTTGGAAAAACAGGCAGTGGAGACGGCGGGATTCCTGCTTGGAACGGTTCCCTGGGGTCCCAGAGGGGGCGTTCCGTTCCGACTCCACCCACCCCACCCAACCCCGCACGGCAGCCATCTTCTCGTTGTCATGCGCTGATTATACGCGTTGTGACATTTTACCGCTAAATACAGGAGACTCATTCAGTGTTTCAGCATTGCGTCTCGCAACTGCTCAACTGGTGCTTTCTCCCGCCATTTTGAAAATGTCATTGTTTGCCAAGCTGCAGAATCTCCTGCAGGTTCATGTTCTAATGAGGAAAAGTACCGCAAATAAAAGCACTGCTCTTCTCTCATGTACACATCCTGGGCCAACGACCTGCTGAATTTCAGCCCGTGCTTCCCTCCTAATGCTGGAGGATCTGCTGAATTTCAGCCCGTGCTTCCCTCCTAATGCTGGAGGACCTGCTGAATTTCAGCCCGTTCTTCCCTCCTAATGCTGGAGGACCTGCTGAATTTCAGCCCGTTCTTCCCTCCTAATGCTGGAGGACCTGCTGAATTTCAGCCTGTTCTTCCCTCCTAATGCTGGAGGATCTGCTGAATTTCAGCCCGTGCTTCCCTCCTAATGCTGGAGGATCTGCTGAATTTCAGCCCGTGCTTCCCTCCTAATGTTGGAGGATCTGCTGAATTTCAGCCCGTGCTTCCCTCCTAATGCTGGAGGACCTGCTGAATTTCAGCCCGTGCTTCTCTCCTAATGCTGGAGGACCTGCTGAATTTCAGCCCGTTATTTCCTCCTAATGCTGGAGGACCTGCCAAATTTCAGCCCGTGCTTCCCTCCTAATGCTGGAGGACCTGCTGAATTTCAGCCTGTTCTTCCCTCCTAATGCTGGAGGATCTGCTGAATTTCAGCCCGTGCTTCTCTCCTAATGCTGGAGGACCTGCTGAATTTCAGCCTGTTCTTCCCTCCTAATGCTGGAGGATCTGCTGAATTTCAGCCCGTTATTTCCTCCTAATGATGGAGGATCTGCTGAATTTCAGCCCGTGTTTCCCTGCTAATGCTGGAGGACCTGCTGAATTTCAGCCCGTGTTTCCCTGCTAATGCTGGAGGATCTGCTGAATTTCAGCCCGTTCTTCTCTCATAATGCTGGAGGATCTGCTGAATTTCAGCCCGTGTTTCCCTGCTAATGCTGGAGGACCTGCTGAATTTCAGCCCGCTCTTAGCTGCTGCTACCAGTTTGTGATTCATAAATCTTTTCCCTTTCACTTGGTGCATGAGAAGTTTACAGCATCACAGCGTTACATAGAAGAGGAAACAACGACAAATAAGAGAAAAAATGTCCGGACTACAACACATTGGCCATGTGACTCACAGTGGTCAACCTGCCATTCACACTGGTGAATAACGACACATTGGTCATACTCGCACTGGTGAATAAGATCAGTTTTTGTGAGTAAACAGTCCACTCACAAGATGGCCACAACACACCAAGGAGAGGAATTAATCGGAGGATGAGCATGTGAGTGTGTGTCTGTATGTGTGAGTTTGTGCGTGTGTGTGCGTGCGTGCGTGCGTGCGTGTGTGTGTGCGCGTGTGTGTGTGTGTGCGTGTGTGTGTGCGTGTGTGTGTGCGTGTGTGTGTGTGTGTGTGCGCGCGTGTGCGCGTGCGTGTGCGTGTGTGCGTGCATGTGCGTGCGTGCGTGTGCGTGTGCGCGTAATTGATAGTTCACAGGACCGCAAGGCAAAGGTACAGGGGGAAAACCTGCCACAACACACCAGAGGACCTTAAATTAATAAAGTTTGTAATGAACAAACAGGCCAGGCCAGCAGAATATACTGTGTCATCACCGCATAAGTGGGCAGCTTGCATTTGAAGGTGGACCACCAAAAATAAATAAATCAATAAAAATTATAAATAAAACAACAATATAATCATATTTCCCTGTACTTCCACCATGCCATATATTAACATTTTCATTCAGTTCTTTGGTCATTTCCATGAATCAGCACTCTTTAAGGCTACCTAGTTAAGATAGAGAAAGTAAAGCTTACCTAGTTAAGTACAGCTAACTGAGAGGAAACATAAAGGAGCATGTCTCTGACCTTGTGGAAGCGAATCTTTTGGAAATCTGGATAGCTCATATATATTCCTGTACCTTGTACAGTTCAGAGAGTTTCAAGCACAGTAAACTAAGATATCCATCCTCGCCCAACCAGCAGTAATTAATTCAATTATCCCTTGTTTGTGTTAGCAACTAAACTACGGAAGCATCTTGGGCCGATCTTATCTCCGCGGCAAAACATTTAGTTTCTCTGGATGATTTCCAGTGTCTGGCCGCCGCATCGCAGGCGTTTGCACACGGACATGCATTTCGTACTCCGTTACGCCTTTTCTCCGCTTCACGGCTGAAAGAACGGCTCTGTCGAGGCTGCGTCTGGGCTGGCCTCCGTTAGGAACGCCGCAGTTACTAAGCTAATGTTCCTAACAACAGCAGACGACGAGTTCAGCTCAAAATCAGTGAGAAGGTGAATGTCGGATAAGCTTCGGCTGTGGTTTATTTGGCTGCTGACAGAGTGATGGTGGGGTTCAGCAGACAGAATGTGTGGTGTCGAGCTGCTTTTCGGAAGGGGGCGGGGCCTACCTCCAGGTCGTCCAGAGAGCGAGCCAGACTGAGGCGCTTGGACCGGCCGAAGGACCTCCTCCCGGTGGTGCGCTGAGGCAGCTGGGGGAACCCCATGGTGACACCCCGAAACCTTGAGCCCTGTTGGAAGACAAGGAGAGACGCAGTCAAAACGCCGGTCCAGCCTCTGGCCTACAGCCCGGAGAGAGTCGGTGGAACCCCCCCACTTCCGTACAGACATTGGGGACAGACGACAGAAAAAAATATTAAATAAATCATAACAGAAAAAACATAACGTTCAGTACACAAGCATATCTCTTCTACCAGCTTCAATAACAAAATCGGATTCCAACCACTTCCCCCCGATGTTACTACAGCATCCGTGTTTTTGAAGTTCGTAGTCACTTTTCATAAAATGTGTCATTTTGTACACCCGACAGAGCTGCTCTTTACAACTGAACCTCTAAACTCTGCTCAGGCTAAAAAGAGAATGCGGCACAAACAGAGAATGAGTCGAGTTTCAGCGCTTTGATGTGGGAAACTGCAGCCAGTTATAGCTTTGGCTGCCCAAACTTACATAACCATGATTAAAATGTGCTGTGCCTGGTGCATTAGGCATTTTAGATCTTCAGCTAAGCAAACATTCAGGGCAGCTATGAGGAATAGTCTTTTTAGGGCAGTTCTGGCAGGGAAGGGTTGTGGGTTCAAGTCCCAGATGGCAAAGCAGCTCTCTTGAGAAAACCTCACTGGGATTCCCAGCGAGAATACGGAAGAAGGCTTTGTCACTTTGAATCAGCGAATAGTTAAACAGTTGAATATTTCTTGGTACCTTCCACATTAATATCCCTGCCTGCTTAGTTCCCAGACGAAGCGATTTTATAAGGTCACTTAAAGGTTAAGAGGAAAAGAACAACCATTCCCTGTGTATAGCACCAAAAATTAGTGCAATGAACTTTTCATCAAATCCAGCACACGATGCATTTGGCTACTCCACAATGCATCGCTTCTTGTGAGTTAGGTAACTGTTATATATTTATGTGACCAGAGGCCGTTCAGCATGTAGATGCATGCTAACATTCTTCCTGCTCTACTCAGTTATTCCTATCAATCACACATTTAACTGCTTTCAGTGGCTTGAAAGGAGACTTACAGCACGGGAAGATAGAAGTTGAGGATAGAATTAATCCATGGCTTAACTAGCGATTTGTACTATTTATGACTTAGATAAATAAGATAATTAGATAAATAAGACCTTTGAAGTGTCAAAGGACTGCCCAGAGGAACCTCTTGGCACAAAATTAGCACGGCTATCAAAAGTAGCCTGAACGTTGCAACGCATCCAATTATTTTTAATTGAATCCCGTTTGGAAGGGATAGAATCCCCTGCATTCAGGCAGAGCCCGCTGGTTAGCGTGTGAGCGCAGTCGAACAGGCCGCGTGCCTCCAGTTCTGAGTTCTTCGTCTCCGAGCCATGCCTTCATCAGATGCTTGTCTGTGTTGCTTAGATACGATGTATGGAGATCGCATCTCTGCTGGTCCCAGCAAAAGCTGCAGTTGGTCCACACACACACACACACACACGCACACACGCCCAAAAAAAAAAAAAAAAAAAAAATGCAATCTGAAAACATCTAAAATCACTTGATGAATAAAGAACAAGGTGTCAACGACAACCATGTTGTCCTAAACCTAGTGCAGACAGAACATTTGCTCTATCACCACACACTACTTTATAACTGAAAAACTGACTGCACCCAAAGCATTCACAATCTAAAGCTCTTTCTTTTTTATGATGTTCACTCGTGGACCACCCCATCACAAAGAATGTGCATAATAGCCTTTTGAGTGTGTGGTCGAAGACCATCATTACCACAGATCGTTTAGCTAGGCTTTAAACGTAAATGAGTGTAGTGGATGAAAGCAAGCACAAAACCATGGTCTTAGGCGTGTTGAGTACATAAACTCTGGGTGTGGCTGAGGCTGGCGTACATAAGCTCTTGGGTTTAGCAATGCCTGGTCTTAGGCGTGTTGAGTACATAAGCTGTAGAGTTTATTTGTGACTGGTCTTAGGTGTGTTGAGTACATAAGCTGTAGAGTTTATTTGTGACTGGTCTTAGGCGTGTTGAGTACATACAGTCAAGCCGGAAAGTCTGCGCACATTTCACCTTCTCCAAGTTTTATTATGTTACAGACATATTCTAGAATAGATTGAGTTCATTTTTTGTCTCAAAATTCTACACAAAATAGCCCATAATGACAAAGTGAAAACAGGTTTTTAGACATTTGTGCTAATTTATTAAAAATCAAAATGTAAAATATCATATGTACACAAGTGTGCACACCCTTTGATATGACACCCAAAAGTGAGCTGAGGTGCATTTTGTTTCCACTGATACTGCTTGAGATGTTTCTACAACTTAATTGGAGTCCACCTGTGATAAATTCAATTGATTGGACATGATTGGGGATTGCCAACACCTGCCTATAGAAGGTCCCACAGTTAACAGTGCATGTCAGAGCAAACTCCAAGCCATGGGGTCAAAGCAATTATCTGCAGACCTCAGAAACAGGATTGTGTCAAGGCATAGATCTGGAGAAGGGTACGGAAAAATCTCTGCAGCTTTACAGGTCCCAAAGAGCACAGTGGCCACCATCATTCGTAAATGGAAGTAGTTTGGAACCACCAAGAATCTTCCTAGACCTGGCCGCCCGGCCAAACTGAGCAATCGGGGAAGACGGGCCTTGGCCAGGGAGGTGAGCAGGAACCCGAGGGTCACTCTGACAGAGCTCCAGCGTATCCTTGTGGAGATGGGAGAACCTTTCAGAAGATCAACCATCCAGGCAGCACTCCACCAATCAGGCCTTTATGGCAGAGTGGCCAGACGGAAGCCCCTCCTTAGTAAAAGGCACATCACAGCCCGCTTGGAGTTTGCCAAAAGGCACCTAGAGGACTCTCAAACCATGAGAATCAAGATTCTCTGGTCTGATGAAAGCAAAATTGAACTTTTTGGCCTGAATACCAAGCGTCACGCCTGGAAGAAACCAGGCAGCACTCATCACCTGTCTAATACCATCCCTACAGTGAAGCATGAGCTGTAGAGTTTATTTGTGGATGGTCTTAGGCGTGTTGAGTACATAAGCTGTAGAGTTTATTTGTGACTGGTCTTAGGCGTGTTAAGTACATAAGCTGTAGAGTTTATTTGTGGATGGTCTTAGGCGTGTTGAGTACATAAGCTGTAGAGTTTATTTGTGACTGGTCTTAGGTGTGTTAAGTACATAAGCTGTAGTTTATTTGTGGATGGTCTTAGGCGTGTTGAGTACATAAGCTGTAGAGTTTATTTGTGACTGGTCTTAGGTGTGTTAAGTACATAAGCTGTAGTTTATTTGTGGATGGTCTTAGGCGTGTTGAGTACATAAGCTGTAGAGTTTATTTGTGGCTGGTTTTAGGCGTGTTGAGTACATAAGCTGTAGAGTTTATTTGTGACTGGTCTTAGGCGTGTTAAGTACATAAGCTGTAGAGGTTATTTGTGGATGGTCTTAGGCGTGTTGAGTACATAAGCTGTAGTTTATTTGTGGCTGGTTTTAGGCATGTTGAGTACATAAGCTGTAGAGTTTATTTGTGACTGGTCTTAGGCGTGTTGAGTACATAAGCTGTAGAGTTTATTTGTGGCTGGTTTTAGGCGTGTTGAGTAGATAAGCTGTAGAGTTTATTTGTGGCTGGTGTTAGGTGTGTTCAGTACATAAGCTGTAGAGTTTATTTGTGGCTGGTGTTAGGTGTGTTCAGTACATAAGCTGTAGAGTTTATTTGTGGCTGGTTTTAGGCGTGTTGAGTACATAAGCTGTAGAGTTTATTTGTGGCTGGTTTTAGGCGTGTTGAGTACATAAGCTGTAGAGTTTATTTGTGGCTGGTTTTAGGCATGTTGAGTACATAAGCTGTAGAGTTTATTTGTGACTGGTCTTAGGCGTGTTGAGTACATAAAACTGTAGAGTTTATTTGTGGCTGGTTTTAGGCGTGTTGAGTACATAAGCTGTAGAGTTTATTTGTGGCTGGTTTTAGGCGTGTTGAGTACATAAGCTGTAGAGTTTATTTGTGGCTGGTTTTAGGCGTGTTGAGTACATAAGCTGTAGAGTTTATTTGTGGCTGGTCTTTGAGGTGTTCAGAGTAGTGAACGGGGTGCACATTTGAGCGCAGCTCAGACGCTGGTCTTCGTATTTTTATGGGCCGCCGTGGTTCATCGTTCCGCGCTCTCCTTTGAAGTGGGACAGTGCCCATCGATCACGATGAACCGCACTCGGCCTTCCAGCGTATCTGAAGATCGACGGGCCCTTTGGTCATCTCAGGAACAGAGCCTTCCTGTTTACAATCCGCTGAGGCTGGGTTGGTAAGAGCCACAAACACCCAGGCGGAGGCTGTGAGATCACAAACCTTCTGCTCGCAGTGCCTGCTGTTCCGTCTGTGCCTCGGACACGGGGCGGACATTTTCTCCGTGGCACAAAGCCTAATGCAGCGGCCAGTCATCCCCTCCAAACCACAACACATGTCTCTGCTCCAATCACAGCCAGGAATACACCGTTCAGCATTTTACAGACGGAAAGTCTTCACACGGCCTTTTCCAAGCAAAGTTTGAACAGGATCTGCAGACGCAAGGGAGCGCAGTCAAACAGACCTATCAGATGCGTCCACTTCATAAATTAGCCAGTCATAATAATACTTATGAAGTGCGTACGACCCATTTAGCCTTTCATTATGTTTTGTTAGGGAAAAAGATTTATAGTCCATATCGACATGTTGACGTGTTATAAGTTAACAAAACTGTATATAGCAGTCTATAGCTATCATGCCTTTACGTCATTAAACATACAAAGTTATTGTACATGTGCATTCTTGCCCCTGTAAAGAGGATTGTATGAAAAGGCATTTCTGAAAAGGCCATTTTGGACTTTGGACAGTGAAACAGAGACACCTAGTGGCCATGCAGAAGAATCACATACACACCCATGCGCATTACATTAAAATCACTTAGACGCTCTTATGCAGAGAGCTCAAGGGTGATTTATGAGTGCACGCATACAGAATTATGAAAAATCAAATAATACTCAGCTCAATAGACGATTGAAAAATGACTGCTCTGGGTCAAAATATATATGTATTTTTACCTCAACCTGATTTGTTGACCTTTGAAATGTGCTTGTTGATGTGGAGACATAGGGCTAGAAAGACTGCAATCCGGTTCATCACAGCATCACTTAGAGCAGCAGCAAATCACATGACCCAGTCGAAGTGTGAAGTTGAGCTGTGTGTGCACGTCAGCGTGTGTAGCCAGGTTCTTAGTGTGCCGTGTGTGTGTGTGTGTGTGTGTGTGTGTGTGTGTTTGTGTGTGTCTGCCCCTGGGCAACGTCTTTGTATTGACCCAATATAAAGCAACAGCACACTGCAGTCCGCTGACTATAGTCCACAACCCATTTGACTGGTCAGGCAGAACTCACAAAGGATGATGTCAATCACCCTGACCAAGCAGCAACGAATGTTTGCTTTATTTAATTAATAAAACGAAAAATCTTTTCAAATGGAAATCAATACACTTCCAAACAACCGTGTCTGTGTTGCTCAACACACACCCTGGTGAACACTAGAGAGTTAAACAAATATAGGCTACCAACTGACGCCTCGCTCTTCGCTCTTCCAAAGACTGATTTTTCGAGCTAATGAATCTTTGGATAAATGCCATTTTGACTGCAATACGACACTGGAGCAAGAATATCCTCTGTCGGCCGCTGAAATATCCAGTGACTAGGGTGATTAACGGCAAAGTGTACTGCATTTGGCATGTGGTTTGTGTATGACTTTATCTCTGTGGTAATGAAGTTTAATTTTCAGCTGATAAAGTGATGTGCAACCCTCTAGATGTGGGCTAACAACAGGTTTTCTCAGAGGTAACTACATTATAACCTGCATTTATAACCCTGTTAACTGTTAAATGTTAAGCTCATTTAACAGGCTCTGATGATAAATGTATGCATTCCTGCCCCCAAACGGCTGCCGCGCTCAGCGTGCTGTCTATGTGATGAAGTCGTACGCCTCGTTCTCCTCAATCTCATTTTTAATCCGGTATGGGCTGACCTCTGACACGGGGGAAGTGTCCATGGCAACTGTGTTTACTCTGGCGGAGCGGCGTCGCAGGCCGACAGATGGAGGGGGGGGGGGGGGGGGGGGGCGATACCGCCGTTCTGAGAATAATCCATCAAACCACTTTACTCGGTGTCCACTTCTCCTCTAAGAAAATTTACATAAACTTGCTTTATGTTAACATAGCCTGTTCAGTCATTGGGCCAGTTTAAATACAGAATCAGCAGCAGTAACAATGGCGTCATCAGGGTGTGGAATTAACAACGGCCACCAGCCAAATGCTGGTAAAATGTTTACTTTACCCGCCACTTTGGCCGGTAACCAATCAGATTGTGTTTGTATTGTAAATACCATGTGGCTGGTAAAATGTTGAAAATGGCTGGTGGTTTTTAGAATCCACAAGCCACTCAGGCCAGTGGATGAAAAAGTGAATTGCATTCCCTGTGTCATGTCCCAGCTCCCAGGATGCACTGCGACATTTAATCAGAAGGACAGGACGATCCCCCACTCAGCCACAGCACAGGGCGCTCGTTTAGACAGCGTCAGGACTCCTCAGGACAGTCCAGCAGTGAAGCACATTCAATCTTACAGCAGGGAAAAGTGTGGCAATGGAACAGAACCACATAACAGTAATATGATCTCAAAACGCAGTCTACCAAAGAGGTTTTTCAGTTTTTCAACAGCAGTTACCTGCCTGTGTGTCTGCCTTACTAAGCGCCCTTAACATTCGAATAAACACTCTTTAAAAATGAAGCCTTTCCTGGGCCAGTTTCATTTGGCCCGTTGGCAATGTGTGTATGTAAGAAGCTGCACCTCACAGGATTTATAAAGGTGTTTCAAGAAAATCCCCTCAGCCCAAAACTGGCAGTCTGTGCCGGTGGGTTTGCGTCCCACCCAATCGCTCGGCTCGATGCTAGGCCACCCGATTCCACTCCCAGCCCCGCCCCACCCCGCCCCTCCCCGCTCCGCTCTTAGGATGCCAGTAGACTGGAAACGTCAAGACTGCTGATCCTCCGGACCACAGCTTATATAAAACCACAGCAGCTTTAATGTAATTTAAATCCTCAAAGACAAATGGCGAGCGAACGGCACTGTGGGTGCGGCTAAGAATGAGGCCTCTTCAAGCGAGGTGCATTCTATGAACCTCGCAATCTCTTCTTCACGGATATTCTTCATTATATCTTACTTTCAGTCTAGACTTGACATTTTCTCTGGCATTAAGGATATGGGGATGCGTGACTGCTTTCTGTTCAAAACCTACATATAAACCCCTATGCATCCCGAGTTTCCAGTGCAAATGACATGAGATTTCCATTTTACATGGTTAAATGAGAGTGAATAAATAAGGGTGTGCATTCCATTTAAAACTGATCCTTTTGGGACATTCTCTTTTCAAACAGACTTGAGCTTTCTGAAAACAGGAAATGAACTATCCATAAACAGCAGACTTCTGTAAATTAACTATTTACTCCAAATAACTAAATAATCTGACTCACAGGACGCCAAAGTTTAGGCTAACTCATCCCCTGCAGACCAAATACTTGCAAACAATTTATGTGTATTGAGAGAGGAGGGGAAAAATCCTAGGCTAATAATTATCAGGAAATAATCAGGTTACAAATAATCAGATTGTAGGGGGTTTGGAATTAAAAACGCAACTTAAAAAAAAGAAGAAGAAAATATCCCGTGTGAAAATAAGGGGGAGCAAATTAAAATAAAAAAACAAGAGGAGGATAGGTGCCCTTCAGTGGGTCAGATGACTTACTGCTTAATAATGAATGATGTGTTTGTTGCTGGAGTATGAGAGTCAAGCCCTTCACAGTGGAGCTTTGTAGCCCTGTGTAGCGAAACTGCATTTTAAGATGGCCAACGCACTGGGGAGGAGCCACCTGTCACGAAGTCAGAGGCAAACATTCGAGTAGTTCAAACGCAGGGCATCGGCGAGCACACTCAAACTAGCCCCCGCGACTAAGCAGGCATTATCCTGGGACTCCCAGTGTTGCCTCGGCAACAAGCGCACACGCGCCAACGGCGCGATCGCTTGTGCTGCCGGTGGCATGCCATTACTCAAAGTCATCGCAAAAAGGAGGGAAGGAGATGCCAAATTTCACACTCGATTTTAACATCGTAAATTGTAAAACTGTGACGCCGACTCAAGTGGTCGCAACGCCCGTGCGGTTTTTCGCTAGGAGTTTATTTCGCGGCGGGTCTCCCAGGCGGACCACCGGTGTGGCACTGTGGCGGTACATACAGCGCCCTTGCACGTCCGGGCACTTGAAATAGGAAAGCGGTATTATAACGTCGTGACACAAATGCCACCTCCACCCACTGAGAGGACGGAATTTTCCACCGCTTAACCGACTCCTGTCCGATCTCATTCCATTCATTGGTGCAGCAGCGTGAATTTTAAAAGTATTTACTCCACGACTGGACAGCAACCATCGGAACCAAAATAAATAATAATAATAACTTGATTCTGGAACTGAATTTAAAAACTGGGATGGAGACACATTGGTGGTTTGAATATTTCCCCTAAAACTTTTTTAATTAAATGAAATCTGGAAACCATCATTTCCAATATCAAAAATAACAAGACAGTTGTATACTTAACTACTTGTAGCACATTTAAGGTAGATGTACAGAGGGGGGACCACACTGTCCTCACATTAATTTCTGTACCCTGGGTGTGGCGTGGTATCTGATTAGCAAACGTCACACATGTTCCTTAGCCATGGAATGGCATTTTATGAAGACAGTGAATTTGCATGTTCTGAAAAACCGTTTCTGTCTGAACGTTATGTTAATTTAAATTCAGACAAGTCTCTCCACATGTTCCAAACATAGGCTATCTCCAACGGCTGAAAAAATTGCATTAAGATGTTACATCTCACATCTGCCCATTTCATAGCAATGCTTTGTAAAGATTTGCAGTTAAATAAATATGCACTAATAATCCAAAGTATCCAAGGTATAGACTAATCGGTTACATTAATAACAAAAAATAACTTTTTTTATTCATGAATATGGATATTCAAGGTCATAACTGTGGAGCTGGAAGCTGGGTGATTTTTATAACTTTAACTATAACTTCCCTCCTATACATGCATACATTCCGGTGTGAGAAAAGTCCTACGTGTGTCATGCCAGAAATCTTCGCCTGCAGGAGATTTCATGAAAAAAAAAAAAAAAAAAGACTAGTTTTATTTTTTAAACTACCCTACCTTTTTATCCCCATCTTTGCTGTGCTTCCCGTGCAGCTTCTCCCTGAACACCTTGTCCGCTCCAAACAGCTTTTTGGCCCATTCGTCTTTCTGAGAGTTCAGCCTGGAGGGCTGCGCGATCTCCCCCGCCGCGCGGTATCTGTCCGCCGGGATCTTGCTCATGGGGGGCGGCAGGGTGCTGCAGTTGGCGCTGGACCAGCCGTCGGTGGACTCGGCGTAGGACTCCTGATCGCTGCCGTTGCCTCGCCGCCAGTCTTTCAGGACGTGCACCGGGAGCCAGCGCTGACCGCCGCCGCTGTGGGAGGCCCCGCCCACGCCAGCCTTTTTCCCGTGCGGGTAATGAGAGCGAGGGGGCGGGGCCGGAGGCTCCATCCTGGAGGGGCCCAGATGCCTGCCGGCGGCGAGCTGCGACGGATCGGGGTGGGGCGGCTCCGAGAGGTGGTACTTGGCCTCCTGCTCGTAGCGGTAGCCGTTGCGGTGGGGTCCCGCCTGGACGGGGTTCCTCGGCTGGGGGTTCTCCCGCAGCCCGTTGGGGACGTGCCGGCCGGGGCTCCCCAGGTCCACCAGGAGAACCCGGTTGTTCTTCTCCTCAGGCAGGAAGTTCCCGATGCCGCTGTCGCTGTTGCTGCTGGTGCTGTTGTTCTGCTGGGCGTCCATGTCGCCATCCAAAAAAGCCCTGGCCCTCATCCCTTCGATGGACTCCCCCATGTCCCGGTAGAGGACGGACACGAACTGCAGGAGGGGCTGCGAAGTTGGGGGGAACTCCAGGCAGCCGTTAGTGTCCGGGTCAGGGGTACACTCAAAACCAAAGCGCCTGGCGATGCCCTGGTGAACTTTATGGTGACAGAGCTCGGGGTCCACGATGAAGACATGGCAGGATGTCCTCAAGCCGCCCTCCTCTTCCCTGGCCGGGCCGCGGTCGTCCGTAACCTGCATGGTGACCAAGCCGAAGAACCTCCGGTCGTCGGGGCACACGGCGCTGAAGGTCAGCTTCTCGGCGGGGTAGGTGGCGAGCACGGCGCCCCTGTCGTTGCAGAGCCGGACCGAGTCGTGCATTATCTTCATCATCACCAGCGAGTGGACCTTCTGCTCGGCCCTCAGGCGCCTCATGCAGCCGCGGATGGCCTGCAGGCTGTCGCCCTCCAGGTTGGCGCTGGCGGACGCCAGCTCGATCGAGCCCAAGTAGCCCACGATCATCCCGACGTCGAGGAAGTTTGCGTCCGGCGCGAAGTCGTCCCGGCTCTCGAACGCGTCCGCGAACACGGAGTCGTCGTTCAGGACTCTGGTCATTTCCTCCTCCGACAGTAGGTCCGGGTTGCTCTTGGCGCTGCAGCTCCTGGCCCTGTAGAAGTCCGGCTCGGACAGCGGCCTCGGCTTAGCGGCGGCCGCGGCCTTCTCTGAGCTGCTAGAGGAATGACTGGAATTCTCCAGCATCATGCTGAAAATGCCCCCAGACTGCATTTCTGCCACGACTCTCTCCGCCCTGTTGATCCCCAACGTTTTCGAGTCCACCTTGGGCTTGAGCCAGTGGTTTTTGGGTTCTTGGAAGCCCAGCTCCTCGTCGCTGGAGCAGGAGTCGAGGCGGGCCCCGCCCTCGGCGACGACCAGGCGCAGGACCCCCGAGCACCGGCCCACGAGCTTCACCACGTCCTCGTGCGAGGCCTTGGACACGTCGGTCTCGTTGACTGCCAGGACGCGGTCTCCCGCCCTCAGGCCCACGTAGTCGGCCGGGCTTCCCTTCAGGACGCAGCTCATGACGCAGGGCGCCTGGCCCGAGAGCGTGAAGCCGTACCCCGCTCTCCCCCGAGCCACCTCCACGGCTCTGGCCCGCGCTGCCGGGCGCGAATTCAGGCGCCTCTTTGCGGTGTCGGCCTGTCTGAACATTTCCCCCCCTCCGCTCTGTTTTTGCCAAGGACTCCAGAAATGCAGAGCAAGGAGACTAAATGTAACACAGGGGCGAGACCGCTGCTTAGCGCCGACACCGCCGTGGCAAAATCATCTGTGTGTCACCAGCTGGGCTTCTCAGAGCACCTTTAAAAAGAAAGAACAAGTTTATACCTGACGAGTGACAACAGATTTTAATCTAAACAGTGTTTATGGTTAAAAAAAAACAAAAAAAAACTGCCAGTCACACACAGACATTCAGGGACATGATCCAACTCTGTGTCATTTTCCAAGAAAAAGACTACATCAGAAGTTCACTTTTGAAATGTTGAAATGTTGCATTTCTGAAAGGTCATACCCACACATGCACACAGTACATTCAGGCATATGAAAGGCAAGCACTACCACTTATTGAAGTGATGACAGGACTGAAAACCATTTTTAGCTATGTCAAGTACACGGTACAGGGGCCAATGAAACAAACTTCCAAACTGGAATATGCTTTGGGGCTGTGTACGCAGTTTAATTTGCAGAGCATGTACGAAGCAAGAAATGAGGTAAAGCAACTTTGCAGAATGTTTTACTTCCAACCAATGTTATAACCACCTGATTCCACTATTGACCTCCTCATATTAATTCATTAAGAAGGTGATTAGTCAAATCAGATGATCAGAAAATTGGTTGGAAGTAAAACATTTTCAGATCCCAGGACCGAGCGTGGGCACCCCTGGGGTAAAGGTTCACAGTGATAAAAGCGCATGATAAAATAAATAAATAAATAAAAACCGTTTGATCCAATAAGTTACAAGAGACTACAGCTAAAGGGGTTAGTCAATATTTTATTAACTACTAGAATAACTCGGTGATTAAATTACTTTACAGGTGTGAAAAAAATTAGTTCCGAATCATAAGTGCCAGAAAAAAGCAAGCAATATGAAATAACATTCAACTAAGTTATATCCAACGGCTCACTAACCTACAAGCACACCTGTTCAGGTGGAATCGCAACCATATCATCCAAATATGACATGCTTAGCCAATCACAGCGCACCTTCCGACAGGTAACGTTACGTTAACGCCCTTCAGCCAGCATTAGCTACTTTAAATAAGTGCGCGGAAATGTTAACAGGAAATCTGCCGGCCGTTAACTTAGTTTAACTAGCCAAACAACTTAGATAAAGAGATTGCTACCCTGCTAACAAACTGTCCACAATGACACAGCTAAAGTTAGCCTGCTATTGTGGATGACAAGAAATAATGCGAAGGCTAGCGCTAGCTAACGTAACTGTTTCTGATCAATCGTAACATGTGCAAATGGGAAACTAACGAGCAGTGCAGTTAACCAACTTAGCTACTAACAATAACGTTAGCTTCAGCATATTGCCACCCACCAATCGCTAACGTTAACTAGCTAACGTTAAATGACTGGCAAGCACGAAACTTTTCTGACCCAAGTTGAAGAAAACAAATTGGTTAACGTTAGTTAACTTACCAATAGACTATAACATCACCCGATTACTTTAGTTCAACTGAGCCGAATATGAGCAGAATAACGGCTTTAGCGTGCTAATGTTAGCTTTGTATGTAAGTTAACTTAACATTAGATATCAAATGACGGTGAATTTTTACCGTTTTACTCTACACGCAATTTTCCTGACCACAAGTATCCATGTAATTTCATCAGAACTCACATCTGCAAAGTTGTCCTGCTCCAGAAACGTCTCTTATAACATTAACGTGAGATAGTAAACTTTATTTCCTTTTCTCCCCGTAACTAAAGTTAGCAAACTCAGGAAAATTCACCCAACCTTGTCGGCTATCTTGCCCCGCCTCTATTTTCCCTATTGTTGGAATGTCAACCTACTGTAACCATGACACCGCAAACCCTTTCAGGATTTCATTGGCTGGACACGTTGTCAATCATATTCAACATACTCCCCAATGTTATTGTTTGCCATATCAAATTGACCGCACTACCAGCCAAGAAGACTGTAAAACTTATTCCACAGGTGTTTTCGAGTTAGCTGGATTGCTAGCTAGCTGGCTAGTATGAATGGAGTTTTGTCAACTGGATAACCCCAACATTTTTTTGAAAACTGTTCAGCCATGTCAAGCGATTAAAATGTTCGGCTAGACTAAACATAAAAAACTAAAAACACAACGTGATCAAGTCAACTGGCTAACAATCAACTAATTTAACCTCGCGCTAATTAGGCTACGTTTATCTTTTCCATAAATTTTTAACGAACCTTAGGCTTAGGTAGTTTGTTACATAACCGTAGGAAAATCGGTAGTCAACATCATTTTTCAAGTTCTACGTCATCATTTATGCCAGCATAACCTTAGTTAACTAACGTTAATTAACATAAAGTTAAGCTAGTCAAACACTAATTTAGCGTTACTAAAGACAAGTAACCAATTTATTGAGTCGGTACCCGAATAACGTTAACTTGACAGCTACGTTAGGATTTGGAACTTCGCTTGTAGTCAAGCTTGTTGGCTCACGAAAAAACTGGTTTAACAGCATTAATTTATTTATAAATCTCTAGAGATCTTACAGTAACGTCAGCGCTGTCCAGTCCGACCGCATGGTCTCTCCCAAAGCAAGGCATCCCGAATAAAGTCAACAAAAAGGACAGCAACGGTTACGCGGTTAATCACGTGACTCGGGCCAAAAATGACAGGCCTCCAAAAAAGACGGATGCAGTAGGATTCGTTCAATATACCCGTTTGTATATTTTACTAACCTTTACAGTCACGCACCGATAGTGTGTGTGCTAATTCCCTTTCAATTATGCGCAGAAATGGCTAACTCATATAGGCTAGATTATCATTTTCAATACATGTATCACCAACCTCATTATCGATGATGCTGCGCAAAGCCCCTTTCAATCTGTTTAACGTTATATGACAGCCAGCCACAATAAAAGAAATGTAAAAATCACGAGTGAATAATGCGTGGTTTGACCGCCCCGGTTTCCAGTCGTGTCAGGTTCAGACAAAGACCACGTTTACATGCACACCATATTCCGATTAATAGCCTATAGGAATATGGTGTGTATGTAAACGTGGTCAATTGTTCTGTAAGCCTAGACCATGACATCACTCTCCTACCAACAGAAACATCATCCAACTTTGTTTCACATCACCTCCTGCGTAATTCTTCACACTGATGGCTTTGCAATGAGGAAGTGTAAGAGTTTTCACCTGCTTGATTAAACACCATTGCAAAAATAATAACGTTAGCTATCTTTCTTTCACCTATAATGCTTGCCGCGTGTCCTTGTAAAACAAAAACATTTGTCACCGTCGTTAGGCTGTGAACTGCAGGGTTCTGGTGATAGAATTTCTGGTTCAGGGACAGACTTTTAAATGTGAAGTATAGAGAGCTGGCCATCTTGGTTAATACATCTACAGTATCTGTGCTGCGGTTGGAGTTTGGAAGCCTACCTTCCCTTGTAGAGTTCACTCATCCCAGAAGCCTTTGTACTCTGGGAAGTATCCCAACGCGGTGTGGGCAGGGACCAAGGAAATGGCGAAATGGCCCCAGGATAGGATGCAGACTGCCTGCACTACTGGAATTGAGATTTGTGCGACTCTGCCTGGGTCCAGAGGCCTTGGAAGAGGTCTTGTCTTTCTTTGAAATACAGTTGCTTGGGTAACGGGGTAATTCCCTGTCCCAGGACACTTAATTTTCCTGTTGGAAGACGAGGGGGAAATTTACGGAGTAGGTCATGTGATAACTTGACCCATCCCGACCCGTCCCTCCCATTAGCCGAGCTTCCATGTGGCTGTATTTTTTAAACATGTTAACATCAATGCTTATTTATGTATTCTATAGTTTTTTTTCCCTTCACAACTTGCATTTCCTCAGCAGAATATGTTCTTCCAATTTGTTTATACATGCAAACTCAAGCATACTCATTTCAATACAAAATCCCACTGTTCTTGGGATTCCAGTGGTAAACATCTGGCTTGTTGGGTCTTTCCAGGTTCTTTCTTTATTGTCGTAACATCGTTTCAATCATGCATTTGTTATTTTATAACCAAGTCATGTTAAACCTTTCCATTTTACAGTATCCTCATAATAAACAATTGGGCTCTTTCCTAGTATTTAGCTTGCTTTCTACAGAGCCATTCTAAACCAGTATTTTAAACTGACTGCATTATGCCACTTCCATTTTACCCAGAGTGCAACTGAGACATGCACTATAGGGTTAAGAAGATGGACAAGTACTGCGAAACACATCACTGGCCAGAGGAGAGATTTAAAGGTTTAAGAGGATTTTACAAAAGAGATGCAACCGACAGATGGAGTTTATACAGCACCACAGCATTAAAAAGCAAAAAGACACAACAGATGTAGAAGATCCAAAACAAAAGACAGCAGCAAGCAATTACACAAATTAAAAAGACTGTCCAATTGTTCACTCATCAACCCTTATCCACCAAAATGCTTTCAGCCTGTCAATTTCAGCTACATTTCAGCATAAGTTAGTTTCAGTGAACTTCATTAATGCATAAGAGCTTATATTAACATAAACATAACGCATATAAATATAAATCTACCAGTTAGGTGAAAATTGAACATAAAATAAGCGTTAAACCCACAGACCAAATTAAATACCAAGTTAAATAAAAATTGTGTCACCTTGTTTCCATACAGTTGAAGTGATCTTGTTTCAGCCCACTTGCAGATTGATTCCCTATATAGAGCTCCGTAGTCCCGCCCCCTCCTAGCCCTGATAAAAAAAGTGGGCGGGACTATGGAGCTCTATAGGCACAGCCACTCTACTCTCCCAAAGGATAATGACCAAACACACACCAGGACCTCAATTCACATTTTCTTTCTCTTTTTTGACTCAGAAGACCAGCACAATCGGCACAAGACCTCAACATTCACGCTTCATAAGAGTATAAAATGCAGTGGAAGCAGTTTACCACATAGTCTTGAGGAAAATTTCATTTTTCCACTTTATAAAAGACTTCTTATTCACTTTGCAGACACTCTGTAGTCCATTCTTCAAAAGCAGGGTCTGTTTTACAATGCAGTTTAACAACTCAGACAATACCAGAGCTTTCTGTATAAGGGCCAAGAGGACATCCTGTTAGGAAGCTCATTCAAATTTAATTGAGAGTCTACCAGTTTATAGCAATGGATTAATGTTCCCATTCTTAACTAGCAGCCAACACACACATAAACGTGCTCTAGCTTTACAGTCTTAAAGGTTGTATCAGCGATTTTGGGTGGAAACATAAATGATCACATTCATCTGATTTTTCCTCACGATCCGCTAGCTGCCCGCCCCATAAGCAGGCCGTCAAAAAACCGCGTCTCTGTAGGCAGCCTATGCTCCGAGATCGTACACAAAAACAAATGGTACTACCAACCACTCAAAACCAAAATAAACAGTATTCCAACCAATCACAATGATCTGCACAAACGCTAATACTCTTATCTCGCTGAAATCTTGACGGATTTACAAACGGTTTGGTTTCTTACAAACGTTATTAACGTGGTTATAATTCTGGATGCTTGAACACTATTTTTTAAAACATAACATAATTATTAATAAGTATGTTTGTTTTGGGATTTCGCTTCAGAAGTGACGTCACCCAAAATCGCTGATACAACCTTTAACTGACAAAGGGGATAGGAACAGTTAAACATATTACGGACATCATCTCCTGCCCTGAAATCCCAGTGTAATCTGCTGAAGCTCCACGCCGCATTAAGTTCTTGAGAGGATTAGGTTTGCGTTAAACAAGGCAACAAGCAGGTTATCTGAACTGAAGGTGGAGACGGACAGAAGCGAGTTGTGATCGCACCACATTTCGACGTCCCGAGGCCGGGATGTTTTGACGCACGGAGCAACTCGTCAAAGCGCACCGTCTCAGAGATGACGGAAGTGCCAAAGAGATTTACGGAGAGGAATTAGTTCAGTTTAAAACACTTTGTTTATTTTTTGACGTGATATTTTTCAGTCATTTACAGAATTAAAATATGACATTATAATTAAATACAATCTTTTCTTGCAGTAAGAAAACAAAATGAGTGGTTTCCTGTAGAGGCTCCAGACCAGCGTCCTCATGGCTTTGCTCAGCAGCATGCTGTGAGTGGAGATGCACACGGGCCACTGCTCCCACTTACACAGGGAGCGAGGCACACCTGACCAGACCATACCTGACCAGAGTACACCTGACCAGAGCATACCTGACCAGGGCACACCTGACCAGACCATACCTGACCAGAGCATACCTGACCAGAGCATACCTGACCAGGGTACACCTGACCAGACCATACCTGACCAGACCATACCTGACCAGACCATACCTGACCAGAGCACACCTGACCAGAGCACACCTGACCAGAGTACACCTGACCAGAGCATACCTGACCAGGGCACACCTGACCAGACCATACCTGACCAGAGCATACCTGACCAGAGCACACCTGACCAGACCATACCTGACAAGGGTACACCTGACCAGAGCATACCTGACAAGGGTACACCTGACCAGAGCATACCTGACCAGAGCATACCTGACCAGAGCACACCTGACCAGACCATACCTGACCAGGGTACACCTGACCAGATCATACCTGACAAGGGTACACCTGACCAGAGCATACCTGACAAGGGTACACCTGACCAGAGCATACCTGACAAGGGTACACCTGACCAGAGCATACATGACCAGGGTACACCTGACCAGAGCATACCTGACAAGGGTACACCTGACCAGAGCATACCTGACCAGGGTACACCTGACCAGAGCATACCTGACCAGGGTACACCTGACCAGACCATAACTGACCAGACCATACCTGACCAGGGTACACCTGACCAGAGCATACCTGACAAGGGTAAAACTGACCAGAGCATACCTGACAAGGGTACACTTGACCAGAGCATACCTGACCAGGGTACACCTGACCAGACCATAACTGACCAGACCATACCTGACCAGGGTACACCTGACCAGAGCATACCTGACAAGGGTACAACTGACCAGAGCATACCTGACCAGGGTACACCTGACCAGACCATACCTGACCAGGGTACACCTGACCAGAGCATACCTGACCAGGGTACACCAGACCAGACCATACCTGACCAGGGCACACCTGACCTTTCTGTCTGCTCTAATCACATACAAAAATTTTAATATGAATGGAATAACAAATAAAAAAAATAACATATAAAAGACCACCCCCCCCACCCCCCTCAAAAAGAAAAGTACCATCTTAACCTGAGCTCTGCTAAATCCATCATACTTCCCTGAAGAAAGGCATTGTGGGAATGTCTGAAAACGTTTTACCGTGACACAAGGCCAGTGTTTGCTTTCCGCGTCGGAAAACTTTCAGCCGATCAATGGTTACAGTAGGAAAACTCCCGTCCAAAATAAAAAAAAAGAATCCTGAAGGTACAAGATCCAGTCAAATTCTTAAAATTCGAATAATCTAAAGATAATCTAAGAGGAAAAATGTTTTTCGGCACGTTGCTTGCAAATGCGGTAAAATGCTGGTTGACTGCTGGTTAAACTGAGGCTTCACGTTATCAGAATGTGGCCTATCACAAGAATTGACCCAGGTGTTAGTCAGCATCAGTGTTTTTCAGGAGCCTGTCTTGACTTGGTAACTTAAGTTACATGATTCCTACATAACTCTGACAGTCTGTGTATGTCTGTTGTTATTTGTATGAAAAAATATTAAAATAAAATATGTTTGGTTACATGATTCTTGAAAACCAGGTACCATATAGGGATGGCTTACCCACCCACTTACTGTACAAAGTCAGCACGTTGACTCGTACTGCAAATTAAACAAACATGTTACACTACTCCTTGCAGTAAAATTAACTAGGCCCTCGAGGCACCGCTAATGATTTGCCTTAAGTAATTAGCAATTGGCTAGTCAGGATGACAAATAAAACTCTCTGAAGACTATTTATCCATGTAAACTTCAAGTCTAAATGCAAACAGGCCGGAATTTGATCACCGAGATCAAACCGCAAGATGTTTCCTCGTCATTGAAAGGCGGGAATGCGGCTTGAAGCTCAGAAAACGCAAGAACACCAGGCTGAACCGTTTTCATGATTTCGCCGTCTCCCCGGTAACGTCGTTCCCCTGGCAACCACGTCCACCGCAGCAGCGCTCTCGGACAATTCTGACCGAACGCAAGATTACAATATAAAACATTTAAAAGCAGGGTGCAGCATGCTTCAGGTGTATTATATGAAGACATTCGGTCTTCGGGTGAGATGTGTATTCACAGCCATTTAAAACAGGATATACACCCACCCGTATAGCCACGATTTAAGCACGAGGGATGCTGTACCAATTCAGTAGTTTAATTCCTGATTATTGTGGACAGATAGGGTTTTTTTTTACAGACACAGAGAAGGTGCAAGCTCCTGTGTTCCTCAACATGTGCAGTTTCAATGAGGGGGACACATTCAGAGTGTTCTTACTCACTTATATCAGTACTATTTAAACCCACAACAGCATGCCCTGCGTGGGGTTTCACACGAGTGCATTTCACATGTCATCGAAAGATGAATCTTTCAAAGACGCATACAGACAGAAGCATCACATCATACATCTCGAGCATAGCGGGAAAAACAAACAAACAAAAAAAACATGAGGCTAGCTTCTAGTTTCAGATACAAACATACACAATGCTCAATAACATATAGGGAATGTAGAAATGGTAACATGCCAACTGTAATCGTTGCTCTCACTTGATGAAAATGCTGTAACAATCTCGGCCATTATGGCCATATAAGCCTTTTACTTCGAAAGGAATATTTAATCTCGGCATTCGTCTTTCCCTTACTCTCAGCATTGAAGGGTAAGAGATGGAATAAAAATTACAAATTAACTCTATCAAACGGGCTTTTAGTCCTCTCCGCTGGACAGCCCTTGCCTTTTAACAATCTTTTCAGTCTTCTGTAACAAAAAAATGCGCCTGAAAAATAGAATTATTTTCCTTAATTCTTTAAATATAGAACATCCTTTGTCTGTGTTTCATGGCTTATGTTTTCCCTTTGAGGGAATATGCGTGAGCACCTTCTCACGTTCCAGTTTTATTTTCATGTTCTTTAGTTTTGAGTGCAGGAAGCGTGGTTCGTACGAGGAGCACAGAGTCGCTCGGTCGGTGAAGAGAAAGGCGTGGGAAAGGCAGTGATACAAGCGGAGCTGATGAAAGTGCGAGAGCCAGTGTTTCCATGGTGTTAGAAGACGTTCTCTTAGGGATGGAGGGGGGGGGGGGGGGTTTGGAGTTTAGAGGAAGTGTGGCTTTGGTGACGTCCTTCCAGGTACATCTCAAAAGGTGCCACAAGATTGAGGGCCGAACACCTTCCAACCCTCTCAGCATGTCTGTCTGTCTGTCGCTGCAAGTTCACTGGTCCTGTTTTTACTTTCTGTATGGCTGAATCTCTCTGTCTGTCTGTCTGTCCATCAGTCAGTCAGGCAGGCAGTGTCCGTTTCTATGGCTGCGATGAGGATGAGACAGATGATCCCTCCAACTCCAGGTGAGTCTCTCTCTCTCTCTCTCTCTCTCTCTCTCTCTCTCTCTCTCTTTGCCTCTCTCTCCTTCTGTCCGTCCGTCTGTCCGTGCGGCGGTCGCTCAGAACGGGGTGACCAGGTGGACGGCCTGCAGGCAGCCGAGCAGCCTGTGGTAGGGTCCGCCGGGACAGGCCACCACCTCGAACACGGACTGGAAGGACCGGCGGTCCAGCTCCTCGTCGATCTGGTGCCTGTAGAAGTCCAGGGCCACCAGGCAGAAGAGGTTGACGTCCACCACGTCGGACCTGCCCATGCGGCTGATGACATGGGGCAGGCTGGGAGAGGAAGGTGTTAAGGAAGCTGGCACCACGGTCCCTTCAAACCACAGTTATACACACTACGCAAAAATCAAGGCTTTTACAGAGAACATAGGCTAGCTCTTTAAGTAAAGTCACATTTGCAAATTTTTCTTTCCTGAGATGCACCAAGCAACCAAGCACTTATCAATCTTACTCAGTCAATCTTAGTCAGTCTTGGTTGGTGCATTGTCAGTTTGTCAAGGCTCATTTTCCAGATGCTTACACTGGATGTCCACGTTGACCAATAGCGTAAGAGGAAAACCAATGAGACACTCTCACCGTGGCTTAATCTTCACTAATCTTTGCTGTCTTGCTCTCCCCATGCATGACCTTTCCTTATATGTGACCAAAACTGTTTATTTTTATTATGTTCATATTACTGCACAGCCACAGCAGCATGCTACCAAGCAGTTCACTGCACGTTGTACATGTATAATTGTGTATGTGTGGAACAGACTTTGATTGATTGATGAATAGACTGATTGATTGATTGAGTGATGAATAGACTTTGATTGATTGATTGATTGAGTGATGAATAGACTTTGATTGAGTGATTGATTGATGGATTGACTTTGATTGATTGATTGATGGATAGACTTTGATTGATTGAGTGATTAATTGATGGATAGCCCTGGCTGGCTCTTTAAGGAGGATACAGTGCTGAGACCCACTGGCTGGTGGAGGCGCTGACGAAGAAGCAGGAGAGGCTCCACACTGCCATGGCGACGGGGCTCCTCTGGGTGAAGTTTGAGAGGGAGAGCAGGACCCAGTCCCGCACCATGGAGGACTGTCCCGTGGCGTGGAGGGTCTGGAACACCTGGGGGGGGGGAACGGGAACGATGACACGCCTCCTCGAAAACACCCCAAACCTACGAACCGTCCCACGCGCTCAACGCCACGGCTACTCCAGTCACGGCTACTCCAGTCACGGCTACTCCAATGTGCATTACCACTGAGGGGACTCACGCTGCACACCACAGGGGGCTGTAATTACCACAAAGCAGGATTGCTGAGTTAACTGGATAACTGCACTGAGTAAAACCCGGAACGGCTCTTTTTACTTCAGTCCGTGTTCGGGAGGGGAGGGTTTGGGAGGGTTCCGGGTTCCGGGTTTTACTCAGTGCAGTTATCCAGCTAACTCAGTAATCCTGCTTCGTAGTATACCCCCCGAGGTTAAGAGCAAACTTATGGGTTCTAACAAAGGCACACAAGAGCAGACAACCATCAACTGCCCCTCGCACTAGGGTTCTTCAGCTGCTGCCACCTCAGCAGCCTCCATTTCCTTTAAAATGGAGCAAATGGGCCCGACATTTTCCACATATTTGTAAAACAATGCATGAACAGGAATTATATTACATAAGTGCAAACAAAGTAGATAATTCTTAAAATACATCTAGCTCTTATATGGTCTCTCATCACAGGCGAGGCTCACAGGGGAAGGTCTGAACTCGCTCTGTGCTGTGGCTGCTGACAGAGGAAGTTCAAAGCTCTATATCCCTGTGCAAATTTTATCTTATATGAATTTCATATATATATATATATATATATATATATATCCCATGGGAATCCTATTCTTCCTGGCATGCATAGCTATTTCTTACATAATGTGTCTTAAGAGGGAAATAATCCCTCTAAGCATACACAGGGGGCCCCAGGATCGAGTTTGAAAACCACTGATTTACATGATCTGATATTTTAGCCACATTCCGTGATATGAACAGCAGCTGATGAATGTTCTTGTGCCTGTATGCATGTATTGTAGCATTTTATGGTGGTCTAATTTACGAGTGAGTCAGTGTTGGTGTATATGACTAATTAGCTGATTGAGGCAGGGTAACTGGTGGCAGTAAAAACCTGCGTACACACCGGCCCACGAGGCCTGGAGTTGCCCATCCCTGCTCTACATGCTCAAGCTCTCGACTTTGCCTTCTATTATTACTTCTGATAAACCTTTTTTTTTGGTGCTCAACTTCTTGAATGCATTGTTCTCTGGGACTTTATAGGGGTTGAAGGAGAGGTTGAAAACACACACACAGACGACCAGTTTCCAGCCAAAGGAAGAAATTATTTACACAGAAACAAGCACCTCAATCTTTGTGGCCTGGCCACTGCAGGATGCGAGTACAGTGTGAGTACAGACCCAATGAGCCGACGCCATCACAGGCAGCCAATCATCTGGCTGCTGGTTTAATAGTATTCCCCTTTCACTACCCTACTGACCTTGTAGACCACAGTCGCCATGAACTGAGGATAAGGCTGCTGATTGGACAGGAACTCCCCGATGACCTTGTTCATGACATCCTGTGGCGGGAAGAAGTCGTCCAGGAACTGGGGCAGGATCCTCGATACCACTCGCGCCTCAAAGGGGAAGCCCTTCCTTATCCTGCCGAAGAAGAGAGCGTCCTTTAATGCGCCAATTCAACAGATGAGCAATCACTGATAGAAAATGCATTGGCTTCTGTATATAATGAGTCGCTAAGGGGAAGCGTTTGATTGGATACACAGCATCACATGCTGTGAACTTGGACCAATCAGAGGGTTTATAGCTGGAGAGCCAGGGGCTTTCATTGGTTCAGATAAGCCAGGGGGAGTCCAGTGCAATTCCAGGGGGGCCGGAGTGCATGCTGGTTCATACATGAACTCACACTGATACTTATATTTCTTGATTGGCCAATTATTATGTTTTTAATACGGTTTGTTAGAACCAAAGCACACGCTTTACACTTGGGTATTCTACTGCGGTTTATGGGAGGAAATTAGCCAGTGTAATTTTACACAGCTCTAATTAAGACAGACTAATTAATTAGCCAGAGTAGTTGGCTGGAACTAAAAGGCAGCATAAGTACCCTTCAGATGGGAGTTGTGAAATACACCCCTGCTTTAACTGGCTCACAGTGTCGACACGGACAGGCACACATCAGCTGGCTGACAGGGCCTTTGCAGGGAGGCGTGTAGGAGGGAGGCGAGCAGGGAGGGAGGTGCACAGGAGGGAGGCAGGACACGCGTGTACCTGTCGAACAGCACGGAGACGCGCTCCATGGCCACAATGACAGACTCCGTGTCGGGGGCGGCGTTGTCTGTGTCGGCCGTCCGGTTGGGGCTGCATTTCTCCTTCCCTGAGGAACGGACACAAACACCCATGATCCTATTATCTTTAATGCCATATCTGATCTGTGTTGTGAAGGTGTGATATGAAACGGCTGTACTATCATTTTGTTCCATACTTCTATGTATTTGCAGACTCCCATAGAGGAGTGAATGAGGATTCTGGTCTGGTTACCTGTGTACAGGTGAGTATAAACTCCTATAGAGGAGTGAATGAGGATTCTGGTCTGGTTACCTGTGTACAGGTGAGTATAAACTCCTATAGAGGAGTGAATGAGGATTCTGGCCCGGTTACCCGTGTACAGGTGAGTATAAACTCCTATAGAGGAGTGAATGAGGGTTCTGGCCTGGTTACCTGTGTACAGGTGAGTATAAACTCCTATAGAGGAGTGAATGAGGATTCTGGACCGGTTACCCGTGTACAGGTGAGTATAAACTCCTATAGAGGAGTGAATGAGGGTTCTGGCCTGGTTACCTGTGTACATGCAGGTGAGCATTAGCCCCAGGGCGGCCATAGCTCGGTGGGGACTGGGCATGTTGACCCGGTCCACGCTCAGCTTGACCAGAGCCTCGCTGTCCAGCCGGCACAGCTGCTCGGACAACAGGAGGCGTTCCAGACCCCTCAGCACGCAGTGGTACACCACAGAGGGCGTGGCCTCTTCACTGGCCAATACCATCACTGCACACACCTGTATCACCAAGAGAGGGGGGAGAGTGGAGAGGCAGACAGGAGAAGGGTGAGAGAAATGTGTGCGTGTGCGTGTGTGTGTGTGTGTGTGTGTGTGTGTGTGTGTGTGTACACGAGAGAGAGTGGGGAGAGGTAAGAGAACTAAAAGGGAGTATGTGTAAAAAGATGTGTGTGTGAGAGAGAGGGAATAAGAGACGCATCCACTGCCCAGCTAACTAACACCCAGCATAAAACAATCTAGATCCTTGGTCTGAACAGGTCTCCCCTCTATATATACTACAATTCATTAGAGTTATATCAGCCGAACAGAATTCCTGTATCTTGGGAATATCTATGGGAAACAGCTCAGCAATTTATAGGTATTCATCCGAATCATAGAATGCGTTCTGAACAGTGCTCAACTCAAAATGTGGCAGACAGGGACAAGGGGGTTGCAGGCTTGAATTCCATCCGCTTTGCCCCTAAGCAAGGTACTTCACCCAATTGGCTGCTGCTAAATCTCCCAACGGGGTGCGATTGGGTCTCAGAACATGAAACTCAAAGCGTTAGAAGCCTTCCTCGCAGAGGGGCCTGCTGGGAAGTTATTTTTATATTTCAGAAACTGTCGCGGCGAGTTAAACGCCTCCTTAAGCCCGAGATAATTCCGGCTGACTCAGCCTGGCCTCCGCCGCGTTCACGTGGTACCGCAGAGCCGTCGGGCAGGTGTGACATGCACACCGTGTGATGCACGCGTCACGCTGCGCGAGTCGTGCCTCGCGATCCTGTTCCCCCAGGTTTCCGGCGGCTTCCGCGCCATGCTGTGCTGGCCTGTAACAGTGCCGGATGCCATAAGCCCTCCTTTTCCTGGTTTGAGGGCGACGGAGAGGCCTGCCCTAAACCGCCTCCCGGCCTCGTGAGCCCCTGCCCCTTCACCCGAACCCCAGGCTCACCTGGATGATGCTGGCGGTGAACTCTGACCCCACGTCCAGCGAGTAGTTCTCCATCATGTAGAAGGCCGCTGCGCACATGACCAGGACGTGATGCTGGTTGTGCAGGCTAATACAGCTGCCAGACGCAATAAACACACACACAGACATGCACAGTCCATCACCACTAACGTTTATGGCATAAAATATGATTTTCATCAAACTACCAAAACATTTTATGACAGCATAAACTATGATATCATAGATCAATATTGAGAACAGCTTGTTGAGAGCTCATTAATACTGGCCTGTGTGAATAACCCTGTAAAAGACACCCACTGCCTGCCCTTTTTAATCAGACTGAAATGTTTATTTTCAGAGATACTGGCAGCGGGAGAAATGAACACCGACTGGCACGTCTCACTCCACGTTATCGTCTGATGAGGGTGTCCAAAAGAGTCACAGAGGAGAGGTGGCTTTCCGATGACATCAAAGAGAAAGGTGTTTTTATTTTTTTCCCCACTCGTGCGTACACTCATGGTCTAAAATTATCTTTTATCAAATACAGACTCTTGAGAGATGCTTTCTGATGTCATCTGAGGGAGTGTGTTTATGTGTGTGTGTGTGTGTGTGTGTGGGGCACAGACTCACTGTGCGATAGTGCGCAGGTTAGACAGTAGATACTCGCTGATAGTAGGAACGAGCTGCTTGACGGTGTCGTCCAGCAGGTCACACTCCAGGATGTAGAGCGCCCCCTGCAGGGCGCTGATGCGACTGGGCATGTGTGTGCTGTGCAGCGTGGACTCCAAGAGCCTGCAGACCGGCTCCGCCATTGTTCTGTCCTGAGAGACAACACGCACGCGCACACACACACACACACACACACACACACACACACACACACACACACACACACACATGCAGGTATAGACATACACAAACAAACACACGCATGCACATGTGTACACACACACGTACACACACAATTACACCTCTGATAACACAGTTTGGCATGATCGTTAAAGAGTGAGATTACAATTAGCGAAGAAGGGGGTCGTTTCTGTGTCACTATCAATTGATCAATGAATACATCAATAATGTCAATAAAGCATCAAAAATGCTATTATCACAACAATATTGTGAAAAATATCAATAAAAGTGGACAAGAGTCCACTAAAAACTACAGGTTCCATCTGTAAGTGTAAAGCAAACAGGATGTTGCCATGGTTGTCACGGTTACCCTCTCACCATGCCCAGGACAGCCGCAGCCTTGCAGATGGCTGGTACCAGGTACTGGTTGAGGATCTCGTCCTCGGCCGGATGGACCTTCTGAAGCTCGGTCAGGGTGTGGAACATCAGCTCAAACTGGCTCCTCTCTGTGAACAGGTCCGACACAGCCAGCAGCTGCAGGGGAGATCAGACAACAGCTCCTCTTGGAAAGGGGGAACGCAACGACTGTAACACACTGGCTCTCCTTCCTCGAGTCCTCCGTTGGGCGGAGCTAAAGAGCGAGGACAGGACGCGAGGAGTGAAAATAAGCGATTGGATTCCACCCAATGAGTGTAACACATTTGTAACACTCGAAAAATTTGCCCTCCTTTCCTCCACTACCACCTCCTCTCCTCCGTGCCCCGGAAACGGATCTTTGTGTTTTAATCTAATGTTGCTGATTTCATATTAATTACATATTAATTGTTACATTTTAAGTAATGTCTGGACGTGAACGGCAATGTCAGGTACATTGTATACTGGGAGTGGGATGAGTGTAACACACTGACTCTGGTTCCTGTCTGTGGAAGGGGGGGAACACAATGAGTGTAACACACTGACTCTGGTTCCTGTCTGTGGAAGGGGGGAACACAATGAGTGTATTACACTGACTCTGGTTCCTGTCTGTGCAAGGGGGAACACAATGAGTGTAACACACTGACTCTGGTTCCTGTCTGTGCAAGGGTGGCACACAATGAGTGTAACACACTGACTCTGGTTCCTGTCTGTGGAAGGGGGGGAACACAATGAGTGTAACACACTGACTCTGGTTCCAGTCTGTGGAAGGGGGGGAACACAATGAGTGTAACACACTGACTGTGGTTCCTGCCTGTGGAAGGGGGGCACACAGACTCACTCACCGAGCGCACCACCTCGCTGATCAGGACCACCGGGCTCTTCCTGCTGTTGGGGCTGCCTGGAAGAATCCACTGGCTGTAGAGCTCCAGCAGGAACTGGGAGCAGGAGTGCACGTCCACACCGGCACGGTGCTTCCTGAGGAGAGAGAGGGAGGAACAAGAGCTTAGAGCAAGCAGGGAGGGAGAGGGAGAGAAAGAAAGAGGAGAGAGGAGAGAGAGAGGAACAAGAGCTTAGAGGAAGCAGGGAGGGAGAGGGAGAGAAAGAGAGAGGAGAGAGGAGAGAGGAGAGAGAGAGGAACAAGAGCTTAGAGCAAGCAGGGAGGGAGAGGGAGAGAAAGAGAGAGGAGAGAGGAGAGAGAGAGGAACAAGAGCTTAGAGGAAGCAGGGAGGGAGAGGGAGAGAAAGAGAGAGGAGAGAGAGAGGAACAAGAGCTTAGAGGAAGCAGGGAGGGAGAGGGAGAGAAAGAGAGAGGAGAGAGGAGAGAGAGAGGAACAAGAGCTTAGAGGAAGCAGGGAGGGAGAGGGAGAGAAAGAGAGAGGAGAGAGGAGAGAGAAAGGAACAAGAGCTTAGAGGAAGCAGGGAGGGAGAGGGAGAGAAAGAGAGAGGAGAGAGGAGAGAGAGAGAGGAACAAGAGCTTAGAGGAAGCAGGGAGGGAGAGGGAGAGAAAGAGAGAGGAGAGAGGAGAGAGAGAGGAACAAGAGCTTAGAGGAAGCAGGGAGGGAGAGGGAGAGAAAGAGAGAGGAGAGAGGAGAGAGAGAGGAACAAGAGCTTAGAGGAAGCAGGGAGGGAGAGGGAGAGAAAGAGAGAGGAGAGAGGAGAGAGGAGAGAGAGAGGAACAAGAGCTTAGAGGAAGCAGGGAGGGAGAGGGAGAGAAAGAGAGAGGAGAGAGGAGAGAGGAGAGGAGAGAGAGAGGAACAAGAGCTTAGAGGAAGCAGGGAGGGAGAGGGAGAGAAAGAGAGAGGAGAGAGGAGAGAGGAGAGGAGAGAGAGAGGAACAAGAGCTTAGAGGAAGCAGGGAGGGAGAGGGAGAGAAAGAGAGAGGAGAGAGGAGAGAGGAGAGAGAGAGGAACAAGAGCTTAGAGGAAGCAGGGAGGGAGAGGGAGGAAGGAAGAATCACCTGGAGTTGGAAGGTGAGGTGGGGGGTGACCCCATTGCCGGGTTGTCAGTCTCATCTTCCTCATCCTCGTCCCACTCCTCTTCCCTCAGGGGAGTGATGCTATTGGCCAGCCACACCGAGTGGATGGACACCTGTCACGAGAGACGCCATTCCATCTGCAGTAATGTTCTGCCATCCCAGGTGGGACTTTTACAATACGTGATTGCTAAACATGCCTTCAACTTCAAAAACAATAATCTCTCTCAATACCATGAATGATATGTGCACACATTGGACTTCACACACAATTAATTATGTAATAATATTATATAAATATAATAATGATATAAATTATAGTCCGACAGTAGCGACTGACACGGGAACACATGACCGCAGAATGCTGAGCACATGTATGACGGCCTCACGCTCCCTCGATCATACCTGTCCCAGTTTGTATTCCATGTTGCCCATCTCTCTCTCCGTGTTGATCTGGAGCAGCAGTTTCTCATGGCTGATCAGAGCCCCTGAAACACAGACCCAGCTACGTTAGCGCTCTCGTACGCTAACATCATCGTCACTTACATACTCACACACACGCCCAGCTACGCTAGCGCTCTCGTACGCTAACATCATCGACACTTACATACTCACACACACGCCCAGCTACGCTAGCGCTCTCGTACGCTAACATCATCGGCACTTACATACTCACACACACGCCCAGCTACGCTAGCGCTCTCGTACGCTAACATCAACGTCACTTACATACTCACACACACGCCCAGCTACGCTAGCGCTCTCGTACGCTAACATCATCGTCACTTACATACTCACACACACGCCCAGCTACGCTAGCGCTCTCGTACGCTAACATCATCGTCACTTACATACTCACACACAAGCCCAGCTACTCTAGCGCTCTCGTACGCTAACATCATCGTCACTTACATACTCACACACACGCCCAGCTACGCTAGCGCTCTCGTACGCTAACATCATCGTCACTTACATACTCACACAAACGCCCAGCTACTCTAGCGCTCTCGTACGCTAACATCATCGTCACTTACATACTCACACACACGCCCAGCTACGCTAGCGCTCTCGTACGCTAACATCATCGACACTTACATACTCACACACACGCCCAGCTACGCTAGCGCTCTCGTACGCTAACATCATCGTCACTTACATACTCACACACACGCCCAGCTACGCTAGCGCTCTCGTACGCTAACATCATCGTCACTTACATACTCACACACACGCCCAGCTACGCTAGCGCTCTCGTACGCTAACATCATCGTCACTTACATACTCACACACACGCCCAGCTACGCTAGCGCTCTCGTACGCTAACATCATCGTCACTTACATACTCACACACAAGCCCAGCTACGTTAGCGCTCTCGTACGCTAACATCATCGTCACTTACATACTCACACACACGCCCAGCTACGCTAGCGCTCTCGTACGCTAACATCATCGTCACTTACATACTCACACACACGCCCAGCTACGCTAGCGCTCTCGTACGCTAACATCATCGTCTCTTACATACTCACACACACGCCCAGCTACGCTAGCGCTCTCGTACGCTAACATCATCGGCACTTACATACTCACACAAACGCCCAACTACGCTAGCGCTCTCGTACGCTAACATCATACACACACACCGGCCCAGAATATCCGTGGCCTCGCACTCACAGATTACCAGCATTTCAACACCCTTGCAGTCCGGCATCAACACTTTAACAGACTTGCACTATCAGCTCTCTCATGAGCTCTCATACACTGGCACTAAAATAGCACCGTGACAAACTTCCATTAGATTATCAGCACTCATATACACCGAAATAATCAGTACTGTCACAAACACTATAATTTAACTTTAACCACCACAGTTACATTACATTATCAGTGCAGTGCGTTAACACATCAGTGCCGATTTCCTGATGTACTGTATTGTACAGTAAGCATGAGAATGCAGATGTTTTAGAATTAGTGTTAAAAGCACTGCATTATAATTTTCCTTTAACCACACAGTACATTAGATTATCAGTGCAGTGCGTTAACACTAATTCGAACACAACTACACTCTCATTCTGACACTATAATACAGTACATCAGCACTCGCAGCACTAATTCACCCTCACATGCCCACCCCATAACGGAGCTGGACTGGTGTGAGGGGACACCAGGGGAGTGAATTTAAGTGATCAGCACAGCCGCAGTGCATCATGGGACAGAGGGAGAGGGATGGAGTCAAAGGCGAGTTACCCCTGCAGGAGGAGGTGAGGGAGGGCACGGGGTCCCAGGCCTGGTAAGGATGGGGCGTGGCCATGTTGTCCCTCTTTGACACCATGGCCTGGATCTCCTGCTCCACGATGCCCCGGATGACGTGCAGCTTCCTCCCAAACCTCAGAGCGGCGGAACGGCAGACATTTTACTCACACAACACGCAAGGGCCCGGCCAATCACAGCACAGCACATGGGGAAGACTGTGCGGTGCCCCACCACACATTCTGGACCAGTAATCTCACAGCTTTATTCATTTATTACACAATTACACAACGGCTAGGCGGCAGTGGAGCATAATGTTTAGGGAACTCAGAGGTGGCAGGTTCAAATCCAGTTGTGGCACAGCCATACTCCAGGTGCATAAATGGATTGTAAACTGTGCAAGGCACTCCAGGTAAGAGTATCTGTGAAATGCCTAAATATGTAAACACAATGCAAAAACTAGGAGTATGAATTTACCAGGCATAAAGGGATTTGAGTTTATGTACTATACAGACAGACAAATTTACCAGGCATGAAGGGATTTGAGTTTATGTACTATACAGACAGACATATTTACCAGGCGTAAAGGATTTGAGTTTATGTACTATACAGAGCATATTTACCAGGCGTAAAGGGATTTGAGTTTATGTACTATGCAGAGCATATTTACCAGGCATAAAGGGATTCGAGTTTATGTACTATACAGAGCATATTTACCAGGCATAAAGGGATTCGACTTTATGTACTATACACAGTATATTTACCAGGCATAAAGGGATTTGAGTTTATGTACTATACAGAGCATATTTACCAGGCATAAAGGGATTTGAGCTTATGTACTATACAGAGCATATTTACCGCGTGTCCAGGGCTTTGAGAGTCTTGTTGCGCGGTTGCTGCTCCGGGCAGCTGACCGCGGGGTTTCCCGCCACAGGAAGCGTCATGGCGCTCAGCACCAGAGACGTGATAGCCTGCACCGCAAGCACGTTAATCTGCGTCCGCTCCAGGTCCTCCTGCCGTACGCAATACAGCGCGTCATATTACTGAGAGACACGCCGTATTCACCAATCACAGCGCATCGTATCACTGACAAACGTGGTATTCACCCAATACAACACATGGTTTTACCATGACACCATACACACCTTACCGTTCACCATGGTCATAGAACTGTGACAGACGCGTGGTATTCACCCAATACATAATACCTCATTTTACCATGACGCCATATACATACCCCATTCACCATGGTCATATCACCATGTTTATAGGCCCTTACACGCACCACGACTGCAACTTATTTGCTAGGCAGACACTCTGCATCCTTACACCCACAACCTTTACTGTATGATCTGATCTCTCTGTTCTCTTCCTGTTAGTGCCATATTAAGGCTGAGCGGTGTACTGCCATTTCACTTGGCATCATGTTGTAACAGGAAGTACAGGTGTAGTGAAACAGGGGCGTGATGTTGACAAAGGGGTGTGACCTCACCTCCTGCTGGTTCTCCTCTTCCTGGGCCATGGTGATTGGCTGCGTGACCAGCACTCCCAGCAACGTGGCCCAGGTTTCCTCAAACTGCGTCCGGCTGCTCCATCCTGCGTCCAGAACACAGAGGTACGTTTAGTCCGCACAGGCCCCACTGCTCCCCCTATCTGTCATCACTGAAAAGTGCAGCCTTGGACGTCCGGGGTGAGAACAGGGGTGTCTGGTCTTATCTGAAAAGGGGCAGGTGTAAGACACCTGATTCTACCTATCAATGTTTGGATTTAAGACCATGATTAGTTAATTAGTTTAATCAGGTGTCGTTGTGGTGGGCTAAAACAAAAACCTGCACCCATGCCGGACCTTTTCGGATAAGATTGGACACCCCTGGGCTAGACTTTAAATCAGGTCTCGAGTAGGTGTTAATTTTCATGTGAATATTACTCTTAGTTTGGAATTTTATCTGATTCATAATTTTTGTCTGAACTGTAATTTTTGGGTAAAGTGCCACGTGATGTTCCCAAGACAAAGAGAGACATGCTGATGACCAGGTCTCATTCTAAAGTCATGATGATGGGAAACTGTGATCACATTAATATAGTCTTTTGATTGCGACACACTTCCCACTTCCTGTTTCCATACCCAAGGTGTTGATGCGATACAGGAACTCCCTGAAAACGTCCTTCTCCTGCAGGAACTCTACGGGGATCTCCGGCAACACAGTGCCCAGCTCTCCACTAGCCCTGGGGGACCAGCCCAACTTCCAGACCTGCAGGCACACAGAGACAAGACAGATCAAGAGTGAACACATGCGCACACACACAGACACACACACACACAGACACAGACACAGACACAGACACACACACACACACACACACACACACACACAGTCTGGACCCCAGGAAGACTAGCTTGTACACTATAGTGTGCAGCTAATGGGGTTCCTATTAAACAATAACAATAACAAGTACATGCACACACACACATACACACACACACACACAAGCACATGCGCACACACACACACACACACGCAGTCCTGCTTTACTGCAGTTCCCACTCTTACCAGTGGGGGCACTCTGGCGTAGCTGTTGACCAGCGGGAGCCTGGCCAGACTGATGATGATGTTGCGCAGGGTGGGGGTGAGGAAGTGGGGTACCCTGCTGTTCCTGGGGTGTCCTACCGCCAGGACGCCCTGAAGCCCCTCGACCAGCTCAGCCATGACCTCACAAGCCCTCTTAACGCACAGATCTGATACACACAAAACACATCAGAGGTAGGAGAGACACACAGGTGCACATACAGCCACCAAAAACTACATAGAAACAGGTTATAATTATCATCATACACCTCGCTGTCTTTCATATATATATATATATATATACACACACACACACAGTATGTGTATATATATATATTACAACATTGTTTAGTGAATACAAAACTCTTGGAGAGCAATGGAAGTTAAAGGTATAGTACATATCTATTATAAAACACGTTAAAATGCCAGTGCATTTGAGCTGTGGGCCTTCGTCAGGGCTTGTTTAGAGTAAAATGTGTGTGTGTTTTTTTTATCCTGCAAGCAACATAGCTCTTATACTGCCCTCTACAGGAGGAGTTTGCAGTGGTCATTTAGAGACCACGTTTATTGTATAAGTTAGATGACATTTAAATATTAACCAATCGGTGTTGTGACTGTTTGGAGGGCAGCCAATCAGGAGAACTTACAGTGAATAGGAGCCTAAGGGGTGGGAGGGGGGGCTGCACTCACTGTCTTTTGAAGGCGTGTCCACCTGGTCCTCCTCAGCACCTCCGTCCCGGGGTGTCCTCCTCCGGCCGCGTCTCAGGAGCTGGTCTCCTGGCTCCACGGCAACTGAGGGAACAGAGTCACATTACACTGGGAACCCTAGAACCCTAGAGCCGAGACCCAGTCTTCCACTGAGGGAACAGGCTCACGTTAGGAACCCTAGAACAGAGAGCCAATCTGCTACCGAAAGAACAGCCTCGTATTACACTGGGAACCCGAGAACCCTAGAACTGAGAGCCAGACTGGCGCTGTCCCTAACAGACCAGCTACCTGAGGCTCCACTAAAGAACCAGTCACAAAGCCCCACTGGGCTGCCCCTGAGACAGTCATGAGCAAGAGAGTCATGAGATTGTCCATGAAAACAAGCCAGAAAACATGAGCATTTTAGCCACACGCAGCTTCCTAAAGCACTACCGATCGAGCGGAAATGCGGGTAACGAGGGCGTGGAGCCGGGCGCCAGCAGGGTGTGGCTGACCTGCGTAGACGAGCAGCCGCACGCACTGGATGAGCGAGCAGGTCCGGCTTGTGTACGGCACAGAGGACAGAAGGTTCCAGATGGGAGTCTGCTGCAGGGCCAGGCAACAGCAGCACAGAACTGCCTGCAGGTCCAGACTGAGCAGGGCCTGATTCTGCAGAACACACCACGATACCGCCTGAAAGGAGAGAGACAGAAACGCACACAGCTTTTTACCCACAATCCACTGCACTCTACCCACTCAGTCCTCACAGCTGTTCTCCAGTGACCTCTCTGCTTTTACTCACCGTTCCACCAAAATTAAAACACAATTTTGTGATTTAATTTCGGTGAATCGCAAAATTGTGACTGGGATGAAAAAAATAAACCCCCCCCCCCTCCCCCGCCCCCTGAGTGTCATAACATTGTGTTCACACCTGTAAATAATAGTCCCCGTTCAAAAACCACAGAACTCTCCTCAACATGTTTACTCCTATGAATGCACCCATTCCCATATTGCAGATTGATCCGTTTCTCTGTCATTCACACATGCAGATAAGTGCATCCCTTTACAAATAGGGCAAACAGAGGAATATTAGCATGATGTAAACAATCTCCATGCACTGAGCTCCATTGGTAACTAGCAGTGGTGTATGACAGTGGTAAGCCAGCAGTAGGAGATAGCCATTTAGCCGTTTAGCCATTCATATAGAACCATAGATGTAACACATCATGTGATGTAAAAGAAATTTGGTATTCTGAAATGGAACAATTTGGCAGCCAGCTTACCTGGGTATATCTATAATAGGAACCCATGGCAAAAGTGCTTTTTTCTTTCTAACCCACTGTGATGTCATAACCGGGTCTCACAAGCCAGATAGCTGATGATTGGCTCATAGATATAGAACCATGGTTACGGTCTCAAAAATTGCACCACTAAACTATGACGTATGGCTAATCTATGGTTCTATATCTATGCGTTTAGCCTGTGTGTGAGCAGAGCAGTGGGAGAAAGCGGTTTATCCTGTGTGTGAGTGAGTAGAGCAGTGGGATATAGCGGTTTAGCCCGTGTGTGAGTGAGTAGAGCATGGCGTCTGCGCTCACCTCCAGGGCCAGCGTGGTGAACCTGGTGATCACGACCTCTTTATCTCTGGGGATCTGCAGGAAGGACGGGAGGGTGGGCAGAGCCAGCAGGTACTGGCTCAGAGCTCTGCACAGACTCACCACCGTCTGGTACACACCTGGCTCTCCTGCAGAGAGAGGGAGGGAGGGGAGGATGGGGAGAGAGATAGAGGGAGGGAGGGAGAGAAAGAGAGAGTGTGAGAGAGAACGATGGAGAGAGTGAGAGAGCGATAGAACAACACATTATTATATAGCGCATTTTACAACCAATTGTCACAAAGCGCTTCACAGAAAACCCTGGCCTAAACCCCCACAAGAGCAAGCAGGAGCAACAGGAGCTTAGCAGAGAACTTAGCAGAGAAAAGCAGGGAATGCAATGCAATCTGCGCCGTGATTAGCCATTAAACTCAGAACCAATGTGATTTTTGTTGACATGTGGGGAAGGAGGAGGGGCCTCGTGGTTCCGCCGGGCTCACCGTGGACGTCGGCGAGTTTGTCCCAGTAGGTGGAGGGATTGGTGGCGAGGCCGGGGTCGGAGGGGGGGAGGAAGGGCTGGTGCGGGACGGGCAGAAGCTGCAGGAGGCCGGAGAGGCGGTCCAGGGTGGCCTGCAGGGACGTCTCCAGAAACACAGCGCCCTGACCGCGGGACAGACGCTGCGTTCCCACGCTCAGGCACGGACACAGCAGGCCCAGGTTAAACTCCTGTGGGAATATCGTTCACACGGACACAGCAGGCTCAGGTTAATCTCCTGTGGGAATATCATTCACACGGACACAGCAGGCTCAGGTTAAACTCCTGTGGGAATATCGTTCACACGGACACAGCAGGCTCAGGTTAAACTCCTGTGGGAATATCGTTCACACGGACACAGCAGGCTCAGGTTAAACTCCTGTGGGAATATCGTTCACACGGACACAGCAGGCCCAGGTTAAACTCCTGTGGGAATATCGTTCACACAGACACAGCAGGCTCAGGTTAAACTCCTGTGGGAGTAATATTCACACAGACACAGCCAGAGTACATTAAACCAAGCCCATTACCATTACATCAGAGGTGGAAAATCCAGATTCAAAAAGTAAAAGTCCTCCCCAGTATTTTGTTCCAATCACCTGGATTTGCTAATTTGCACCATTCTTCAGCCAGGAGGTAGAACTAATTAGTGAAACCAGCTGGCTGAGTCTATGGGTGGAAGAAACACACGGCAGGACTTTTACTTTCTGACCCCTGGATTTTACACCTCTGCATTACATTATATTACCATTACTAAGGCATTACATAACCGTTATAATACCTTAACAATATATTAAATTCATTCATTCATCAGAGACTGTTATTCAGAGCGACACACAATGTAAGAGAACACAGGTGCACTCACACCTGAGTCACAAGAGCAGCAGTACTAGACCTGGCGATGGACATTCACAGACCAGCGAGGGCTTAGGCAACATCACTAAAGCGCTACATTAAAGTTAACTATGCTAACCAAGAACCAAAACATAACATAACCCAGGCCATATAAAATACCCCGGCCTGAATACCAGCCTCCAGTCTGCACTTTAACCTGCAAGCGCGGAAAGGAACGTCACCAAATACTTCTGAAGAGGTCAAGACGAGCCTTTCCTGAAATATCATAAAAGAGGCGGGGCTCAGTACCGCGGAGGCCATGAGAGAGGAGAGGTCACTCTGGGGCAGTTTGGTCAGCAGGTCTGTGGTCTCCAGCAGGGCGGCGTCGGTGCGCAGGAAGCACTGGGATTTCACCAGCGCCACAAACCACTCCTGCAGGCAAAGAGACAGATACACACACTCAGAACATACATATTAACACATGCACAGGCATGCGCACACATACAAACACACACGGAGATGCACACAAACATGTGCGCACACACGCACACCCATATAAACACAAACACACACAGTGATTAAGTTTGCATTCCAATCATCACGTATTTAAAGACGCATGCATCAGCTCTTGCTCGTAAACTTCACCACAGCAACGCAGGAAGAGGTTCCAAACAGTAGACACACAGTCACACACACACACCCACACACCCACAAACCCACAAGGTTCCCTGTTCTGCAGGCACTATGCTATTGAGAAATCATCGCAGAATTCAGAAAGAGGATGCGCACTTTACCCTAAATTCAGAAGGGGGTGCGGATCTGTGAATTTGCTTCCTTTTTTAACACCCTGTTATGGAGGGGTCTCTTACCTTATTGGCCAGTACGGTCTCTGGAGCTGGGGGGGGTTCCCCATCCAGGGGGTGAGGAGTGACGGGAGGGGAGGGGCCGCACGTATCCTCGGCAACGGAAGCCCTGAACCTGTCCAGCAGGGAGTAGAGCCTCTGATGCCTGAGGGACACGGGGGGCACAAGGGACACGTGTCACAGACGGCGGAGCAGAGAGCGCATTTCCAGAGCTTTCCGTGTGTAGGGGAGACACAGCTGTACACAGTACCTCTGAGCTAAGCCACTGCTCTGCAGGTACTCCTGCATCCGGTCCAGCTCCTCCACAGGCAACTGAGCTATGCTGTTCTGCACAACAAGAAAAGAGGAAAGAGTGAAGTGTGTGTGTGTGTGTGTGTGTGTGAGCGCAGTACCTGTGTGTGTGTGTGTGTGTGTGTGTGTGTGTATGTGTATGTGTATGTGTGTGTGTGTGTGTGTGTGTGTGTGTGTGTGAGCGCAGTACCTGTGTGTGTGTGTGTGTGTGTGAGCGCAGTACCTGTGTGTGTGTGTGTGTGTGTGTGTATGTGTGTGTGTGTGTGTGTGTGTGTGTGTGTGTGTGTGTGTGTGTGTGTGTGTGTGTGTGTGTGTGAGTGAGTGTGAGCGCAGTACCTGTGTGTGTGTGTGTGTGTGTGTGTGTGTGTGTGTGTGTGTGTGTGTGTGTGTGTGTGTGTGAGCAGTACCTGTAGGGTCTCGGCCAGCAGCATCTCCACCCTCCTGCAGGCTAGCGTGTCCACCATGCGCGCTAGCACACGGAACGGCGTGCTAATCAGCTTATCCACATACAGCATCAACAGCGCCCCCGACTGGCTGAGGTGGATCCCCTCTAGACACTGCAGGGTGTTCTTCAGCATGGTGGGCTGTGTACAGGTACACACAGACACACCTCATCACTTAACACTATTCTACTGTACATTAATACACAACTTTACACAGGTACACAAACACACCTTGTCACTTAACACCACTGTACTGTACACAAACACCTAATCACTTAACACTATTCTACTGTACACTAATACACAACTTTACACAGGTACACACACACACACACACACACACACACACACACACCACATCACTTAACACTACTGTACTGTACACAAACACCTCATAACTTAACACTACTGTACTGTACACAAACACCTCATCACTTAACACTACTTTAGTGTACACACAGGAGCCGTTCATCCTTCAACACAACACACACACACACACACACACACACACACACACACACACACACACACACACACACACACACACACACACACACACACACACACACACACACACACACACACACACACACACACACACACTGCTATTACAGTCTGAGACACAGAAAAACCCATTTCAAAAGCACGTACGGTCATTTCAAGATGAAATGAAACTCAGGAATGGTGTTTGGTTTGATGCTTTACAAACCTGCCTGTGTACACTTGGCCTCTGGCTCTGTCACAGTAAAGCCATTTCAGGGGCTCATACCACACAGGACAGAAGAGATGGAGGGATGAGATGTAGAGAAAGAGAAGAACGAGGTGTCACTCACGGTGCAGAGGTTCTCACAGCGGGACTGGATGGCCTGGATGAAAAGGCCGCTGGCGGCGGAGTTGCGGTGGATGGCGCTGATGAAGTCCTGCACCGGAGGCTCATGGGACAGGTTGATGAGGTCACGCACGTGGTTGACGATGAGCCACGTCAGGTGCTCCGAATCGTGCAGGTTCTGGCACTGAGAGGCAGAGAGAACAACAGCAGCCCGGAAATTCATTAAACTTAATTACTTATGTCTAATTACAGCTTGATATTAATTTGTGAAAAACGTCAATGAGAATCGGAAACGGAACCAACGGAAACGTTTATTTTAAGTTCCAAGCATCCAAAGTCAGGGGTGCTTATAAGTACTTATTTACAAGCTTAATTATGTCCAACCAAACACGTTCACTGGGTCTTATTTTCTAACAGAATCACTGAGGTTAATTTTGAATGGCCTCTTCAGAGGAGACTAAGGGGGGAATTGATCAAGGATTTATAATTCTTAAGGAATTAATAACGTGCACATGCAAAGATTTTTCAGGTTGAGATCTGTCTGAGGAATAATGGTGAAAAGGTGTAAATTCTTCACAGATATGAGGAGGTTTTTTCATAAACACAGTTTGCATGGAACAGCTTGCCAGGTTATACTACAGGCAGAAACCCTCAGGGTATTCAAGCCCAAACTTGAAACCATGATGGATGATCTCTAGCATGGAGGCAAATCGTAAACCAAGAAGGGCTGACTGGCCTGTACTCGCCACTGTGGATTCTTGTGTTCTAATGTTCAAAGAGCCTTGCTCTATACAGTTAGAGGAGAACATTATATTAAAGACATGCGAGTGGAGGGGTTTGTGTGAGGGGGAGGGGTCAGTGGGCAAAAGCCCCCCTTGTCAAAGAGATTTCGATCTCAATGGAGTATTCCTAGTTAAATAAAGTTTAAATAAATAAACAATTAGGGGAAAGTGGAGGGGGTCTGAAGAACAGGGGCTAGTTGAGGGGGGGGGATGGCAAAGCAAGTTTAGGATGGGAAATGGCAGGAGGAAGTGATTCTTAACTAAAGTCGCTCGGACCTCTAACGGACCCCTGAGGGACCCCTGAACTCACCACGTAGTCACAGAAGAGGATGAGGGCCCCCCTGTGGACGATCTCCCGGTTGCACATGGCCAGCCTGGCGTCGGGACACTCCTCCTCACCGTCTCCGGACCCGTGGGGGCTCAGCAGCTTGGTGCGGGACAGGCTGTGCCTCCTGGGGGGAGAGAGGACACCCACGCATCAGTGTACACCTCCCCCTGGTTCATCCCAAACCGCGTCCCCATCTACAAACCCCAACTCCAAAAAAAAGTCGGGAGAGTAGGTAAAATGCACATAAACGCAGAAAGCAGTGATTTGTAATTTCTCTTTTACATATATTTAATTGAAAACAGTACAAAGAAAAGACATTTAATGTTTTACCTTATCAACTTTATTGATTTTTGTAAACAACCCTTCAAGTGATCCCTCCATATCCACTGCATATCTGGCAGGAGAGTGATGGTTTGAGGCATGTTTGATACCGCAGACCCTTGATGACTTGCAGTCACTATGGGTTCCATACTATTCCTGAGGTCTTAAGTGGAGACTGGGCTCTGTGTGACCGGATGAGGGGGCGGGTCTGGCTGCTCAGGGAGGCGGGTCTGGCTGCTCAGGGGGGCGGGTCTGGCTGCTCAGGGGGGCGGGTCTGGCTGCTCAGGGGGGCGGGTTTGGCTGCTCAGGGGGGGCGGGTCTGGCTGCTCAGGGGGGCGGGTCTGGCTGCTCAGGGGGGCGGGTTTGGCTGCTCAGGGGGGCGGGTTTGGCTGCTCAGGGGGGCGGGTCTGGCTGCTCAGGGGGGCGGGGTCTGGCTGCTCAGGGGGGCGGGTCTGGCTGCTCAGGGGGGCGGGTCTGGCTGCTCAGGGGGGGCGGGTTTGGCTGCTCAGGGGGGCGGGTCTGGCTGCTCAGGGGGGCGGGTTTGGCTGCAGGCCCTACCTGGGTGTCCGGTGCACCTCGGACCACCAGGTGTAGTTGGTGTAGTCGATGACCAGGAGCACCTGGCACCAGAGGAGCACCAGGGAGGGGTGGGTGGTGATGAGAGACAGCACCACGCTGTTCAGCCCCTCCAGGGTGTAGAAGCTGCCCTCCCCGCCCTCCGCCTTCAGCAGTTTGGTGGCCGCCGCCGTGATCCGCCGGAACATTCCTGCCGAAAACCGCAGCGTAGATACAGAGTCTGCAGATCAGCACTGAGCGCAAGTAACCCTTCTTTAACATAGTCTTAATGCGTGCTGTACTGAGGTACAGCATAGATATAAAATCTCCAGATCAGAAGATGAAAATCACACTAGAGTGTGTAGGAGGTGGTTGTCTCACCTGATTTAAAGGTGTGAATGTTTACTTGATTTGAAGGTGTGAATGAGACACACCTGTAGGGGGCGGGACTTATACGTTTACCTGATTTAAAGATGTGAATGAGACACACCTGCAGGGGGCGGGACTTATGCGCTTACCTGATTTAAAGATGTGAATGAGACACACCTGTAGGGGGCGGGACTTATACACTTACCTGATTTAAAGATGTGAATGAGACACATGAGCAGGGTGCCCAGTTGCTGGCAGTAGAAGGTGTGCTGCTCCACGCTAAGGTCCAGATTCACCCTCTTAGCGGCGATGTCCTCCAGCAGAACCCCCACCAGCTGGAGCAGGAACCTGCAGGACACGCCCAGAGCCTCAGCACTCAACACCCTGACCACCAGGGGGCGCCGGTGGACTACAGCACAACTCATGTTATGCATTTAAAAACTCAAACTCTGGTAAGCATGTCTATGATGGCTCTGGTTTGACAGTATCGATCATTAGCGGAGCGATAGCTGATAGTTGGCGCACCTGGAGAAGGCTTCCTCGGGTGCGTGACGGGTCGGTTCCCCTTCCTCCTCCTCCTCCTCCTCTTCCTCGGCGGGCGGAGTGTGAGGCCCGTCCCAACGGAGCCTCTGAACGGTCTGGCAGGAGAGGAGGAGAGGAGAAAGAGAGAGCTCCTGCACGCGGGACAGGACGATGTCCTCGGTGGACTGGGAGATGAGGACTCTGAGTACAGCCAGGATCCCAGAAACCCAGAGCTGCACCATGCCCACAGAGACCTGGGAGAGAGGGGACACAGGGCCCTGAGTCACCCACAAACCCCACTCAAGGCTGGGGTACAGTCACCCACAAACCCCACACAAAGCTGGGGTACAGTCACCCACAGACCCCACTCAAAACTGGGGTACAGTCATCCACAGACCCCACTCAAAACTGAGGTACAGTCACCCACAGACCCCACTCAAAACTGGGAAAGTGTCACCCACAAACCCCACTCAAAGCTGGGGTACAGTCACCCACAGACCCCACTCAAAACTGGGGTACAGTCACCCACAGACCCCACTCAAAACTGGGGTACAGTCATCCACAGACCCCACTCAAAACTGGGGTACAGTCATCCACAGACCCCACTCAAAACTGGGGTACAGTCACCCACAGACCCCACTCAAAACTGAGGTACAGTCACCCACAGACCCCACTCAAAACTGGGAAAGTGTCACCCACAAACCCCACTCAAAGCTGGGGTACAGTCACCCACAGACCCCACTCAAAACTGGGGTACAGTCACCCACAGACCCCACTCAAAACTGGGGTACAGTCATCCACAGACCCCACTCAAAACTGGGGTACAGTCATCCACAGACCCCACTCAAAACTGGGGTACAGTCACCCACAGACCCCACTCAAAACTGAGGTACAGTCACCCACAGACCCCACTCAAAACTGGGGTACAGTCACCCACAGACCCCACTCAAAACTGGGGTACAGTCACCCACAGATCCCACTCAAAACTGGGGTACAGTCACCCACAGACCCCACTCAAAACTGGGGTACAGTCATCCACAAACCCCACTCAAAACTGGGGTACAGAGAGTCACCCACAGACAGACCCCACTCAAAGCTGGGGTACAGAGAGAGGGAGGGGCAAGTTTAGGATGAGAAAATGGGACGAGCTAGTAGAGGGGGATGGAAGGGGTGGAGTGGCAAGTTTAGGACAAGAAAGGGGAGTGGCTAGTGGAGGGGCAGGAAGGGGGAGTGGTTAGTGGGGTGCGGGGGCGGGGCTCACCATGGTGACGGGCGTGACGAACATGCTTTTCAGCAGCATGTCGACGGGACGCAGGGAGGAGGGGGCCACCGTCTCAAACAGGGTGTTCAGCACCCCCAGTGCCTCATGGGAGTCCAGAAGCATCTGTAGCACAGGGGAGAACGACATCGCTATGACAACACACTTCAGTTTTACCTGAGCCTTTAGAGAGCTCCTGTGCTAACATGGTACCTTCCTTACTGCCAATAAAATCAGTGTGTACATCTCTGCCTGTCATGATAAATATACTTTAAACAGAATAAATAAGTGAAGCAGGAACTTGAGCTCATAATGGGGGAGGAGAGGGAGGGGCCTTGCCTGTTGCTTGGCGATCATGGGCAGGATGATGTCAGCGATCTGGCGGGAAAGCCTCTTCCACTTGTCCTCGTTCTCCTTGTGGCACTGCTGCAGCACCAGGATGAACATCTGCAGCACCTGCAGGGCGGCGACAGAGATACCATACATACCAACAAAGTACTCCATCGTCTTGCAAGTTAGCATTAGCATTATGACTCCACATGCTATCCCAGACTCCCTCTATTCACCCTGAGATCAGCAGGAGGGTGGGGGGGGGTTCGGACAGACTCACTATTAACCCTAAAGGCAATGGGAGGGTCGGGGGGGGGGGGGGGGGGGCTCTCTATTCACCCGGAGCCCAGCAGGAGGGTGGGGGGGGGGCTCTCTATTCACCCTGAGCCCAGCAGGAGGGTGGGGGGGGGCTCTCTATTCATCCTGAGCCCAGCAGGAGGCTCTCTATTCACCCGGAGCCCAGCAGGAGGGTGGGGAGGGAGCTCTCTCTTCACCCTGAGCCCAGCAGGAGGGTGGGGAGGGAGCTCTCTCTTCACCCTGAGCCCAGCAGGAGGGTGGGGGGGGGAGCTCTCTATTCACCCTGAGCCCAGCAGGAGGGGGGGGGGGCTCTCTATTCACCCTGAGCCCAGCAGGAGGGTGGGGGTGGGGTGGGGGGAGCTCTCTATTCACCCTGAGCCCAGCAGGAGGGTGGGGAGGGAGCTCTCTATTCACCCTGAGCCCAGCAGGAGGGTGGGGGTGGGGTGGGGGGAGCTCTCTATTCACCCTGAGCCCAGCAGGAGGGTGGGGAGGGAGCTCTCTATTCACCCTGAGCCCAGCAGGAGGGTGGGGGGGGGGGGGGGGTGGGGGGAGCTCTCTATTCACCCTGAGCCCAGCAGGAGGGTGGAGGGTCGGGGGAGCCGAGCAAGAGGGTGGAGGGAGGTACCTGGTGGTGCTGGATAAGCCGCAGTAGCATGGACACCACCACCTCCTTCTGCGTGTCCAGCTCCCGGCCGGCATCCGCCTTGTTGGAGCCGCGCAGCACAAACAGGTCGTGGACGATTGGCTGCAGGGCCGGAATCGCTGAGGGGCACGCAACCAATCACACACAGCACAGGATAAACGGGCCAATTAACACACAGCATAGGATAAACGGACCAATTAACATGCAGCACATGATAAACGGACCAACTAACACACAGCACAGGATAAACGGACCAATTAACACACAGCACATGATAAACGGACCAATTAACACACAGCACAGGGGCGTGCGTAACAGACTCATTTATTTATCCATGTAAGTCTGACTGAGACAGAAACCGCTTTTATGTCAGGATAAAAAAAATCACACAACATAAAATGTAACAATATTCAAAACTAAACTACAACCATACAGGTCCTAAAGGGGTTTACAGGCCACTAGCACCTCATCTGTCTAAGCAAGATCATATCTCAGTTTTTATGGTTTGAAGTAAACTCTTAAAAGGGTATAAAGTACTGAAGATTATCTAGTTTCTGAGACCGTGGAGCATCGGAACCTAAAGCTACTTCTCAGAGGAAGGACCAAGCAGAGCAATACCTAAAGCAAAGAACTAATGTTTATTGTACAATATTTTGAGAAATGCCGCCGTCTATGAGCTGCATTTCCTGGGTGACTTGATTTGACCTGAGTTTACTTGATCAGCAGTAATTGGCAGGCAGCACACATGGACTATTTCCATACTGGACAGAAAACAGACTGTCGAAATAAAACCCATAATGAAAAAGAACATTCTAGACGGCCCAATTTCTGTGGCTTGAAGAAGCCGGTGTACAGTCATAAATATGGACAGGACCCTGTTCAGAGGAGTCATTACTCCCAATTTATCTCTTCTATCACTTATCGTCAAGTGGAGAGGAAATGAGAAAAGGAGTTCTGAAAGGGGAAAACAGCCCATTAAAGCGAAACCAAACTTTAAAGACAACAAATTAAATCTCTGCCCCTGGGTAGGCGGGGCCTACCGTGAGTGACAGCCTTCCGGCCGCTAGCCATGATGCCGTCGCACAGCTGGATGATCTTGGGGATGCTGATGATCTGCTTAGAGTGGTAGCGCTCGTAGGACAGCAGGACCAGGAAGAAGAAGATGCTTGGGACGATGGCCTCCGAATCCCTGCGGGGGCGGAGCCACAGGGCCCCGTTTAGGGAACGTCTCAAAACGCCACCGTGTGAAACAACGCGTTCAGTAACCAAGGTCCTGGAGTCACTCTGCGCCTCCTGGCTTACGTCACGACTCTTCATACATCATCATCATCCTAAACCTCAATGTTTTACTGAGATGACGGCTACACACTGATGTGTGTTTACTGATTGGTTGTTTTTTTATTTTTATTATTTTGTTGTTTGGTATATAAGAAGCACTTTGCCTCTTGTATGTGGAGTCTTGCCAAAACGTGTTGGATTTATCAATAAATTCAGAATTTTTATTCTTCCCCCAAGTGTGCAAGAAACAACCCTCTTTTTTGTATACTGGTAGCTAACAGTTACCTGCTTTTAAGATTAAAATGAGTACTTGACAGGTTTTACACTAAGATGAAAGCAAGGAAGGGCCTCTTACCTGAACTGGCCAACCTCAATGTACTCAAACTGCTTCAGGACAAAGCCAATGAACACCTGCGATTGAGATACAGTGACACAGAATTAGCACCAGGCATACACAGCATGGCTTACGGCAGCAGACATTTAACACGTACAAAACAAGGCCAAAGCCAGACCTAATCCAAGGATGAAAAGTTACCGTAGCGAAAATAATCTGGCCGTGAGTGTTGGCACACGGTCATAGAATCCTCCGCTAAACAACGGACCATAGCAACATGACTTAAATCAGAATTTTGACATTAACGTGCCTAACAGGTGGTATCACCTTTACCTCTGACCTGCAGGTGACTTTAAGCAGGTGATAAACACCAAGATTCAAACCTGAAGGCAGCACACAAAAGCTTCAAACACAGCAAACGATGTGCGAGTCAATTACAACAAATAACCATGATCAAAAAGGGCATGAAATATTTAATAACTAATAAGGCACTATGAAAGGATCAATTGCATTACATTCATTTAGCGGACGCTTTTATTCAGTGTAAGAGCCCATAAGGGACTTAGATAAGTGTACTGTAAGTGTTAATAAGGTTAACAGCCTCAATAGCTCAGGGAATTGCACCCTAATTCTTTATTGCTGGAGTGAAGGAGACACTGAGGTTCTGCCAACCTGGTCCGAGTCCAGCAGGCAGTAGTTGACCCGGAGCTGCACCAGTTGGGCCAGCAGGTCCAGAACCTGGCGCTGGAGGGGCATAGAGGTGCTGGTGGTGTACTGCTTCAGCGCCTTGATCACCAGCGGCTCAAACAGACGGATGTGGCTGTGGATGGCGTTCTGGGAGGGAGGGAGGGAGGGAGAGAGGGGAGGGTGAGAGAGGGAGGGAGGGTGAGAGAGAGAGAGAGAGAGAGAGAGGGAGGAAGGGTGAGAGAGAGAGAGAGAGAGAGAGGGAGGAAGAGAGAGAGCGGCATGAGACTTGCACACAGCAAGATTTACGTTTAGAGTGACACACAGCTAATGGACCAATCAGCAGGCCCCTGTGAAGCATTTAGGCCTGCAGGGAGAATTCACACACTGTGAGAGCAAACAGGACAGGATCCCCATGTAAAACTGTAAAGAGGTACATCCTGACATTCTATTACACAGGAAGTGTGCCACACATCACTGTGAGTGCATGATGAACGCCGACCAGGGCAAATGTATTTCTCACTGTATCGCTTACCTTGTCCCCTCGTTGCCGGGTGACGTTGGTGATGCTCGACCGCAGCTGGTTGGACACCTTCTGCATCACATCAAACCATCTGCAGGTACCAGAGTCAGAGTCATCTGGATTACCAGCCATACCAGGGACTGCTCTGTGTAAATCTGTCTGTTTATGCAAATGAGTGTGTTTGTTTATGCAATTATGAGTGTGTGTGTGCAGCGTGTGTGTGTGTGTACAGCGTGTGTGTGTGTGTGTGTGTGTGTGTGTGTGTGTGTGTGTATGTGTGCAGCGTGTGTGTTTGTGTCTCTCTCTCACTCACCCGGAGGTGTCCTGCTCCTGCTCTGCCTGCACCATGTTGCGCAGGCTGGCGTCGGCGAGCGCCTGTGTGAAGTGTGTGTAGGGGGCCATGAAGCAGTAGTGGTAGAGCCCAGGCCTCAGGCTGGAGGAGCCCAGCCGTAGGGCCTTCCCCTGGGCCTTACTGGGGTTGGACCAGGACCCGTCGTACTGAGACGCCAGGTTGGTCCCAAACAGGGTCTTCAGCAGCTGAGCGCACAACACTGCAGCGTTAATCACGTGACCCTCCCAAACAAAAACTCTAAATGCACACGCCTACATCCCCCATAATTCCCCCATAACACTTTGTGCCATCACACAAAATCTCAGACCATCTCAAAGTGTGTTTTCATGAGCCTGGACAAGTCTCTCCCAGTGCATGCTGGGTAAGTCAGCTGCATTATATTTCTCCTGTGCCAATTTCCTGTCTGTAATGAGCTATGAAAAGTGAAGAGGATGATGAAGTGAAACCCCCACCTGCTGCACACAGACGGTGGCCATGGTGGGCTCTCTGGAGAAGCAGGACTTGAGGTACCCCAGGATCTCCTCCACGCACTGCGGACAGACACGGTCGCCGTGAGAACAGGGCTCTGTGAAAGCAAGCGCGGTCACTACCGAAGCCCCCCATACCTTTCCGATGTCCTGCAGTGCCGTCAGCTCCAGCAGCTGAGACAGGACGTCCAGCGCCGACCTCAGGAAGCCGCCGAACTTATCGCTGCCGCTGTGGAGGTCCAGCGTCACCTGGACAGGGCGGATAAAAAGCGCTTACTCATCGCCAGGGTGGCTGTTTGTTACGGCCTCTCTCAACCTAGCATGCGCTTTCAATTCCTGTTTTCTTTAGACGTGGGAAAAATATTTTTCTTACATGTTCATTTATTTATGTTTTTTTTTTTTTCTTTAATATCGACGAAAACAGCACCACTGTATACACAGAATGAGTCAGCAGCACGGAAGGTTTAAGATTATAAATCCGAACCAGATTTCACACCCATTTTTAATGCCGCTTCAAATGCTAATTGTTCAGTAGCATCACCGAGACAAGTTTGAGGCATAAAGTACAATCTTTCACAAGTTTAATTCCATAATTTCATAACAATCTTACGGCATCTAAACAAGACAATTAGACCAAATGAAGATATATCACCATAACTACGCAGGCCTGTTCAATGGAGACGGGGGTCCAAGCTGGAACATCAACAGTGAACGTGCAGATGTGGAGATGCTCGGAGGGACGAGGGAGAGGGGGGGCGGGTACCTTGTAATTGGCGTGAGTGGCCTTCAAGACATCATAAAGCTTCAGGTAGGGAGGCAGGTGGTAGAAGCTGCCCAGCGTGGCGGACTTGAGCGTGGCGTTTACTGCCGTCTCTGCAGGTCTGCCTGCTGGGGAGACGGGAGCGCAGCGCTTCGTGATCAGGGCTACAATTACCCATAATGCACACTGTCATTTACACCACAGGGCCACTGACCGCTCACTGCTCCAACACACACAGTCCTACCAGCCAGCGGGGGGGGGGGGGGGGGGGGGTTGTTTTTCCCTGTTTTTGGCCTCAGTATTGCTTGATAACTAAACGTGCTAACTAAACACAAACAACCTTTGAGGACGATGTAACTACACAGTCAGGGGTGCGAATGAGGCCGCTGGTTGGCCGTGGTGTCGTCCCTCTTACCTGCGTTACCCTCGCTGCTTCTCTTTGGACTCATGGGGGCGCTGCTGGGCTCCGCTGGCTCCTTCTCCTTGCTCTTCCTGCGGATGGGGCTCAAGGAGGGAGTGTTCGACAGAGAGGGGAGCGAGGCCTGTGTGTGGGGGAGGGGGGGGGTGTACGCTGGTTAGCATGGACATAAAAGACCAGGCCGACAGCAGAGCTGACCGCTACTGGAACGAGCGCGGCAACAGGCCCCCCTTCCCAACGGTTACCTTGACAGCGGGCCCGGGGGCCACCTCGTCCAGCACATGGGCGCAGATGTTGATGACCTTCATCAGGTGTGAGAACAGCTGCTCCACCATGGCGGCTATGGAGCGGTCGCTAAGCGCCGGCCACAGCTCCTCCTGCTTGGCGCCACCAGCGCTAGGCTCCTCCTCGCCTGTCCAGGGGCCCCTCAGACACTTGGGGGCCACAGCTGGATGGACAGGAAGTTGGGGGTGGGGGTCAGTGTTGAGAGAACAGCGACTGAAAGCAGGGGATTTACTGCATGCTATGAGAATACCGTACAGAATTACATCACTGTGGTTTCAAGTATATAGGGAGGTGGATCTCTCCTGTTGTGTCAGTCACTGCAGGATTAGAACCAATCAGAAAGTTCTGCTCTCCACAGCACACTGTACTTTGATTTGCACGGTACCTGCAAGGAGGTTGCCAGTCAATAGCAAGGCATCCTGATGTGCCGACAGGTCAAGAGGGAACCAGGCTGAAGACAGCAGCGACAGCACCATGTTGGCCATGCCCACTGTACTGCTCCTCTTGGCATCTTCCACTGATCCTGACTGGGACACACTGAGAGCACCATAGATACATTACAGATCAGAGTCTATTACAGAGACAACTTCCAATGCACAGGCATACCATAGATATCAACACATTATAGATACATCCCCACCTGGACAGAGTCTGTACATACCACAGATATCAACACAGTACAAATACATCTCCACACACCATAGATATCAACACATTATAGATACGTCTCCACACATACCATAGATACAACACATTACAGATACATCCCCACCTGGACAGAGTCTGTACATACCATAGATATCAACACATTACAGATATGTCTCCACCTGGACAGGTTCTGCATATACCATAGATACCAACACATTGCAGATACATTACATCTCTACCTGGACAGAGTCGGTACATACCATAGACACAACACATTATGAATACACATGTGACTGTATGTTACCTGTGGGAACGGCCCCTGTTCTTGTAGAGGCTGGAGCGGTTGGGCTGGCTGGCAGAGGAGCTGACGTACCCGCAGTGCCAGCCGACACTCCAGGTGCATGCTGGGTATGCGGAGGACAGGAGGCACAGTGCTTCGCAGCAGCCGAACTGGAGAAAGAAAAACCACGCCCACAACCGTCGGACCTCCAGCCAAACATTCATCGCATCCTGCCGTACCGGCTTCACCTTTTCCAGACTCTTTTCACAGACACACCAAATGATTCATCTTCTTTCCATGCCGTGAAAAAGAAAACACAGATAAGGACTTCGGAGACTATCGACAATTTCTTGAAAACTGATTTATAGAATGAGCCGAAACGTTCCTGGATTGGCCTGTGTGTTATAAAGATATAGAGCATACATAACATGGTCCAATTTTTATTTTTTAAAGTAATGATTAATGATTTGTAGTCCGGTTTGTAGTCCACTTTAACAGACTACATATCCATTACTGCAACGCACGGGCGGTTCTCGACCAATCAGATATCATCATCTTGTCTGGACATTTTTGGCAGGGTTAGATTGGATAGCCCGGAGGGACACTCTGCTGTGATTGGTTGTTAATCAAGCATCTAGGACCTTTTCCCAACCCCTAAACATAACCTCACAGGAGTTCACGTAACTCGGGCTCATGCCTGAACTGTTAAGATAGTGTCCCAGGGTCCCGCCCAGGTCCCTCTGGGCTATCCAATCTAGCATCAACCTTTTGGCAGTGCATACCACCTTGCAAATTCGGCCATTTTACTTCATTGAACCATCTGGAGGGAATTATGGGACGTCGAGTTTTTAAACAGTGCCAGCGCTGGTATATTCACAAAAAATACTAAAACGTTAAATATACTCAAAGCTGGTCCAGAAAAACTACATATTTTATTATACTGAACAATCCAGGAAATTGATGGTAAGACATAATCACTAGAAATTGTTTAAAAGTAAGTTTTAGTTAATGTCTATAGTCTAAATAAATGGGGGAAGTCACTTCTGAAACCAGTGTGACATAGTCACTTGAGTACTCTATGGAAGAATGCACAGTGCAGGGTTGAAATTCAACAGAATTTGCATTAAATTGGTTTGTTTTAACCAAAGCATGCTGCAAGATCTAGAATTGCAGTTGTGTATTTTAAACTACATTTAAGTTCCATGTTATAGGCTAACTTTAGCAAAAGAAAATGGGTCAAAATTTCCAAAATTCCCAAGCTTAACTTCCCATGGTAAATTTGTGGAAAGTTTCCGGAAATTTCCCACCCCTTTGCAACCCTAGTTGCTACATGGGGGGAATTGAATAACATAGTTCTTCAAGTGCTGAATATGTTTGTTGCATAAAGAGTGCTCGTTCTTGGGGGCAAGAGAGATGATCAGATTTCAGAGATTATTGCAGCGTGAGATATGTGAGATCTCCCTAAAGCCACGAGCTTTACTGGGAAGATGACGATGAACTGAAGTGAACCCCGAAAAAATGTGAAGTTAATCCCGTGAAGCAACATTTCTGCAGGAATTGAAAACTCAACAGGACCTTTGCCTCACAGAAAAACAGAAATCCTTTGTCACACTATACCTGCAGGCAAACAAGCTGTCGATCTTAATTTTGAACAGAATAAACTCAGTTTCTGCAAACACTGCATCCTATTTTAATAGCTATGCCTGCCAGGGCAGGACCGACCAGTATAAAAACACACGCATGGTTTTTTCTGAACAGCCTTTTTTACTTTGATTCCTTCCCTCGGCAGCAGTGACCTCTAATCAGGAATCAGTGTGATTTTGGGAGCTCTAATCAGGATTCAGTGTGATGTTGATAGCCCTGATCAGAAATCAGTGTGATTTTGTGAGCTCTGATCAGGAATCAGTGTGATTTGTGAGCTCTGATCAAAGATCAGTGCGATTTTGTAAGTGCTGATCAGGAATCAGTGTGATTTTGTGAGCTCTGATCAGGAATCAGTGTGATTTTGTGAGCTCTGATCAGAGATCAGTGTGATTTTGTAAGTGCTGATCAGGAATCAGTGTGATTTTGTGAGGTCTGAACGTCTAAACGTGGTGTGAAGCTAAATGCGGTGTGGAGCTAAACGTGGTGTGGAGCTAAATGCGGTGTGGAGCTAAATGCGGTGTGGAGGCGTGGTGTGGAGCTAAACGCAGTGTGGAGGCGTGGTGTGGAGCTAAACGCGGTGTGGAGGCGTGGTGTGGAGCTAAACGCGGTGTGGAGGCGTGGTGTGGAGCTAAACGCGGTGTGGAGCTATACGCGGTGTGGAGCTAAACGCGGTGTGGAGCTAAACACGGTGTGGAGGCGGGGTTAGGCGTGTAGGAGTCGCTCACAGTCAGGGTTCTGGAGGAGGAGGCGGCGAGCGCGTGGGACACAGCCGTGATCACCCGGGACAGGTTATTCTCCACGGTGACATCCGATGCGTTGTGAGAGACGCTGTAGCCTCTATACATCCTGAGGGACAGAGGAACGGGAACGTCAAACAACGCTCAACGCTGCAACAGCATTCCATATGAAAACAACACTAGCGCCCTATATTAGGAATCAAAAGCAATGTCTCTTTATTATTACATGGGGCTGGTAATGACTCAGAACATACAAATACAGCTCCTAGCAGACAGCCAGTGCTGAAATAATCAATCTACCATCTACTGGCTCTCAACCTGGCGTGCAGCAACACATTTGGATGGGTGTGGCCTTCAGACAACGCAGAATTCCTGAGCTCTGTGTCTGCCTATCAGGGCCCTCCATGGTGATCGGCAGGCAGCTAAAAACCAATCAGCTGGCTGCCTGGATATAAACACACAGCGCCTTGATGGACTGCACCGTGCTGCAGCTGCTGCTGCTCCCAGAGGTGCTGGAAGATCAAAGCATCTTCAGGGGCCAACAACAGCAGGAGAGACAAAGCCGACTATAGATTTATATATTTTTATTTTTCCTGGTTTGCCATCTCAAATAGCGAGAGCAACGTCATACAGAGACATGTCTTGCATCTCAGATTTTTCAGTAAATAGTGTGCGACAAAGATCATTTTCAGATCTTGTCTCCGTTGACCACATCTGAAAGTACAGCTTGACAGCTCACAGAAGAGCAGAGTAAGGCTGCAGTTGTACCTACAGATGGTAAGACAGCGAGCCGCTGTTGCATTTGTACCTACTGATAGTAAGTCAGTGCATTTCTGCATTTGTACCAACTGATAGTAAATCAGTGCATTGCTGCATTTGTACCAACTGATAGTAAGTCAGTGCATTGCTGCATTTGTACCTACTGATAGTAAGTCAGTGCATTTCTGCATTTGTTCCCGCTGACGGCAGGACAGCGCTGCTGCTGCATATGTACCTGCTGATGGTGCTAACGGTGAAGTGGGAGGGGGGCTGCGTTTCATGCATCAGCAGCTGCAGGTGAACGCTGCTCTGGTCCCGAGCGATGGCCACCACTGGGTCCGCTTGGCCCTGGTCGCAGTCGAAGAACAGCCGGGAGATCAGCCTAGGAAGCGCAGGAAGAGAGGAGGTCGGGTTACGCACCAGGAGCGTCGCGTGATCCGAACGGCGTTACGAGGAACCGGTACGACCCGAGAGCGAAGTGCGGAAGGCTTCCCCAGGTGCGAAATGCACGTACCTGCTGACGGTCGCAGCTGCCGCGTGGCGCACTCGGGGGTCCTCGTCACCCAGGAAGTAGATTACCACGTCATTGAGGACCCGATCCTGCAACTTCAGCAGCTGGGCAGCACGAGAGACCAGAAACACATCAAACAACCTTTGATACATTTTAACATGACTAGACAAAAAAATCAGAAAAAATTGACGTGCATCCAGTTATAATACAGTACATATGTACTGTTTTTGTCCAAATAATGACTGAAGACAAATGCATTTCAGAGGCTCACAGATGGTTCTTAAATGACGTGAAGTTTCAGCATTTAGCAGACGCTCTTATCCAGAGGGACTTACACAGATTACATTTGCATGCAAACCGTTTATAGAGCTGTATATTTATTAAAGTTCAGGTTAAGTACCTGGCTGTATCAGGGGTACAACGGCAGCGCCCCAGCTGGGGATATACTTTCATTCAGCACTTCAAACAGGCAGAGGGGTACAGGTAAAACTCTGAAGCTCATATTACTCACTCTTGTATAGTGGTGCTCTCCTTTGTGTAAGCTTTCCGTTTTCCTCTCAAGGAAACTCACTAATCTAACAGAGAGGACAAGACAGATGTTCAGAGACAATATCTATGGTGGTAGACAGGAAGCAATCCACAATCTCAGTACAGACGGCGCAGGGGCAGGTCTCACTACCGAAAGTCCATCTCAGCCAGCGTCTCCAGCAGCTCTGTCCGCACCAGCCAATAGGAGCAGTCCCTGAGGGTCAGGAGGTCAATGAGCAGCTGCAGGCCCAGTTCACTCAAACTGCTGTTGCACAGACCCATGATGCAGTGCTGCAATGAGAAAGGACAGGGGTCATAGGTCACACTCAATTAGGGCACAAAAACACGACTGCACTAATATTCACATACACCGATATTCATATACACGGACATTCATATGCACTGATATACACATACAGTGTGTTCATACATGCACTGTAAAACAGCACATACATACATACACAGTAGAACAGCATGTACATACATGCACTGTAATACAGCACATACATACATACACAGTAAAACAGCGCGTACATACATGCACTGTAATGTAGCACATACATGCATACACAGTAGAACAGCGCGTACATACATGCACTGTAATACAGCACATACATGCATACACAGTAGAACAGCGCGTATATACATGCACTGTAATACAGCACATACATACATACACAGTAGAACAGCACGTACATACATGCACTGTAATACAGCACATACATGCTCTGTAATACATACATGCTCTGTAACGCATACATGCTCAGACGGTACAGCAGCCTGAGCCCACTCACCCTCACAGCCAGACAGGCCATTCTGCAGGTGACTGAGGACTCATCTCTAAGGGTCCTCTGCAGTAAGAGCACACAGCTCACCAGAGAGGCGGGGTTTCCTGGGAGAGGGGAGGGGGGATGAACATCACCATACAAAACAACGCCACTGTACAAAACATCACTGTACAAAACCACATCCCCATACAAAACAACATCACTGTACAAAATATCACTTTACAAAACCACATCCCCATACAAAACTACGCCACCGTACCAAACATCACTGTACAAAACCACATCCCCATACAAAACAACGCCACCGTACAAAACATCACTGTACAAAATCACATCCCCATACAAAACCACATCCCCATACAAAACCACATTACCATAGAAAACAACGCCACTGTACAAAACATCACTGTACAAAACCACATCACCATACAAAACATCACCATGTAAAACAACATCTTCATACAAAACAACATCACTGTACAAAACAACATCTTCATACAAAACATCAGCGTACAAAACATCTGCATACAAAACAACATCCCTGTACAAAACACCCCAAACAAGCTCTGGGGGGGGGGTTTAAACTGACAGCACTCACCCGTGGAGTTTTTGACTCTGGTGAGCCAGGGTTCGACGCAGAATCGCGTTTTGTTGAGAATGGAGTGAATCACAGTTCCGCACAGCACTGCAGTGGCCCCTCGGATCTGAGGGTCCCCGTGCTCAACAAACCGCAAAATGTCCGTTATATACTGCTGCTCTGTAAAACAATGAACACGAGCTTAACTAGAAACCACATCCTTTTAAAGCCTTGATGGAATCGTGCTACATTACATCAGATTGTTTTCTCTTATTTTCCAGAGTGACCCGCACGTCTTACGTGCGACTTCTCCAGGACCTGCAGGACAGCATTTATTTAACTAATTCATATTATCTATACAGTCAACAGTCTCCCACCTGAGTTTTTTTCTATTGTTACTACTCAACAGCCACTTTAACACACAACCATGTTTATTTTATTAATGGAGAGGGGACAGTCTGCCCTACTTCAATATATCTCCCTTTATTCAGATGGGAGAAAGCAGAAAGGGATCAAGGCAGAGATGGTATGACAACCCAGAAAGTGTCATGGTGAGGACTTGAACCCCCTGCCCATACTGAGGGCACTTGTGTAGGGTTCAGAGACGGCTGCTCTACGGACTGAACCACACAGTCTCCCTCCCCATAGGAGGAATCTCTCTCACCGCTACAAGGACAATGAAAACCACACCCCTGGATACCGAGGGCAGTCAACAGCCAGTTAAAGCACAACTGAACTTTGGTAGAACTTTGGGTTGTGTAGTTACCTGGCCATGATATGAGTCCAAATGGTGGCAAAATATGTTTGTTAGTAGCTCTGTGTTCCCCTGGGGTGATAATCCAGAATAGGGTATTTGTCGCTCTCCATTCACTTCTATAGGGCAGCTAAAACGGTCTCAAAATGACACCCCTAGCATGTACGTGAACGAAGCAGATTCTGTCAATAAAACAATAACCAGTCCGCGTATTTATTTATTTTCTTGTAAATTATATGGCCCATTCCTGGCTTTTTCGTATTTTATTTGGAACTTAGATCCAGTAGGTAATTCTTGCGCCAGAAACAGCGTTAATGTGCCGATGCGTCAAAAACCACTCATTGGTCCAAATTCCCACGGAAGCAAGCATTCCTGGTAGTATATATCTATGGTAAACAAACCGACCTGCCAACATTTTGCTAGTTTTTTTGCTAACAACATTGAAAAAATAGTACTTTTATAAATAATTTTAATTACAGTAAAATGTGTTATTAAATGTACGAGGACTGGTTATTGTTTGTATTGACAGAATCGGCTTCACGTTTGTATACGTGCTAGAAGTGTCATTTTGAGACCATTGTAGCTGCCCTATAGAAGTGAATGGAGAGCGACAAAAACCCTATTCTGTATTATCACCCCAGGGGAGCACAGAGCAACTGACAAACATATTTCGCCACCATTTGGACCTGTATCATGGCCAGGTAACTACACAACCCAAAGTTCAGTTGTGCTTTAAAGAGAGGGAGGCGCCCAGAGTGCATTGCTCCAATGTGTTCTTAAACAAAGGCCACATCCTTTTTTTTTTCTTTTTTTTTAAAAAAAAGCAAGTAAAGTCATAAGCGTATCTGAAACAGGAACCAAATGAGAACTCGTCTTAATTTCTCATTCTCAGCATTTTAAGTTCACTTTTAGGTTTTCGTCTAGAGGGAGGGTCCCTTTAAAGCCTCATTTAGGGTTAATTTGTCTCACCGTCGGGCTGCAGGCCTGGCAGAGGCTCCCTGTAGAGTCTGTTGAAGAAGACGTTGGGGTGCAGGGCAGTGGCCGCGCCCACACAGCTCACCGCCAGGGTCTTCACACTCACACGCACGTCCCCGTCCGGTACCAGGCCTGCACGAGACACACACACACGCCCGTCAGTCACAGGGCTGATCCTCACACACACACACACGCCCGTCAGTCACAGGGCTGATCCTCACACACACACACACGCCCGTCAGTCACAGGGCTGATCCTCACACACACTCACACGCACGTCAGTCACATGGCTGATCCTCACACACACACACACGCCCGTCAGTCACATGGCTGATCCTCACACACACACACCCGTCAGCCACACGGCTGATAGTCATACACAGAACTGTACAGTATCAACCACGTCTGCTCTAGGAGGGTCCGTGTCTGCCACAGGCAAGTAGCACCTAGCAACCCCACTGCGCTTCACCATTCTGGAAGGAGGTCGATTGTGACACGTGTCGTTTCCATAGCAGCGTGGTGGCAGCCGGTGAACACAGAGCTGCGCACACGAGCATGTGCGGTTGAGAGCACAGCTCCGGTACGCGCGCACGCGCGCGGTCTTACCGTTCTTGCGTCCGGTGAGGAGGAAGGAGGCCGAGAGTAGCCGTACGCAGTGGACCAGCGGCTCTGCGGTCAGGTCGGTGTAGTGGCCGATCTCTCCTTTAATTCTGGACGGCTGGATTACAAAACACGATTCAGTAGCACACCTTGACAGCAATTTAACAATGTTTTACGGCTACATGTAAGCAAACGTGTCTCGAAATTATACTTTAAAACAACACGCAATATAACACCATAAAGCAACATTGTAAAAGAGGCGTTATGGGCCATAACCTCTAGGCGCAAAAAAGAGAATGCAACGTGCCTTGTTCTCCAGTTCCGCAGACTCCAGAACTTCTTCCTTTGGCAGGAGCCGATCCACACTGCTGTCGGAGGACTGTCGGCTGTGACCTTTGACCTCCACGAGGTGAGGCTTGCTCAGGGCTGAGTCACAAACACACATAGGCGCCATAACGGGTGTTAATGTCGCTGAAGTTTCAAAGACAACACCACTACCAGTACAACAGTTTCCTAGTAAACCGTTCTTGCGGGTGATAATTTTATTTAAGAACTTAGTTAAAAAAATAACAGTAAAAAATGGAAAAAGTCCTTTGGGATTTAAAGGGTGAGGTTCAGCATTACTGGTGAGGAAGCGCTCATGTACCACTGAGGCGGAGGCCAGAGTTACGGAGCTCTGGAAGGGTCAGAGGTCATACCGAGAGCGGACTGGGAGAAGGGCAGTGGAGCTTCCCCTGGCCCAGTGTTGGCTCCTCCCTCCTCCTCTTCCTCATCCTGCAGTGCCCCGATCTGCATCCCCGAGTACCGACTCTCTGGACCGTCCAGTACCTGAGAAACACGCACGCACACGTGAACAAACACACACACACACACACACACACACGAGCACACACGCGCAAACAAACATACAGACACACACAGGCCTGTAAGTGCACTTCCACGACAGGCTCACCACTCCCCCTCCTAACACCAGTATCACAACAAACCAGGCTGTGCTTCCTGACGGGGAGGGGGGGGCTCAGGTGGTCTCAGGCTGACGCACACAGTGCTGACGGGGGGGGGGGCTCAGGTGGTCTCAGGCTGACGCACACAGTGCCGACGGGGGGGGGGGGGGCTCAGGTGGTCTCAGGCTGACGCACACAGTGCTGACGGGGAAAGGTTCACGCTCCTTCAGCTCTCATTAGAGCTCCAGAGAGAAAATCATCACAACCTTCCCGACAGGAATTACACGGGAGCATGCGGAGGCCAGAATCGGGAATGGCCTGGGATGACCCGGCTGACATCTTGTACTAACTGTAGTCATGGAGACCAACGGGGCAGCGGCCACAGGCTCACCTCCACATGTAAGAGAGAATTACACCCTGGCCGAATACGATCCTTTAACCCGTTTGGGGGCGCATATTTTGAGTTAAAATACCAGGATGAATCCCTTATTTCCAGGGTTTTGTTGTGGGAATTCAGGAGCACACTCGTCTGCAGAACGGTGCACTCATCCAACAATTTCAGTAAGTAACCCGGAAGTAAAAACGTAAAACACAGAGCGTATATGCATATCTATGGTACAAGAGCCGGTCATATTACGAACTACTCTCTTTTTATTTTTGTTAATTCAATCTTCATTCATAATCTACACTTTGTAACCATCATCATATGTAAACTGATTGATATTCTCAATAAAATAAAAAAAATTACTACTTCCTCACTAGTTTGGAAAGAGTTTTGCGGAATTTCTTTCGCACACTGCTTGCAAAGTGAGGGGATATGGCACATAGTAGACAGGGGTCTGAGTGGACAGGGAACAGGGGTCGTATTCGGTCACGGCCCCTGTGTCTGTTGAAAGCTTGTGTTCTCATGCCGGCAGTGCAATTAAAAAGACTTCCTTTACAAACATCGGGTCTGTCTCTTCATCAATACAGAGCGATTTCCACAGTGCCCTGTATTTTAGATGCAGCCCAACATACCCTCAGAAGCACTTAAGTGTTAAGCTGTAGTGCCAGAAATTACACAGCAAAGGATGTCTTGGCCAGAGAATGAAATGTAGCCTTCAGGTCGCAAAAAAAAAAAAATTTTTTAATTTGCATCTACCGGTGAAAGGAATGTAAAACGCTTGCAGCAACAGAAGAGAGTGCCAATACTCTCACACTTACTGAGCGAGAGCCACAGAGAAATACAAAATAGGTGCAGACGGGAGGGGGTGGAGCATACACGTTGGGGGTGGGGCTCAGAAGGCACATGATGATCAGTCTTTTCCAGCAAAGCTGGTGGGAAGGAAAGTTTGTGGTAAGACTGAAGAATTTGTTAGTGTTGTGGGCCTGAAATCTGGCTGTTAAGCTCAGCCCTGAGGTTGTGGGAATGATTCTGAGGGGTTGAGATGCTAAGGGGGCGTGGTCAGGGGCTGAAGGTGGGGGTGGTTATGAATGGCCCCTCCCCTGCATCTTCTGACCTTGTCACTACTGTTAGTGAAGGGGGCGGAGCAACAGGAAGATGAGGAAGGGGCGTTGTTGGGCGATTCGCGGATGGGTGTGGCACTTACGAGTTCCCCGCAGTCGGAGGGCGTGGTGGCCAGGTCGTGGCCCTCGGTGGTGGTGTGGGAGCCGTCGCTAGGCGGGGATGGGTCGCCGTGGTTGCCGCTTAGCGTACCGCCGCCGGCCTGGCTGGAACCGCGGCTCAGCGTGTTCTCCTCCTCCTCCTCCTCTTCCTCCTCCTCCGCCTCCTCCTCTTTCTCGGCCCCGTCGTGGCCGCTCTGTTCCGCGGGCTCCTCCGGCTGCAGGCCGCACTGAGAAGGGCGCGGCTGCTCTGTGATGATGTCCACCGAGGCCAGCGTGGACGCGCCCGACGATGAAGCCCCAGAGGCTGCTGGGAAAGATGGCAGAGGCACTCAAGATTCAGGAACAACAGGAAAACCATTATCGGTTATCTGACCATTACTTTTGACTATTTAATATAATATTAAAGACAATAATAATTGATTAACATTACTATTATTATTACTATTACTAATAGTATTATTATTATTGTGATTATTTTATTGATGCATAATAATAATCTTTATTTCCAAAGTTCTTTTCACACAAAGTATTCAAAATGTTTCACAATAAAAGCACGAGAGAATAAAGAGTTTATTTAGTTAGTGAGCAGTTCCCCTTCAGTAAAGACAGGGCCTTTGTTTTACCCACCTGTGAAGTCACCAGTTCTGACCTCTGACCTGGCCTCCATGTCATCTTCTAGGCCCTCCTCCTCCCCCGAGGCAATCTTGCCTATAAAAAGAATGGCCACTGATTACATAAAACAGAGTATGAACACACACCAACACCCACACACACACACACACACAAATGCTCTTTCTGAAAACATAATCTAAATATGTGACTTAATGGACAAATAGAGGGTGGTAATTTTAGGGGTCACTGGGGTGAAAGTTTGGAAAGCCCCGCAGCAGGACAGTGCACACTGAGAGAGACACACATGCACACACACACACACACACACACACCAACGCACACGCACGCACACACACACACACACACACACCAACACCCACACACACACACACACACACACACACACACACACACACACACACACACCAACACCCACGCACACAGACACACACACACACACACACACACACACACCAACACCCA
>CM056395.1:23650338-23677838 GCA_029718625.1 Synaphobranchus kaupii | reverse complement strand
ATGGCGATCTCAAAGATATGTGATCTCAAAGATATGGCGATCTCAAAGATATGTGATCTCAATGATATGGCGATCTCAAAGATATGTGATCTCAATGATATGGCGATCTCAGAGATATGTGATCTCAATGATATGGCGATCTCAGAGATATGTGATCTCAATGATATGGCGCTCAAAGATATGTGATCTCAATGATATGGCGATCTCAAAGATATCGGATCTCAATGATATGGTGTCACAGCCAGAGGTGACCATCACCACATGTTTGTGTGAAAGAATTGCGCCATAACTGACCACTGCATTCTGATTGGAAGGGGGAAACGCCCGCCACTTCTGAGATTTGTCTGCCTCATCACAGTTTAGAGCACGGCCGTGACCAGACGTGGCCTAGCAGAGCCCTGCTATCGGCCCAATGACAACATGGAGGAAGACGAGGAGGAGGAAGGCGGGTCTTACTTTGATGATCTTGTTGAGGCACTCGTCGGCCACCATCCTGACGTCGGACTCGGCGTCGTCGCTGCACAGCAGGAACATCTCCATGGCGATTCCCAGCAGTTTCTGAAACTCCGGGGAGGTCCTGGACGGAGGGCCGCAGGGAGCAAGAGAGGGGTTCACCATCACCACAGACACCATTACAGACAAAGCAGACGGTCCTCACTTTACCTCAAATACAGGAACACCCCCTTAGAGACACTCTGGTAGAACTGTAACATTTCAGCATCAACAGAACTTTCAATGGTAAGAATATGGAGTTGACCATCCGGTAGGACTGTAATATCTGTGCACTCGCTCCGCGCAGACCTGGGGTCAGCAACTTACCCACGTCGCCATTTAACTTTTAGCGTCTTTAACAACTTTAAAAAAAAAAAATTTAAATCACTCTCTTTCTTTCTTTATGCCGCTCATAGGCCCCCTGAAACACAGGATCTGTCTCTGCTCCTGTATTCTGTCTAAAACACTCCATTTTTACTGTCAAATGGTCAAATGGCCCGGGCGTTCGCCGGTGTCAGGTGTTCAGCAGTCGGGGGGGGGGTTACCCGCCTCCCCGGATGCCAGTAAGAGCAATAACGTGTGATTATGTGACTCCAACGGAAAGTCGGCTCTGGCAAAATGACGATTCTATTCCAGTCAATGGGGGCTCATCCCTGCACCAAGGACAGGAATTAGTCAGATACACGTGTAATTCGTGACCCACGGGATTGATCTGTCATGATAAAACGAGATCATAATCGATGGTCGCATTTATAAACGACACGTTTGACCTCCAGAAGCCCGATTAAACGCTAAGCCGGGACTTCCACCTGCGTGGCGGTACAGCTTTAGCGGCGGTACAGCTTTAGCGGCGGTACAGCTTTAGCGGCGGTACAGCTTTAGCGGCGGTTCAGCTTTAGCGGCGGTACAGCTTTAGCGGCGGTACAGCTTTAGCGGCGGTACAGCTTTAGCGGCGGTACAGCTTTAGTGGCGCGCGCACGATGGCATTTCCTGTAGGTGGCTTACCTCAGGGACTGCGCCACAATGTTCTCGCATATGGTGAGGCAGTGAGTCACTCGGTCCTTTTTGGTGGTGGCGAGCTCCTTCTTCCTGCGACAGAGAGAAAATCAAACGGTGAATACGAACACATTCACACACAGACCCACGCGACAAGAGAAACCGAACAAATTAACTGTATCGCTTTATATCGGCAGTTACACAGCACATAGCTCAAAGATTAAATGATGAAGAAGGGTCTGTAATTTCCCACGTTCAAGATCCTTTTCTTTGCGCTCTCAAAACGGATGTGTTGATATCCAACACACTTTTTGTGTCACTTTCAAGACATTTGTGTCAAGTTACACAATTTATTACACAATTTACACTTTTTAATAGAGACTGCGTAGAAAAGTAATCGAAAATGTGTCGTCCTTAAAATCTTAACGAGACATAGAGGTGTGTAAAAAAGCGACACTTAAAATGTTGTTTTTAACACATCTGTTTTGAGAGTGTAGGTCAAGTATGGCGATTCATTGGATGGAGAGCAGAACCTTTGCAACTCCGGTTGTGAATTAGTCACCGACAAGAGAGCACATCAGGTACAACTACAACTACAGACCACAGGTTCCCCGGATATACAAAATGGAAGCGGCGACTGAGGGCGGTACTCATATGGTGTTCTATTTTTCATTCGGTCGGGCTGAGGGGAGCTGGCAGTAAAAGGCCTGGATGAAGCCAGTTTGCAATGCAGCTTGCTGCGTCATCAAAAAAAAAGCAACATTGTGTCACTCCAAAAAGGGGGGGCATGCAGAAAGAGGGGGCTCTTCAGACTCCGCCCACGTTGGCACAAATCGAACCTCTGTAGGCAGAGCGGGCAGAGCAGAACCACGGCAACCCCCCCCCCCCCCCGGCACGCCACGTCAGGCAGGGGGGCGACCTTCAGCCGACCTTTGACATTTGATGTTTTTTTTTTTTTTGCCCTGTCGTACAATGGGCCAAGTCACACAGGACATGACGCATCCCCCGTTTCGTTTCCACAAAACGCCGCCACATCCTTGGCTCTGCATAAATGAATGGGCGTATTAAAAACAGAAGCAAAAATACATAATCGCCTGATGACACCTCTTTAAAAAGCATCCCGACATGTCATCACAAAAATATTGCACAGATGGCTTCCCCCTGGAACAGAATTACCTTCACGGCACGCAGATCAGCTGATGCCCTGAGCTTTGCCCTGATTACAGAAGACAAACACGCAGACCTAACACACCTTTCCAATGTGGCCTCACAAAGATGTTAGCGTGTGGCTAAGTATTAGGCACATTACCTGAGACACCGGACGGACCTCTGGGTCTGAAGGTAATTACTGCATGCGGCTCATGAGGTGCTTAAGGCGGAGCGGGCATTGATTTCTTATACTGTGCAGAGAATACATTACCCATAAGCACCTGCTGTATAGAGCCCTAAGGTATACTAACCGTAAACTACGAACCACCTTTTCACCCTTCTCCCTCAAAACACAGCCAGGGAACTTAATCAGAAGGTCGATCTATTTCCCTTCCTTACATTTGGAACATCTACCGCCGACTAAGTCATTTCTGGACTTCATAATGACATAAGGACGGGGAAGGCAGTGGTGCGTGGTGGAATAACGCAATAAAAAAAAGAACCCAGGCCTAACTACCAAGGATACTGGATTTTTCATTTTTTTGAAAATAGGCCATCATTTCATTAAGACAGCGTGTCAAAACACCAGTGACCCCCAGCATAACCCCCATCAGGGCTCACACAGCTTTTACGACATCGCGTAAGCTACCGCGTTAAAAAGAAATTCTACAGAGGTGGACTGCGCCTACGATGCTGCCCACCGGAAAATGGACTGAAGACACAACGTACGACTGCAGGTGGTCTGCAGTCCCACCACCAAGAGCTGCACCGCTTGCCTGCCAAAAAACCAGTTCAGAACAACCCTTCCTTCAGCTTTCTGCACGATTGTTGCTTATATTATATTGGAGCGAATACATTATTATTCTCCCAGGGGACTTAATCCTGCGGTCTGGACAAATACACTAAATCACACCGGACAGTGTGGACACACCGAGTATTAAATAAACCCGTAAGAGTGAACAGGGTAGTTCAAAATTGACAGGGGTACTAGTCTGCACTGCAGTGACCAGCATGGTGGACCAGCAGACCCATTCATTTGATAACTGTCTCTGCGTTTTGGCCTTAAAAGAGATGAGAGTCAGGATGAAATAGCTCATATGAGGTTTTTAGGGGAATCTTTACCCGGGCATACAATCATATTAAATTCTTGTTGCACTTGGGTAATTCGCACGTACACCAAAACAGTTCACTTAACAATTTACTCAATTTAATGATTTTGTGAATCACAGCCAATATGATAACAGAGATTTAACCATTCATATTTACATTGCAGAGCAGGCATGTTTAAATGTTTTGTATGAAATGTATCAAATAATGCAGCTAGGTATTTATGTCCAACTAGTCTCATTGCATTTTACATTGTTTTACATGTAAGCCTTCAAAGTACACAGAGAACTGGTTTCTCTCTCCCCTATATAGTGGCATGTTTGTTACAACATCACAAGGGACAGAAAAGCTTGCAAAACAATACACTGTTGCAGATACTGCAACTCTTATCAAAATAATCATGGAGCAAGGCAACCTAGCAAATAAGATTGAATAAAGCGTTGGTATTGCCCTCTGTAATGCAATATTGTTTGCTTGATACAATCGCCATACTCATAACTCATCCCAAATTGAGCAGTTCAGTAGTGTAACTTTCGGCCCCTCGGACAATGCACCTGCTCGCTTTCATCTTTCCAAACTGTCAATAATATTCACGCTTTGCTGTTATTGTTAATTCTCTAGTGCTATTTAAAGTTAGCCCACTTGCTAATTAATTTAATACGATGTGGATGCCACAGAATAACGGTAATCATATAATCAGTGCGTTAAGACAGCCAACTACCGTACACTGCTGGTGTAATCGAGGTGGCTAACTAGCCAATGCTAACGAACCTGCGCTTTCTAGGTACAATAAGGCTAGGCGATCAACTAAAGCTCGTTTACTTACTGTTTGTGTACAAGCTCTTCGGCCGAAGGTTGTCCCTGTTGTTGCTGCTGGAATGACTTCAGAGACTCGAAGGCCCTCATCAGTTTCTCCATGGTGGCCATTTTATCAAGAATAATATTTACAAACAGCGAGCGGGGCTCGTAGTAACGTTAGCTCGCTAACCCGAGAGAGAAGTGGGCAAACACACGGAAGAGTGCAAACAGCTAGGGGCCGCTTTTTTGTCCCAACGCCTCCCTTTTCTGGCGGCGGTAGGTCCTTTAATTCCCTCTAAATTTTCCTCAAATGAATGGGACTTGATTGATGTTTATGTCCAAATATGTAAGCCATCTTTGATCCATCCATCCGTCCCACGAGCATCGCAAGGAAGTGGCTTGAGAAATGCTTTGACAGCTTGAGGGGAAGATGCGACAGCAATAGCCACTCAAGTGAGGTTTCCTTTTGATTGACGTTAACATTGGCCAATAAGTGCCCAGCGGCGTCTGTAGCAACGGGAAAGGGTTTACGCTACAATTTTTCTCCCCGACTGAACCCAAAATCACATCTGCTTGGTGTCATATGATTTGGGCGTCTGGAGAAAGCGACGCCAAGAACTGGCCAATGAACACAACAAATAAAATACTTGCGCGACATTATTAGTATGAATAGAAACGTGATCGCTTGTAAGAGGAAGGACGTACAACGGATTTTAAAATAACGGCGCACTGCTCAAGTTATATTGCTGGTACAGCTAGTAGGATATACAGATCCTTTCCAAAAAATTAGAATATCATGGAAAAGTTGTTTTTTTTCCATAATTCCATTCAAAAAGTGAAACCTTCATAGATTATAGATTCATTACACACAAAGTTAAATATTTCTAGCCTTTATTTGTTTCATTTTTCATAATTTTGGCTTACAGCTCCAGAAAACCCCCAAAACAGTATTTCAAGAAATTAGAATAGTGTGTCGAAAATCAGCATTTACTTCAGTTATTTCAGAGAATGAATGTTTTAGACTGAGTGTCACACTATCATCTAATTTACTCAAAACACCTGCAAAGTTTATCTCAGTTTGGTTCAGTATGGGGAAGACTGCAGACTTGACAATTGGCCAGAAGACCATCATTGACACCCTCCAGAAGATGGGTAAGCCACAAAAGGTCATCGCTAAGGAGGCTGGCTGTTCACAGAGTGCAGTGTCCAAGCATATCAATAGAAAGTTTAGTGGAAGGGAAAAATGTGGCAGGAGAAGGTGCACAAGCAAAAGAGATGACCGTAGGCTTCAGCGGATTGTCAAGCAAAGACGATTCCAAAATTTGGCGGAAATGCAGAGGGAGTTGACTGAGGCTGGAGTCAGTGCTTCAAAAACCACCACGTACAGACGTATCCGGGACATGGGCTACAACTGTCGGATTCCTCGAGTCAAGCCACTCCACTCATTCTCTGAAATAACTGAAGTAAATGCTGATTTTCGACACACTATTCTAATTTCTTGAAATACTGTTTTGGGGGTTTTCTGGAGCTGTAAGCCAAAATTATGAAAAATGAAAAAACTTTTCCATGATATTCTAATTTTTTGGAAAGGATCAGTATATCAGAAATGGACACTGATGGATGAGTAGCTACTCAAGAGAGAAACTCACTTCATGTCTCACCTGATCTGAGTGAGAGCCACAGTTGCGGACGCAGGGTATTTCCAGTGTTGCGCCTTAGTTGCATGTAAAATGCTGAAAAACTATTGGATTGTTATTTTGGCATTAAAGAGGTTTAATTTGGAATGTGGGGGCTGGAATGAAATGTTGATCTCAATTCTGCATTCCCACCCACCGACCCACCTTAAGTGGAAGTACACATTGCTCGCGTGTCAGCCAAAAGTAGCTTGGAAATGTGAGATGCCAAATTAAATAATAGAGAGGAAACTGGTTGCATCTGTAAGAATTATTTTACACTTAAAAACACACAGCTGTTCTGAAACAACTCCTAATTTGTGTGTCAGTGAAAAATCAAAGGTATTTGCGTGGAAGCATTTGAGAACATTAAAGACGTCTCAACAAGCAAATCATATAGCCTATTATGAATGGAAAATTTCAGCTATTGCATGCAGAAAGAAAACCGGGGAACATAATGGTGTTACACAGTATATACAATTTGAGATTTGGTAAGAGATGGTGCACTGTGCATGGGAATGTTTATTTATGCTATTTTTCTCTAAGCTCCCGTGTTATAATAGGTGTGCAAACACTACCTTTCTACAACAAAATATAACATACATGCGTTTGACACAAACTGCTGCTTAAAATAATCATCCATGACTGACAGATGTTTCTTTTTAGTTCTTGTGCTTAACATAGAACCTTTTGAATGACTCCAAACCCCAGCAGGAAACAGGTTCAAGGTCATGATTGGCTGGGAATAAACCAGGGGACAGGTATTTATTTATATACAAACGGCAGTGTTTTATTTAATAATTACAAATGTAGGATATGGTACAACACCCAGTGATAGAACATGTACAAGAATTACATTGACTGCAGTGGTTGAAAGACATGACTGTACACAATCGGTCACCTTGCATTAATAAAGGCAGTATCCGATACTTCTGATATGTAGGCATGGAATATAATGTACAAAAATAAAACTGAAGGATACTACCAATGCATGCTTGATTTGTAAAACATTTTTAAAAAAATGCACTTCGTGCAAACATTCAAACTGTTCAAATGCATTTCCTTACCAGCAAAAAAAAAGGAGGAATTCTAAGTGAATGTGCCGTTCTCATCAATCTTTTTCATTTAATTTCATTAAAGGAACTAAAACAAACAAAACCAAATGGAAGGTGAATTCAGGACTCGTTGACCGGCACACCGGTAACGGCCCAAGTCTGCATGAACCTCGCAATAAATTATTAGATTACATTTCGAAGCTTTACTTGGCTTCATTTGCAGCATTTTTTGTGTGTGACAACTCGACAAAAAAAAGCAAAATTTAAAAAAACAGTGCAAAAAAAAAAAATACAATTATAATAAGAATATTTAAATTATCCATGCATTCCAAAAGCAATTGAATAAGTCTAAGGGCAGGGCATGATTTACTAAGACCTTGGTCAAGGTATTTGTTTTGGTCCAATCATTGGTTGTGTTATTGGTTTTGCGTGTCCTAAAAGGTTTTGCACATGCTAAAGGTCTTACTAAATCAGGCCCTAAGTGTACATGGGGATTAATAAAATGGACAGCAGAGCATAGGGATGGACAGGTGGGTACAGGTGAAAAAGTCCAGGAGCTCTCGATCGACTCACATTACTCACAATCTACACGTGGCCACTACAATCAAGTCTCGTCGGCGTATATGTCGAATCTCCTTGGACTGTTTGTGTTTTAATATTTACAGACGATTTTAAATGCGGTTTTAAATACAGTAAGTGTTTAAGTGAATGAGTTAGTAAAATATGTCTGACATGAATTGCTTTGTGGTTAAAAAAGAAAAAGAAAAAAAAAAAGGGTGGTTATTAGTGGAGTACTACCATTAGCTTGAGTTGGTTTCCTTGTTACACAGGACTTAACGCCTCTGTCTGTCAGTAGACTGCATGTTGTATGTCAAGGTCAATTCTGCCTATGTGCCATTTTATGAACTGACCAAAACATAACAACAATAAAATGTGTCAAACGTGCACCTGTAACTAGAGGTTGTCATGTTTTCACAGCATTAAAAAGAAAAAAAGACAGATCTTGCAACTGTAAGTTAATATTAAGGAAGTTCAGGTTGAATGAATCAAGAACATTGAGAAGTATAAATTCAGCATTCTACCTTGTAATTACAATTTTTTTAAAATCTACATGAATGATGCAACAGCTTTAAAAAATAAAAAAAACTCCATATGCCAAGAAAGCATCGGTCTCACCTTGGACATGTTCTTGCAAGAGATTTTACCCTGGTGTGACGATTAAACCCTGGTAAAGTGCTATTAAACAATATTGCGGCTCTTTAATCTGGATTTTGTTTAATTATGGAGGAACGAGAAGACATTTCGATAGGCTCCTGGGATGGACCTTTCTCTGGATCACAATATATTTGCTGATAATAACGGAAGGAATGTTGCAGTGGAACATCTTATTAATTGTCTGTCAGGATGGGCTGAGAGCGTATTAACGACATATTATGTTCCGTCCTTAAACGTAAAACAGAACGATTGCATGGACGGCATTGTGTTGAAGTGATGCTAAATTAGCGTCCTGGTAGATTTTAAAGATCGCGGTTTAAAGATGCTCAACTTTAGCAGTGCTGTTGTGTCATTGATTGACACGCCTCCAGCACTTCGAACCTCTCCAGCACCTCTGGGTGAATCAAACTGGTTTGTTTGGGTCTGTACTGCTTCCATTACAGAAGCAGTTTCTAATTTGGTTGCATCCACATTTTAACACAAAATACAAAGAGACTCCCTAGAGGCATGTTTTTACATGAGGTATTTTGGTGCATACGATCCATTGTGTGTCACCTGAATGTGCGTATGTGTCAAAAGTGTGTGTGTGTGTGTGTGTGTGTGTGTGTGTGTGCCCATGCATGTGAGGTGTATGTGTAAATGCTTCTAGCTGGGTGGGAATGCAAGTCTTTTCTGACACCTCATGGTCCAGAAGTGAAAAGCAAATATTTTGCGCCCTGCAAAGCAGTAAATGGATTTAATAATACCATATAAATGCCATTTACATGTCACTTGAAGGTTCTGCAAAATTTTTGTTCAGTTATTAAGCTCACACTGCTCCTCTTATTCTGAATGAATTGGGGGAAAGAATCTTTTAAATGGGCCAGCCTTTTTGTTTTGCCGTAGGCTTCAAATGCGCAGTAAGAAATGTGTGATGACATCATCACCTGCTTAAGGCATGGACACATAGCTCCTGAACCCACGACATCCCGAAAACATCTTCAGATTGAAAGTTATTACACGTTTTTTGAAGGGGGAAAAACTAATTTGTTTAAAAACTTTTTCAGAATAATCGGCGTGGCCTGCATATGAATATTCACAAGACATATTCACAAGATGAGTATGATGGTCCTCTCACTCAAAAATAAATGACATAGCACTTATGAATACTCACAGCCTCAGCGATTGTAAAGTAAGATTCAGACTACCATCTGAGGTTGAGGCCTGTGAAGTTTCTTTCTGTAAGCTTAATCATAAAGTGGCAGATGAAGAACCTGTGACCGGGGGTCAAGGGTTCCAAAGCAATATGACCCGTGTGTGCTTATCAGGAACGGTCAGGCGGTGTGATGGTAAGGCTGAACCCACCGTGGGTTACGTTTATTTTTATTTATTTTTTACATCCTGGTGACAGATCATTTAGAATCTGGCCTAACATATTTATCAGCCCAAATGACCCCAGTACATCGCCTGGAGAAATGCTGTTGAACGTACCTTTAACATATCAGTCTGGCAGACCGATTTACTTAAAGATCTTGCAGCTGTGCACAGTAACAAATAATGTGCTAATACTATACGTAGGCCAAAACAAAAAAAACATAAAACAAAATAAAAAAAATTTAAACAGTAAAAATTAAGCCCTATGCTACATAAAAAAAGAGACTAAAGATACCATACTGTGCTTCTTTTTTCCTTTAAAAAATCCTTAAATACATATTTTATACTCACTCCAAAGGGGGGAAATGTTATGTATGCATTCAAGTGGTAATTATATGGCTTTTTTTTTCTTTTCTTTTTTTTTTACACAATACAACCTTTAGTGAAAATATACATCTAGACATAATTCAAGTACAAATGTACAAAATCTTTAAACTCATACTTTTTTTCTTTAATTATAATACACTTTTAATACAATTCATAAATACAGTTAAAACATTCATTTTTGTTAAGATGGCGCTCTTTTTTTTGGCTGACGAGAGTGGTTTTAAAGTCGGGACGGCTCGTCATCTTCATCGCTGTAGGCACTCTTAAAACATACCTGGGGACAGGGAAGCGGTGGGTTAGTCACCCTCTGACGGAGATCAAGGCCCGGCTCAAGCTCAACGGTTTTTGAATCAGGACCGCACAGGGGTCCCGGCCTGGGCTAGGACCGTTCGCCATTCTGGAATATTCCGCATCACTCTGGGTGTCTTATTGCATCGGCTGAGAGTAGACGGGCGGTGGCCAATCAAGTAAAATGGGGGCGTGTCTTATAAACCAGTCAAATGCAAAGAGCCGACGTGCCGTGCTGCATAGCCGCTATGCATTTGTTCTGGCGCTACATTTTAGGGTTGTTCCCTGAACACAATAAAGACCATAGAGAATTCTGGGTTTTGGCTGATCGGGTCTTGCGGGTTAGACGTGTGTGTAATATCCCTGAACCCACCCCACCCCCCCACCCCCCCATGTGACATGAGAACTTGCCTCTCTCCTGAAGAGACGGTAGAAGAAACCTCTCTTTGGCGGGGGGTTGGGTCTATTTACATCCAGGTCTGGACAGAGGACGCCATCCAGCTCGAACACGTTGATCTCTTTGAAGCAGTCCATCTCGATCATCTGCCAACAGCAGGGCATCGGATAAGCTGCTCTGTGCACATACTGTGTGTGAATGATGTCTCTCTGGCTATGCACTACAGGGATACGCGCGGCCTCTATAATAAAACTGCAGGCTATTTACCGCTATTATTTACAGAGAGGGAGGAAGAGAGGGAGAGGGAGAGGGAGAGGGAGAGGGAGAGAGAGAGAGAGAGAGGAAAGAAGGGAGGAAAGAAGGGAGGAAGCCTTTTTTCAAAACTGTAGATAATGTATCAATGGTGGGGAAACAGATCTGTACCTTCCGTTTCCTCCTCACAATTTTCTTCAGTTGTGCTACACTCAATATTTCCGCTATGATATGTGGGCGGATCGGGGTGCATTATAGGGGTGCATTATAAGTAGGTACATTTTTGAAGGTTGAGCCACTTGGGTTGAGACCGATTCCTTCAAGATCATTTTTGACATTTATACACATAACTGGAATTTCGGACAGTAAGGTAACGTGGAATGACAAATGCCATCCAAATTTCTTATCTACCAGAAGGATCACAAATCTAGAATACAGTTCCATGTATTCTAGGCATATGATATATATATATATATATATATATATCTCAGATCTTTTATTGGTTTAATGGAGTTTCCCTGAACTCTCCTATTAACAGTAAGTTATACAGTGCCCGGCCAAAAAAAAAGTCGCACACTCTAATATGTCGTTGGACCGCCTTTAGCTTTGATTACGGCGCGCATTTGTTGTGGCATTGTTTCAGCAACCTTATGCAATGTCACAACATTTATTTCCATCCAGAGTAGCATAAGTTTTTGGCTGAGATCTTGTATTGACGACGGGAGAGTCGAACCACTCCGTCAAGTGTTCTCCAGCACATCCCAAAGACTTTCAATGGGGTTAAGGTCAGGGATCTGGTGGCTAATTCATGTGTGAAAATGATTCCTCATGCTCCCTGAACCACTCTTTCACAATTTGAGCCCGATGAATCTTGGCATTGTCATCCTGGCATATGCCCATTGATGGGATAAACCTGGTCATTCAGTACATTCAGGTACTTCGCTGACTTCATTTTATTGCTGCATAATGTTGCTGAGCCTAGACCTGACCAACTGAAGCAACCCCAGATCATAACACTGCCTCCAGAGGCTTGTACAGTGGGCACTATGCATGACGGGTGCAATGGCGACTTTTTTTTTGGCCGGGCAGTGTAGGTTGGGGCATAATTCAAAGCTGAAGAGAATTGATCATAATTGAGTAAATCTTGCAAGGCAATCTCCCTGCAAATACAGTTTCTCTTTCCTTAGCCGTGTTAAATCAGTCGAGACATTTCTGAGCTTTGGCCTGTTCAGCAGACCGTCCATTCTGTAACAGGAAGTCTCACACATAAACAAGGTTATGCCAATCAGCGAGATATACAGTACAATGCACCTGAAATTTAAATTTCAGGTGCAGTTCTCTATGGAAGTCTGGAATGATCTTACTGTATAACTTCAAATGCAGTGAAGCAGACTGGAAATATTTTTTTTTATTTAAAAAAAAAAAAGGTGCAGTACCTCATTTTGCCAGGGGATGGAGACACTTCCCGTGACAAACTTGTGGTAGAAATCGTCATCCGTCGGGTCCAGGTTCACTCCTTTGACGGTTGAGAACTGCTCGATGTCGAGGACGTCTTTGCAGTAAACTGCCCGTGGCTGGTGGAGAGGAGGCAAAGACAGCTTTCAGAGAATGAAGCTTGCTGTGCGTTACCATGGCATCGCAGCGCTCAAAAGGAGACCACCGGATCAGCACAGACAAAAACATTGTGCTTTATTTGTTGTCATTAAAGAATTTCACAAAAAATTTAATTAAGTGTTTGAGCTTTGGAGTCCGACTCTGACCCGCTTCATTTAAAGCCAAAACGTAGGAAGCAGCCGATAAGCACGTCTGCTTAAAAGCAGATAAGCAAACCGAAAAGGCGGTTAAAACGGCATCTGGAAAGTGTGCCAGCTTAAGTAGCGTGCGAGGAAGACGGAGGAAGAGGCGGGAGCTCACGTCTGGGCTGAAGGGCGGGTCCAGTATGTTGGCCTCTAGCCTTTTGAAGTTGATGTTCCGGAAAATTGGGTGCTGCTTCACCTGCGCGGCACCTTTGCCCTGACACCCCATCCGGCCCTTGGGGTCCTTCGCCAACAGCTGCCGAAAAGAGGTTACCTTAGGTCATACAGCGCTACCTGCTTGTAGCAATAGCAGCCATCTTGGAAATTCTTACAAGGGGACTATTATTATTGGGCGTGGAGTGCACGTTCAAATGAGTGGAAAGAGCACATGTATTGTGTGCCAAGGAAATGTATTCATACGTTTTATTAATGTAATATCAGTGAACGAAGCTACTTGTGTTTTTTGCTTTTAATGAAATGCAGTATTTTTTTTTGTTTTATAGTCGCGTCAACTTGGGCTGAATGCACAGCTACGCGGTGGCACCGTTTGTTCAGCTAAAAATGCTGAAAAAAACTCATATTTTGACCTCAATTGTTTTGAAGAATGAAAGCTATCCCACTACCTTGCCAGATATTTCTAAATGTATGGACGAAAATGCGACTACCGCCAAAGGAACCTTTGAAACATAAATGAACCATTTCGTTCACGCCACATTGCCATTTTGCAGTGGCCATGTAGCCGAGATACTCTTCATTTAAACTCACACTCACTGCCAGAAATTCCAAATTTTTCCATAACTAATCATCCACCGAGTAGGGAATTTCTTGCTCTTGGCATCTTATATCCCGTTAACAAGTCGCTGTCTCAACCATCGGTGAGTGCCAGTTGGCAGTCCATTTCAGTCTCCATCACTTTCACAATACAATTTTGTCCCCGTCTTTCAGGAGCTTTGAGTGCCGTGCAATTCAAGTCACGGCGAGGAAAAAAGACGTTTATTTTATCTGCAATGTTGAGGATCAGATCTTGTTACGCAAGGTCGCATGAGGATACACCGATTTCAAACAAGCCTTTGTTTGGGCTCATTATGCTGAAAAAAAAAAAATGACATGGCAGTAAATCATTACTGAAAAGGTAAGCTTCATTATTACATGAGGAGTATTTACACAGCAATAAGTGAGCTGCATTGTACTACAATACCAAAAGGAAAATCTGCTTGTCACCCTGGCCCATTTCACATCATTCTTTAATGAGATATTGATTAAAGATGCACATACAACTTACAATCACACGGTATCGAACTCGTTAACATCTAAAAAAAAAAAAGCACCAAAGTAAGCAAGTAAATAAATAAAGCACATCTGTCTATGATCTCCTCTAAGAGCTTGTGGACATGGCAGTGTAAAAATGTGACGGGGGCGAGCTGTCAGGACTGTGGAAGCTCATGTCACCTTGCCAAATTTGTGGTCCATGGCTCCTTACTCAAGACTTTAATATGGAATTTCTCCTTATGTTCAGATGTTGTACAAACTGCTTTTTTTATACATTTTTTTTTTTTTGGGGGGGGTATTGACAGCCAAAATATGGGGGGACGCTTCAGAATCACCCCCCAAATGTAACAATCCACAGCAAAGAGGCTTTGTACATTAATCACACTGAGCTGTCTGATAGCCCCTTAGCCTTTTTAAGGTGTGAGATCACAAACACGTGATTAGAATGTTCTTAACTGAACATTCTAATGTTGATGTAACAATCGCTAGCAACAGGGTTCTAGAACACCGACTTAGAATTTTGAAAAAAATAAAATAAAAAACATTCCAAAATGTCTGCTCTTCAAGGGGTCAAGTCATGCCTGCATATCGACAGGTGTATCGTGCCTTGCCAATTCCTACCAAATCAGACGGAAATGCCCCGGATTCAAAGCGCACTCGTATAGGTGAGCGTTAAAGACACACTGGCTCCGGAGAAAAGCCAGGAGCCACGCTTGCTCGGTGCATGTAACACCATACTCTCGGCTCGGGTCGCCAAAGGTTAATGGCTCCCGAAATCTCTCTGTACATCTGACCACCCCCGACTGCCTCCACTAAAAGGCAACATACATCACCGGGGCCACCAGATGGGACAGGTCCAGAACTGCTGTTCTCCACGTCCTACAGCTCAAGGAAGGATTTAAAGCAATGACAGCATATTATTATTATTATGTTGATAATAAAATGGCCTGGGCTTTTTCGAGCAACATAAATTACTTTTTCTTTTAACCGAAAAGAACGGCTATGCTACCTAGCATAGGCTATGCTACATCGCCCATAGAAAACAAATATATGTAGTTACACCTTTGGAGGTGGTAAACAGCATTTGGGTGTTGGTTAGAATCCCAGTTGGGACCCTGGAATCGGGCGGGGACGCTGCAGTTGTATCCTCGAGCCAGTTACTTGACTAAATGGTCAAATACAAAGATGAGCTATTTTAAAGGTCTATAGGGTGTGCCACCCAAAGGCTATTCCAGCGAACACATCAAAGAGTCACCCTGTATTTATTTATAAACGTTAAACTAATCCTAACATGCTTCTCCTCTCTCTAGTTTTGAAAGAAGCACTGTTTGGTCGGGGCACCGTGTCATCTACAGTTATTAACGGAGTGCCATTCGCACGTCACGCTGGCGATCGTATCTTTGAATTTCGAAGCAAGCTGCAAATTAAAAAGCGTTCACTTTTGAGCGCTGTCCTCTTTGCCGTCATCTATTCTAAAGCGGGCGATATCAATCTCAAGATCAGCCCCAAACTACAAAGTTCCACTGAATCCCATAAGAGCCTTTACCCCAGGTCAAAATGTTCCATCCAGTCATTAGGCATTTCCCCTGCCGGCTAAAAGATCCCTTGGCTTCTCCTGGAACAATTTTAATTTAGACCTCTCTCGATGTTTTTTCTTGTGTGTGTGTGTGTGTGTGTGTGCAGTCCTCCCACTTGTGCCCCCCCCCCCTTTGTTTTTTTTTTTTAAACGTTATGTTTATTGATGTTTTGTTAATTTTTACATAGTGAAAAACACAAACGGTCATTCCCCCACCCACCTCTCCACCCATAGGTGACAGCAAATATTCACTCCAGTATCATGCCTGTAATTTACACAGCTGCGTATATCCGCTGGAGAAGTTAGGGTCGAGGGAAGCCACCCTTGTTTGGCGGGACAATAAATCACCACAGGCACCTGCGGAGACTCCCCAGAGCACAAATCCACTGACCCCGCCCACAGCCTTACTCCGCCACCTGGAGCAGCCTTCTCGCCGTTAAAAAAAAAAAGGTAAATATTGGGGGGGCGGCTCCGTTTTCGGTTTATCGGCGTTACGAGGTGCGGCGCACGAATCACTGAGAAATACGAGCGCGTCCGACTCCCGGGCAGAAGCGTTTCACCGCCGGTCTCACACGGTGGCCCCCTTGTCTTTTTCCATCAGACACCCCATTACACCAACCCGCCCCTAAGCTAGGGCTGCTGGGGACATGAGTTTCAGGAGATAATAAAGAACGGTTACCATAGGGATGGGTGGGTGGGTGTGTCGGGGGGGCAGGACTGTACTGTGCTCAGAAGACAGGGAGTCACTGGAGAAACAGCTTGTGCATTTTAGATGATTTTAGGCTCCTTTCTCTACAGATGACTGGGGAGGCAGGGTTAATGTCAGTAGGCTTGTACCCGTCTGGCCGCACAACAACCATTCAACGGTTCAAAAATTAAAGAAAATAATCATTATACTGATTATCTATATTTTACTAACTTTATGACATTGCTGTCACCAAAAGTGCTTTACAGAAGAGAGTGGAGATGGACTGCTTGAGTGGGGTGGGGAGTGGGGTGGGGAGGGGTGGGGAGTGGGGTGGGGTGGGGCGGTGGGCGGGGTTTGAGTGCACGCCCTTCCTGCCGTTTAAAATCAAAGCAACATTTCACAGCTCACGTCACCCAAATATTTAAAAGGGATTCCAAAGCCCCCTTGTTTCCGTGACACACCTGAAATCCTTAAACTGGCTTTCAGATGGGCCTGCATCAAGGTGAGTGATTGGGCTGAGATAGGCCTTTCTGGGGGAGGTGCAGTTTACACTGGAGTTGGGGGGGGGGGGGGGGGGCAGTGTGTGGGGCAGATCACAGACCCGCGACCCTCGACGAATGAGAAACTGCCCCAGCGAAAGGTTCCGTTACCCACTTGTTCCAGTATAAATCTATGGGTTACGTGCTTGAGCCAGGAATTCAGAGGCACTCATAAGAAAATAAATAACCTAACTGTGCAACTGTGTTGGAAGTACAGAAGCGTGACCCTGGGGGGGGTGTGTGCAGCGGTCAGTCCCGTCACCCACTCCCGCTCACCAGCCTGCAGATGTCCCGGGCCTCCTCCGAAAATTTATCGGAGTACTCCTCCTGCTCCTCGCGCACCCTCCGATCCACCTCCTCGCGCTTGACACGCTCCTTGCGTCGGCGGAAGGGGGACTGGCCCTGGATCATCTCGAAGATCAGGCAGCCCAGGCCCCACCAGTCCGGGCTGAAGGCGTAGCTCTCGTTCTGGATCACCTCTGGAGCTGGGTGGGGGGGGGGGGGGGGGGGCGGAGACACAGACACAGGCCCAGGTCACATGGAGCGGGAAAAAGGGGAGGTGCTTCTTCTGGAATAAACCAACTAACAGAGAATTCTGGGGGGGGGGGGGGGTTCTGAGGTGTGATGGCCGCGGCTTAATGAGCCTATGATGACCGCTTCTCCCTTACTAAAATGCATCCTATTGGTCAGTTTTCACAGTTGAAATTGGACTTATTGCACCATTCACTGTGTGGAATATGATCGTTAGTTTAAGTTATTGTTTTCATCCAGGTTAGTTCCATTGAGATTAAATTCTGTTTCTCAAGGGAGCCCTGGCCGCACAGAGCATATAATGCAGCACAGTACAATAAAAGAAAACAACAATTATGAAACAGGAAGTGTCTTACTGAACCTACAGGTCAAGCGCCCCTTATCAGTCATAGCAAGCACATGTGTTTTTGGCCTTTATGTTTTGCAACACGTTACGTCGCTGTGGTAGGAATTGCGTAGACGAAATGCAACGTGGGTCGACCAGTCCAAACCCAGAGTGGAGGGTTGGATCGTGCGATTCCTGGCGCAGACGGTTAGCCTACCCATGTAGCCCACGGTGCCCACCCTCCCTCGTATCGTCTCTCCCTCTGGGATCTGCACTGCCAGCCCGAGGTCTGAGATTCGGATGTGCCCTGCGGGGGGGGGGGGGGGGGGGGAGAGAGAGAGAGAGAGAGAGAGAGAGAGAGAGAAAGAGAGGGGATTATCACCGCCTTCCGAAACACACCCGTGAACATCTCCATTATAAACGCTGCCTAGAAAAATTTTTATGTATTTCCATCACTGTTCCAGTGAGCTGAAACGGCGGGTTTGTGCCCGGATAGAACAGCCACGGGCCACTGCCTTCACCTATTATTGGCGGACTCTCCGAACAGCGAGGATTTGACACAGTGCACCTCCAAGTACTATTAAAGTAAATCAGGTTCAGCGCTCTGATAGTCAACTGACTGCTATTTTATTCGTTTTTTTCCACTTATACAATCATACATTTACAATTACATACAAAGTTCATCACACAAAGTATAACATATATGAAAAACCATATACTTATACATTATTTTGTTTACAATCAGTGAATCACCTGAGTGCTATTCATCATCAGTAAAACAAAAAATATATATATTTACACTTACCACGGTCGTCTAAAAGAATGTTTTCAGGTTTCAAGTCCCTGGAGGAAAATGAAATTAGCTTGTTGTTGCAGAACGGCAGTTGCAGAAATTAAAGCAAACAGTGTTGTGCCGCGGGCAAGGCACGTGACAAAGGTCATGAAACTTATCATTTCTAGGGCCGATGACAAATGTTGCCTACTTTATAAGGAGCGTTTTTAAAAACAGATCACACAGGTCATTTCACCCGCGAAAAAACAAATGTGTCCACCGGGGGCAGCGCTGAGCACAGCATGCTGCTTGGGTCAAGGAGAATGTCTGAGAACACTGTCCATGAATGAGATGAATGAAGGGGGAAGTTGTGTATACATTACTGATAGGACGTGGGGCCCAGATCTCTTGACGGTGCAGCAACGGGACGGTGAAATGTATACACAAAACGCATTACCTTGGCAACGCTGACAATCAGCAGACAAGACAATCACTCAAACAGCGCCAAGGACCCGGCCTCGCGCCGACGCGCGGGCGGTTAGCGGGGTAAACTGTGAAGAGGCGAGTAAGCAGGGTACCTGTAGGCTATCCTCTCCCGATGTAGGTCCTCCAGCCCGCAGCAGATCTCCGCCGCGTAGAATATAGCCCTCTGCTCCTCCAAGCCCGAGTTTCCCATGTTGTAAATGTGGAACTTCAAATCTCCGCCGTTCATTATCGTTAGCACGAGACAAAGGGCATCCTTGGTTTCATAGGCGTAGGCTAAACTAACCTGTGGGGAGAGGGAGAGAACAGGAGGCGTTAGCAAGTGGGCACAGCACGTGGCGTTAGCACATGGGCATAGCACGTGGGCATAGCACGTGGGCACAGCACGTGGCGTTAGCACGTGGGCACAGCACGTGGGCATAGCACGTGGGGATAGCACGTGGGCATAGCACGTGGGCATAGCACGTGGGCACAGCACGTGGGCACAGCACGTGGGCATAGCACGTGGGGTTAGCACGTGGGGATAGCACGTGGGCATAGCACGTGGGGTCAGCACGTGGGGATAGCAAGTGGGCACAGCACGTGGGCACAATTTAGCCGTTTCACGGAGAGGCGGGCCACGCGGTCAATGCGACATGAAGCGTCACCGTGCTTGCCTCCATTTTGAAGCTGCACGTAAAGACATTTTGTCCGAATTTTTGCCTCACTGGGGCTTCGGATTAGAAGCCCAGATTAAAAACTGGAAGTCACAAGCCCGAAGCTGACTGAGAATGAAAGTTTATATAAACTCGGTTGTCTGTCTGAGGAGCACACTGCGCTCATTTGCGGGCTGTGCCAGATGTCTAAGTGAGTTTAAGAGATTGTTTTTTATTTTAATTTATGAGCGGACATACAATCGAGAGGATTCCTTACACTTAAGTCAAAATGAAACAGGCCCCTACTTGCGTGTCCCACGATGCATCTTCAGCAAAAAGGAAACAAAGAGAAACAGGAGGATTGTGGGACGACGCTTAACCACCCGCGACCAAACAGAACCTGACAGAATGTACACAGTGCGTCGGGGAGAAAAGAGAGGAGCCGACTCGGAACAAACGAGACCCCCCTCCTCTGCCGCCGAGAAGGACGTGGATTCCATCTCAACAGAGAGCTCGGCGGGGAACCTCCAGAGGTCGTTGACACCACCCCCCCCCCCCCCCCCCCCCCCGAGAGCGTGCGAGATTTTGTTTAAAACTCCAGAGGATGAGCCTGCCATAGGGACAGATCCCATCTGTCCAACAGCGCTGGGAAACGTGACCCCGAGCTTGGAAAGGACCAATGGGCTGCTGAGTTGAGCCTAAGGGGGCGTTGACCTCACACATGAGACAGCCCACTGGAAACACTCCACAGCACACAATTAACTGCAGTGACAGGAGAAGATCATTAATTCAATTGATTGTAATTTTTTTTAAATTATTTTTTTTTAAAGGCTATTGTTCCACCGTATTGGTCTTTATATAGAATCAATAAAACAAATACAGGGGAACAGCAATAACTGAAACTATCTATTTTATTTTATTTATCTAGTTCTGTCTGCTTCAATTAATTATTTTCAGATGATTCCACTTCAGGGACTTGGATCTTTAGGATCTTTTTATCTTCTATACATGATCTTTTGGTCCCTTTCCCAGGATAATTAATTATGTATTCTTATTTTTTTATTTTTTTATTATGTATTTTTTAAATTTGTGTTTGTAACTGAGCCTGTGCACAGTAAAATGTCCAGTGGTAATTCAACTCTAACAGAGTGCATATGAGAATCTACTCTGTGCCAGCCTGAGGCCCTATCCCAAACTGCAGGTGTTTGTGCCCCCACACCTCCTCAACCTGAGCCTGGGACAGGGTCACCCAGCCCTGCAGAGTCTTAAGGATGTGTCCTTCTGAGAGAGAGAGAGAGAGGGAGAGAGAGAGAGAGAGAGAGATAGGAGAAGAGAGAGGGATAGAGAGGAGCAGAGAGAGGGAGAGAGAGGAGCAAAGAGAGAGAGTGAGAGAGAGGGGAGGGGGGAGAGAGAAAGTGGGGGGGGGGGGGGGCAGAGAGACAGAAAGAGTCCCATCGGCCCGTTATAAAGTAAAGTTTGCTGATAACTACCCCTGAAAAAGGTCAGAGTGTTATTATTTATTACTTATAACAGTACTTATAATGGCACTTTGGGTTTGTAAAACATCCTTTACCAGGGAAAAATCCAACTTGTACAACAAAAGACTTATTTACATCTGGGCCGCCTAGATGAAGATTAAAATCTTGTGTGTGCCCCATTCCTGGATTTGAACATCATGCAATCTTATGGTCAGAAGTCCAGTTTCTTAATATGGGATACTGTAACTAACACATTACTGACCTTACTGATATCTTAAGACTCCAGCACTGTTAAGTATTAGCGAAAGTGAATTTGTTGGACATATGGCTCAGACTGTGACCTCACCATCTTAACCCCACTAAATTCTGCACAGACTGGATTTGAACCGGCATGACCCGGGAAGAGAAGCACTTTACTTTGGCAGTCATTCTTTTGCATTCTGAGTTGCGTCCTTTTCCATACAGGGCGTGAACACTGTTCCTCTCTATACCGCCAATGCAGGCTGTCCCTGTTCCTCTCTATACCGCCAATGCAGGCTGTCCCTGTTCCTCTCTATACCGCCAATGCAGGCTGTCCCTGTTCCTCTCTATACCGCCAATGCAGGCTGTCCCTGTTCCTCTCTATACCGCCAATGCAGGCTGTCCCTGTTCCTCTCTATACCGCCAATGCAGGCTGTCCCTGTTCCTCTCTATACCGCCAATGCAGGCTGTCCCTGTTCCTCTCTATACCGCCAATGCAGGCTGTCCCTGTTCCTCTCTATACCGCCAATGCAGGCTGTCCCTGTTCCTCTCTATACCGCCAATGCAGGCTGTCCCTGTTCCTCTCTATACCGCCAATGCAGGCTGTCCCTGTTCCTCTCTATACCGCCAATGCAGGCTGTCCCTGTTCCTCTCTATACCGCCAATGCAGGCTGTCCCTGTTCCTCTCTATACCGCCAATGCAGGCTGTCCCTGTTCCGCTCTATACCGCCAATGCAGGCTGTCCCTGTTCCTCTCTATATAGCCAATGCAGGCTGTCCCTGTTCCTCTCTATACCGCCAATGCAGGCTGTTCCTGCTCCGCCCTATACCACCAATGCAGGCTGTTCCTGTTCCCCCCTATACCGCTAATGCAGGCTGTCCCTGTTCCTCTCTATACCACCAATGCAGGCTGTCCCTGTTCCTCTCTATACCGCCAATGCAGGCTGTTCCTGCTCCCCCCTATACCGCCAATGCAGGTTGTCCCTGTTCCGCCCTATACCGCCAATACAGGCTGTTTCTGCTCCGCCCTATACCACCAATGCAGGCTGTTCCTGTTCCCCCCTATACCGCTAATGCAGGCTGTTCCTGTTCCTCTCTATCCCGCCAATACAGGCTGTTCCTGCTCCGCCCTATACCGCCAATGCAGGCTGTCCCTGTTCCTCTCTATACCGCCAATGCAGGCTGTTCCTGCTCCCCCCTATACCGCCAATGCAGGTTGTCCCTGTTCCGCCCTATACCGCCAATACAGGCTGTTCCTGCTCCGCCCTATACCACCAATGCAGGCTGTTCCTGTTCCCCTCTATACCGCTAATGCAGGCTGTTCCTGTTCCTCTCTATCCCGCCAATACAGGCTGTTCCTGCTCTGCCCTATACCACCAATGCAGGCTGTTCCTGCTCCCCCCTATACCACCAATACAGGCTGTTCCTGTTCCTCTCTATACCACCAATGCAGGCTGTTCCTGTTCCCCCCTATACCGCTAATGCAGGCTGTTCCTGTTCCTCTCTATCCCGCCAATACAGGTTGTTCCTGCTCCCCCCCTATACCGCCAATGCAGGCTGTTCCTGTTCCTCTCTATACCGCCATTGCAGGCTGTTTCTGTTCCTCCCTATACCGCCAATGCAGGCTGTTCCTGCTCCCCCCCTATACCGCCAATGCAGGCTGTGGGGATTAGCACTCAACCTAGTTTACAGTCCTAAGAAAGTGGGCGGCGCTGCCATGGAGATGCTTTCGACAGCTCAGGATGACTTGCAAACCAAAGCACCCCCCCCCCCCTCCCCCATCAGCTAAAACGCTCCACAACAGCAGGCCTAGCAACAATGGCCGTGTGGGTGAGAGAAAAACGCAGTAACTTTGCCACGGAGCACTTGACTCCTTCTTCTACCGTCGCTGTTTGGCCGGGGTTGCTAAGCAACAGGGCCGTTTTCGCCCGTGAAGTAGCACACGAATAGCAGTCACTTGTACCAACCGAAGCTGCTGCATGCGCGTCCTGGCCAGTGCCTGTGATTTCTGCTTTTTTATTTTTATTTTTTTTGCAGTATTGAAATCCACCTCAGGTATGAAAATAGCTAAATCGCAGCTGTGTTGCTGTGTGGAGAGCAGGAGAGGTGCAGGAGACGCGGGTAAGTAAACCAGTTAGCCAGTAGGAGAACAGCGGTGCGTACGCGGCGTGGGGATCGCGCCAGAACGGCGATAGCTAGAGAACGGAAAAGATGCAGGCTTCAAAAAAAAAAAAAACGAAGCAACGCCGTAGCGGAGGCTACATTCACAAACTGTCCCGGGCTGTGTTGGGTTCGCATTTCTGTGGAAGTGGAGGCTTCTGGGTACCAGCCTATTGGCAGGCCACAGGTGCGTAGGGTGACCTTTCGCTGGTGGCTGTGTGTAGAGACGGAGGGGGGGGGGGGGGGTGGAACAGACCCGGAGGTAAAAGGAAAACAACCTTTCGCATGCGGCAATTACCGCTCAACCGCGCAAACATCCACTCCGACCACTGCTCCAAGAATGTTAAATAAACACCTCTGCCAATTTTCTTGTCGTCTTCCCCGCAAAAATGAAGACCTCGGGCCAGGAGAAAGTTCTCTGGCAGAAAACCTTAGGGTCCTCTTATTATTATTTTTATAAGAAACTCAATAAAACGGAAGATTTCTCGCCACATTTCTACGCAGGCCCAGAGAGAGAAGAGACACTATTTGTGAATGTAGCCTCGGGCGTTCCGGGTAAATGCCATTATTATTAAGTCTTTGAATGTCTGCTTGGTTCTTTAGGCGTTTGGTCTCTTGGGCAGGTGAGGACCCAAACAAAAGCCGATTCCAGCGAATTACACACTCGGTGAAGTCCTGCATCTCCACCGCCTCAGAAAACGACACCACAAGCTTTCCACCAGCAAAAAAAATAAATAAACCGACAGCGGTAACGCCAAATTCCACCAAACTGGAAAGAGGCACAAGTGTGAAATAAAAAGGGTAGTACTTACTACAAAACTACTGTTAACTTTCTCTAAAATGCGCTTTTCGTTTAACGCCATTGCTTCACCTTTTCTTTTCTTCACTCGTTTCTTTTCCAGCTTTTTACAGGCGTACATCTTACCCGTGGCACGGACCTGACAGGCACAAACCTGGAGGGAGAGACAGAGGAGAGATCGTTTTACAGGCATAAACCTGGAGGGAGAGACAGAGGAGAGATCGTTTCACCAAAAAACTAAAAACTAGTCAAACGTAACAAGCATTTTAGCCTCATATTTAGACTTGAAATCGTAAATAAGACAAAAAAGATTGCCAAAGATTGTTCATTTCAAGATTCGTCAATGGGGTAAGGAAATTTCACTTGACAAGCAAAAAGTAAGTTAAAACAAGACAATATTTTCTACATGAGGAGAAAAAAAAATGTAATTTTAAGTCTCATTACAGGACTAAAACACTTGGCAAGACAGACTTTTTTTGCAGTGGGACACGCACGGATATTGGGGCTTAGCTTTCACAGAACCATATATCAATCGAAGGAGGACACATGCGGATATAGGGTCATACAAGTTTGGCTGTGCGTTTACGCTAACAAGTATTTAAGTCTCATATTTAGACTTAAAATCGTAAATAAGACCAAAAAGATTGCCAAAGCTTGCTCATTTCAAGATTCGTCAATGGGGTAAGGAAATTTCACTTGAACAGCAAAAAGTAACTTAAACAAGCCAATATTTTCTACATGAGGAGAAAAAAAAAAGATTTTAAGTCTCATTACAGGACTAAAACACTTGGTAAGACAGACTTCTTTTGCAGTGGGACACGCACGGATATTGGGGCTTAGCTTTCATAGAACCATACAGATCCTTTCCAAAAAATTAGAATATCATGGAAAAGTTGTTTTTTTTCCATAATTCCATTCAAAAAGTGACTTTCATAGATTATAGATTCATTACACACAAAGTGAAATATTTCTAGCCTTTATTTGTTTCATTTTTCATAATTTTGGCTTACAGCTCCAGAAAACCCCCAAAACAGTATTTCAAGAAATTAGAATAGTGTGTCGAAAATCAGCATTTACTTCAGTTATTTCAGAGAATGAATGTTTTAGACTGAGTGTCACACTATCATCTAATTTACTCAAAACACCTGCAAAGTTTATCTCAGTTTGGTTCAGTATGGGGAAGACTGCAGACTTGACAATTGGCCAGAAGACCATCATTGACACCCTCCAGAAGATGGGTAAGCCACAAAAGGTCATCGCTAAGGAGGCTGGCTGTTCACAGAGTGCAGTGTCCAAGCATATCAATAGAAAGTTTAGTGGAAGGGAAAAATGTGGCAGGAGAAGGTGCACAAGCAAAAGAGATGACCGTAGGCTTCAGCGGATTGTCAAGCAAAGACGATTCCAAAATTTGGCGGAGATGCAGAGGGAGTGGACTGAGGCTGGAGTCAGTGCTTCAAAAACCACCACGTACAGACATATCCGGGACATGGGCTACAACTGTCGGATTCCTCGAGTCAAGCCACTTCACTCATTCTCTGAAATAACTGAAATGCATGCTGATTTTCAACACACTATTCTAATTTCTTGAAATACTGTTTTTGGGGTTTTCTAGAGCTGTAAGCCAAAATTATGAAAAATGAAACAAATAAAGGCTAGAAATATTTCACTTTGTGTGTAATGAATCTATAATCTATGAAAGTTTCACTTTTTGAATGGAATTATGAAAAAAAAAAACTTTTCCATGATATTCTAATTTTTTGGAAAGGATCAGTATATCAATCGAAGGAGGACACATGCGGACATAGGGTCATACAAGTTTGGCTGTGCGTTTACGCCGTTTCTCAACTGGAGAAGGCATCCAGCCGAATCGAACGAAAAAGTGAAGCTGAAAAACGGCTTGCGTGCAGAACTCTTACCTCTCCAAATCCACCTTTGCCAAGCACTCTGTAATGTCTGAAGGTATTTTTGGTTACGGGTTGCCTGGAGAGAAAAAAAACGAATTAAATAAATTAGTCATGTGTGCTAACCCACCGAACAGTCTTATTGATCTAGTGCATACTATTCAAACTAATAGTTTAAACAAATAATAGTTTCTTACTTACGATATTGCTCATCACATCACACATGGTAATATACGATATATACACTCGTATTATGTATTGTACTTGTTCAGCATCAATTTATCTTATGCTCATCATTCACAAGAGCATAACGGCAATTCCCATTCATGATTCAAACCTGCAACCCCTCCACGTAAAGCAACCAGAACACTAACCATTAGATTTAAATGTTTTTTTTATTATTTAAATTTATCCCCAATTTGGAATTAACAACCTTTTTGGAAAGTCAGAGGCCCGCCCTGGGGCTATATCCAGAGGCCCGCCCTGGGGCTATATCGTCCTCCGTAAGATTGGAACGGCAAGCGCCCCCCGCAGCGCTGTCAGTCAGGTGACGGTTCTTCTCACTCTGCGCTTTACATACAGCTGGCCCAGCCGTACTATAGGGGCCTAATCTCTTCTGTTATAGCCGAGCCGGGACTACCCTGCGGACTGAAACCATGCCTCTGTGAGCAGAGCCCTTTGGGCAATTACACGACCCCCCCACCCCTGTACAGACTGTATTGGCACCAGTGGCGGCTGGTGATCAGAATATAGGTTGGGGCACTAGCATGGTCTTAGTGTCAGAAAAATTTTGGGCATTTGTTTATAAATAAAAAAGGGAAATACATCTGACTTTTGACTTTAAACAGGAAAAAAATAAGCAATCTGGTGTCTCAGTTGCATAAGACAGTTTAATTCACATTTCACATTAACATTTTGGGACAAAGACATGTTAATTAGGCTACATATCTAAACATCCTGGCAGCACTTATGACACCAACACTAAAGATTAATTGGCCCATTACAACACACTAATGTAGCCTAAAACCACTACTTGAACATACATTTTGCCCTTCTTTCTTTCAGTCCTGCAAATTTCTCAATGACTTTCTGGTTAAAGTCAGTCATTTCAGTCACCAGTCTCTTTTCCATTGACAGCATGGCCAAT
>CM056395.1:23640338-23645338 GCA_029718625.1 Synaphobranchus kaupii | reverse complement strand
GCCCTCTGAAAAAATAATAAAGACTCAACCACTCAAACACCACAGGAACACGAGCCACAGCCACACGGCACAGTTATTCTGCATTAAAAGAGCCAAAATGGACGCAAAAGAGCCAAAATGGATGCTATTTATCATGGGGGGGGGGTGGCTGAGGGGGATTTGTTCCTGGTTCCTGTCAGACCATCTACAGTATCACTTACAGCTCGCAGTACTCTTTAAATATTTTATGAATGAATGCATGAATAATCGATGTGAAAAATTAAAACACTCGGCAGAGGAGCCACTACTGGCCGTATGAAAACGTCTGGAACTAAAGTCCTGAGACCCAGCGAAAAAGAGTTGAAGTATTTTAAGTTTTTGTTGACATAATACAAGTGTCTTGGATGACAAAGACGTGCGGCAGTGAAATATTTTCAAAAATATTATTATTCTTTTTTTTATTTTATTGAATGTCCCTTGTAGGGTTTTAGCATAGCTTCTTGAGATTAATACCAGAGACTCGTGTCCCCTGCAGGGGACAGAAATGAATTGCCGGGCCTTAGGAGGATGTCTGTGGCATGGCGCACAGTGAGCTGGGCGGGGTTTGGAATGGCGAGTGAGCGGCCATGTTGCAGGCGGTATGAGGGCAGAACAGGGGGGACCGGCGGGAACCCCAGATTATCAGCCAGCAGCCACTTAATGATGACCAATTCCAGGGAGGTCAGGAATGGACACAGACAGGAGAGATCTGATAAACAAGGACTACAGTCCTCCTGAGTACACATGACATTAGCGAGAGGGGGAGAGAAGGAGAGAGAGAGAGAGGGGGAGAGAGGAGGGGGGGGGGGGGGGGGGGGCTGGAGAGAGGAAAGTCCCAGAGGTGGGGGACACCTGTTCTTCCGTAGGTGGAGTGATGGGTGTAATCTTAAGCAGTTTAAACGGCTCGTCGGGCTGAGTACACGGGGAACCGTCACAGGGGGGAGGTCAGGTGAAGGAGCCTGTCCCGAGAGAGGCGATGTCATCTGCCGTTTCCGTGACGACTGTGCGTCAGGGAGGCGCTGGTGAGCGTGTGCTGTGACGGTCCACTGCCTCCCTGCAATGTAGGGGGGTGGTGTGTGGTGCGCGTGTGTGTGCGTGTGCGTGTGTGAGGCCGAGGGGAGGAGGAGACTACAGGCGTTGTGCTGTTTAATGTACCAGGGAGGGCCTGATTTATAACACAACTGAACTTTGGTAGAACGTTGGGTGTGTAGTTACCTGGCCATGATATGAGTCCAAATGTGTGGCGAAATATGTTCGTCAGTTGCTCTGTGCTCCCCTGGGGTGATAATCCAGAATAGGGTATTTGTCGCTCTTATTGTTTGTATTGACAGAATCCGCTTCGTCCACGTTCGTATACGTGCTAGAAGTGTCATTTTGAGACCGCTTTAGCTGCCCTATAGAAGTGAATGGAGAGCGACATCGATATCACGATCAGGTAATCACACAACCCAAAGTTCTATCAAAGTTCAGTTGTGCTTTAAAGGGTCACCCTTAAACAATCTTAACAATCTTAAACACTATTTGAATGCCGTATAAAAAAAAAGAAGATGGCATATAAGAAATAATTAACTCCAACGATTAAACTTATTATTATACAGCTAGATATTTTCTAATGCAATTCAGGTTTAGCACCTTTGTTAGAAAAAAAAAGAGAGAAAAAAAACAATGACCCTTTCCCTCAAAATTTTAACCGCCAACCGTTACAAATCCAGCTGCGCTACAATTAAACAGGCAAACGCACAATCTAAGGAAGGACGGCCGGTGAATAAACGCACCTGAAAAAGCACAGAAAACCCCCCAAAAAGTATCAGTTCTGGATCTGAGACCGAAGGATAAGGGGGGGGGGGGGGTTTAACTCTGCCCACTCCCTCTCCGGCCAACGGTTGTCTTGATGTGTAAACTGTGATGCGTCAACAAACTCATAACATTTCACGTAAAAAATCTGTCAAGGCAAGAATCAGCACACCGTGTAGCCACAAACATGTCCGAGTAGTGTCACCAGACACCTGCTCTCTCCTTTTAACAACGGCGCTGTTGTGTCAGATATATCTACGACAAGCCATAGGGGGGAGGGACCATACGGACTCTGAATTAGTAGTAGAAGTATTTACAATATTTTAAAAGGCGACAACAAAGTTTAACTGCACACTATTTCAAAAGAAATTCTGAGGGGGAAACGAACAGGGGATTTTTGAGCTTACGGGCAAATTTCGCACTGATAAGAGGACGCCGACTTATTCACTCCGAGGACCGTGAACGCAAGCGCTAACTCGCCAGGGTCTGTAGTGAATTCAGACTCCTTCAAGACCAAACTTGATAGTCACAGATTCTAGTACACTAGTAGTCCAAACTACAGTAAGACAAGTTCTTCTCTTTATACTTAATTTTCCTTTTGTCCTCATTGTAGCTAAAGCACAATCACTCCTCCGATGCCCTTGCCCACGAGCCAGTCACTTCGTGACACACCACAGTGCGCTATTGTAGCAGTACCCCCACAGTACCGGCGCTCACAGCCGACTGACTGACACAGCCTAGGTTTGAACCCGCAACCCCGGGGCCCAAGCCTCATGGTGATAAAGCCCCTCACAGAAAAACTTTTCCATCAATGCAAACACACCTTTGTAACTTCTGATTGCTGACATGTAAATGTGTCCATGCGTAGCAAGGCGCAGGAACAGACCGATCTCGATTTGTGAAATCGGGGAAGGGAGCACGTGGCTACTCGGTCCCTTTGACCTCACCTCTCTCTCAGCCGGTGTGACCCTTATACCAGACCAGGGCTGTTTCCGAATTAACGCACTTTTATACTATGAGTATGCTAGTACACAGGACACAGACGCGGTAGATGGAGCTCAGATGCGGACACAGCCCGGCCCTCTTTCTAGGCCCGGCCCCTCGGTTCCTAGGACCACAGCTGTTTTCAGGGGTGTGGTGATAGGGCAGCTAATATCGAATTGGCAGGGTTTTGCACACCAGCTCTAAATGCACTGGCAGTGCGTCCCTGATCTACTCAACTCCAGGTTCTGCGGGCCACAGTGCCCGCAGGTATTTGCTCCAATCAATTTGACCTCCTTGGTTCAGGAAGTGATGTCATTAGTGAAATGAGATGGTGTCGTGCACGGTTGGAGCAAATACCGGCAGGCACTGTGGCCCGCAGGACCTGGTGTTGAGTAGCGCTGGCCTCCGGTATCTTCCGGTGGGGTTGGAACTGAAAAAGGGGGTTCAATTCTGGAATAATCACTGACCTGTTCCCTCTCCTGGCAGGACAGCCACCCCGAGACACCCGCGGGACTGTGTGGGGCAACACTGGGCACGCTCTGGGGTCGCTTCAAAAAACCTGACTGAAACGGCGGCTCTCCGTGGCAACCGTACTACCACCCTCCAAAACAATGCACCTGAATCAGTCAGCTACGCCTGCTCTAATGCACCACTCACTGAGGTGGTGACTGGTGTGTGTGTGTGTGTGTGTGTGTGTGTGTGTGTGTGTGTGTGTGTGTGTGTGTGTGTGTGTGTGTGTGTGTGTGTGTGTGTGTGTGTGTGTGTGTCAGGAGTCACACAGAGGATGTGATAAGGGTTTTTATTCCCCCATTTTGATTTCATTACAGAATAAGTGGATGATTCATATTTCCATACAGATCCTGCAGCAGGTCCAGAAGCTCTTTGAGACTCACCAAGATACTTCACTCATAAGAGGAAAGAGGAATATGCCATGGACATGAGAGATAACATCGCTATGGCTCAGGATTCCTGTGTCCCTGTTTTTACACACGTGCAGGCATAGGCGCACACACTTACACTCTCACATACTCAAACACACTCAAACACACACACGCACACACACGCACACGCACACACACGCGCACACACACGCACGCGCACACACACGCACGCGCACGCACACGCACACACACACACAGACACGCGCGCACACACACGCGCACACACACACGCACACGCGCACACACACACGCACGCACGCACGCACGCACGCACGCACACGCACACACACGAGCACACACACACACACACACACACACACAGGGTGCTTTGGTTTTAACTGTATGACATGTGTGGGTGCGTCAGTAACACACTCACCTGGTGCACTCCTTGAAGAGCTCTTTGCATGGACTCTGCTCCAGTCTGTCTCTGCACTCTCCCACCACTTCCGAGGTATTTCTGGTAAATGGGCCGTCGACTTTAGAAAGAAAGTCAAAGCAGAAATCAATCACTTTTTACTTCTGTTGAATTATTAAACAGCACACAAAAGTACCGAGGCATTTAGCCCACTGAAAAGAAACCACGGGTTGTTTTATGTGCAACAGAAACCCAGGTGAAGGTTGGGTTGGACAGAGGCACTTTTATACAGCTCCCTTGACTGTGATTGAGCTGGACAACTAAAAACATTCCCTGGTGTACACTTTCAAAATAGTTGTTGGCATTTAAAAAAATAATAATAATAATAATGAAACCCTCAATTCACTTCAATAACTGCCCTATGTGTCCTTTAAAATGGTAATCACTCCTCGAAAAGATAAGAAAAAGACACAACAGGACAGTATAAACAGTTTCTAAACGCAGGAACCTTGAGGAGGCGTCTCGTGCTGTCCGCTGTTCCAGAGCAGTGTAGTGTGGTGTCAGCTTGCAGTGTGTAAGAGCAATCTAGACTGTCTATACCGCCTTGCCCTCCAAGTGTTTCAGTGAAACGAAAACTACACATTCTCTGGGTCATTTATGGACTGCTTATCGTTATTTTGGCAAGAAGACGCGCTTGTACAAGGCTGTTCGGTCCATCCACGTCAGGCACACGACCCTTTCTGCCACTCCGAGAGCGTACGACAGACGGACCGTTTGCACAGTGACATTTATCTTCATGGAATCAAACTTTAATGACAGCTAGATTACGGCCTTCAAAGGTTTCTGTTGATTTAAGAGGCAAAAACAAATACGCACTGACAACAGCACGGCCCACTAAGCAAGCATAG
>CM056395.1:23468145-23639838 GCA_029718625.1 Synaphobranchus kaupii | reverse complement strand
TTTTGCAGTATTGAAATCCACCTCAGGTATGAAAATAGCTAAATCGCAGCTGTGTTGCTGTGTGGAGAGCAGGAGAGGTGCAGGAGACGCGGGTAAGTAAACCAGTTAGCCAGTAGGAGAACAGCGGTGCGTACGCGGCGTGGGGATCGCGCCAGAACGGCGATAGCTAGAGAACGGAAAAGATGCAGGCTTCAAAAAAAAAAAAACGAAGCAACGCCGTAGCGGAGGCTACATTCACAAACTGTCCCGGGCTGTGTTGGGTTCGCATTTCTGTGGAAGTGGAGGCTTCTGGGTACCAGCCTATTGGCAGGCCACAGGTGCGTAGGGTGACCTTTCGCTGGTGGCTGTGTGTAGAGACGGAGGGGGGGGGGGGGGTGGAACAGACCCGGAGGTAAAAGGAAAACAACCTTTCGCATGCGGCAATTACCGCTCAACCGCGCAAACATCCACTCCGACCACTGCTCCAAGAATGTTAAATAAACACCTCTGCCAATTTTCTTGTCGTCTTCCCCGCAAAAATGAAGACCTCGGGCCAGGAGAAAGTTCTCTGGCAGAAAACCTTAGGGTCCTCTTATTATTATTTTTATAAGAAACTCAATAAAACGGAAGATTTCTCGCCACATTTCTACGCAGGCCCAGAGAGAGAAGAGACACTATTTGTGAATGTAGCCTCGGGCGTTCCGGGTAAATGCCATTATTATTAAGTCTTTGAATGTCTGCTTGGTTCTTTAGGCGTTTGGTCTCTTGGGCAGGTGAGGACCCAAACAAAAGCCGATTCCAGCGAATTACACACTCGGTGAAGTCCTGCATCTCCACCGCCTCAGAAAACGACACCACAAGCTTTCCACCAGCAAAAAAATAAAATAAACCGACAGCGGTAACGCCAAATTCCACCAAACTGGAAAGAGGCACAAGTGTGAAATAAAAAGGGTAGTACTTACTACAAAACTACTGTTAACTTTCTCTAAAATGCGCTTTTCGTTTAACGCCATTGCTTCACCTTTTCTTTTCTTCACTCGTTTCTTTTCCAGCTTTTTACAGGCGTACATCTTACCCGTGGCACGGACCTGACAGGCACAAACCTGGAGGGAGAGACAGAGGAGAGATCGTTTTACAGGCACAAACCTGGAGGGAGAGACAGAGGAGAGATCGTTTCACCAAAAAACTAAAAACTAGTCAAACGTAACAAGCATTTTAGCCTCATATTTAGACTTGAAATCGTAAATAAGACAAAAAAGATTGCCAAAGATTGTTCATTTCAAGATTCGTCAATGGGGTAAGGAAATTTCACTTGACAAGCAAAAAGTAAGTTTAAAACAAGACAATATTTTCTACATGAGGAGAAAAAATTTTTAATATTAAGTCTCATTACAGGACTAAAACACTTGGCAAGACAGACTTTTTTTGCAGTGGGACACGCACGGATATTGGGGCTTAGCTTTCATAGAACCATATATCAATCGAAGGAGGACACATGCGGATATAGGGTCATACAAGTTTGGCTGTGCGTTTACGCTAACAAGTATTTTAAGTCTCATATTTAGACTTAAAATCGTAAATAAGACAAAAAAGATTGCCAAAGATTGCTCATTTCAAGATTCGTCAATGGGGTATGGAAATTTCACTTGAACAGCAAAAAGTAACTTAAACAAGCCAATATTTTCTACATGAGGAGAAAAAAAAAAAAGATTTTAAGTCTCATTACAGGACTAAAACACTTGGCAAGACAGACTTCTTTTGCAGTGGGACACGCACGGATATTGGGGCTTAGCTTTCATAGAACCATACAGATCCTTTCCAAAAAATTAGAATATCATGGAAAAGTTTTTTTTTTTCCATAATTCCATTCAAAAAGTTAAACTTTCATAGATTATAGATTCATTACACACAAAGTGAAATATTTCTAGCCTTTATTTGTTTCATTTTTCATAATTTTGGCTTACAGCTCCAGAAAATCCCTAAAACAGTATTTCAAGAAATTAGAATAGTGTGTCGAAAATCAGCATTTACTTCAGTTATTTCAGAGAATGAATGTTTTAGACTGAGTGTCACACTATCATCTAATTTACTCAAAACACCTGCAAAGTTTATCTCAGTTTGGTTCAGTATGGGGAAGACTGCAGACTTGACAATTGGCCAGAAGACCATCATTGACACCCTCCAGAAGATGGGTAAGCCACAAAAGGTCATCGCTAAGGAGGCTGGCTGTTCACAGAGTGCAGTGTCCAAGCATATCAATAGAAAGTTTAGTGGAAGGGAAAAATGTGGCAGGAGAAGGTGCACAAGCAAAAGAGATGACCGTAGGCTTCAGCGGATTGTCAAGCAAAGACGATTCCAAAATTTGGCGGAGATGCAGAGGGAGTGGACTGAGGCTGGAGTCAGTGCTTCAAAAACCACCACGTACAGACAAATCCGGGACATGGGCTACAACTGTCGGATTCCTCGAGTCAAGCCACTTCACTCATTCTCTGAAATAACTGAAGTAAATGCTGATTTTCAACACACTATTCTAATTTCATGAAGTACTGTTTTTGGGGTTTTCTGGAGCTGTAAGCCAAAATTATGAAAAATGAAACAAATAAAGGCTAGAAATATTTCACTTTGTGTGTAATGAATCTATAATCTATGAAAGTTTCACTTTTTGAATGGAATTATGAAAAAAAAAAAAACTTTTCCATGATATTCTAATTTTTTGGAAAGGATCAGTATATCAATCGAAGGAGGACACATGCGGACATAGGGTCATACAAGTTTGGCTGTGCGTTTACGCCGTTTCTCAACTGGAGAAGGCATCCAGCCGAATCGAACGAAAAAGTGAAGCTGAAAAACGGCTTGCGTGCAGAACTCTTACCTCTCCAAATCCACCTTTGCCAAGCACTCTGTAATGTCTGAAGGTATTTTTGGTTACGGGTTGCCTGGAGAGAAAAAAAAACGAATTAAATAAATTAGTCATGTGTGCTAACCCACCGAACAGTCTTATTGATCTAGTGCATACTATTCAAACTAATACAGTTTAAACAAATAATACAGTTTCTTACTTACGATATTGCTCATCACATCACACATGGTAATATACGATATATACACTCGTATTATGTATTGTACTTGTTCAGCATCAATTTATCTAAATCATCATTCACAAGAGCATAACGGCAATTCCCATTCATGATTCAAACCTGCAACCCCCTCCACGTAAAGCAACCAGAACACTAACCATTAGATTTAAATGTTTTTTTTATTATTTAAATTTATCCCCAATTTGGAATTAACAATCTTTTTGGAAAGTCAGAGGGCCCACCCTGGGGCTATATCCAGAGGCCCGCCCTGGGGGCTATATCCAGAGGCCCGCCCTGGGGCTATATCCAGAGGCCCGCCCTGGGGCTATATCGTCCTCCGTAAGATTGGAACGGCAAGCGCCCCCCGCAGCGCTGTCAGTCAGGTGACGGTTCTTCTCACTCTGCGCTTTACATACAGCTGGCCCAGCCGTACTATAGGGGCCTAATCTCTTCTGTTATAGCCGAGCCGGGACTACCCTGCGGACTGAAACCATGCCTCTGTGAGCAGAGCCCTTTGGGCAATTACACGACCCCCCCCCACCCCTGTACAGACTGTATTGGCACACATCCATGAGAGAGGGGCAACATTGGATCCATCATCGGAACGCTGCTGTGTCCACCGGCCAATCGCAACGCAGTGGAGCCATCATCGGAACGCTGCGGTGTCCACCCGCCAATCACAACGCAATGGAGCCATCGTCGGAACGCTGCTGTGTCCACCGGCCAATCACACCGCAGCGCTTATGCACCTACCTTTCTAGCCATTTCCACTGCAAGAAGCGAGAGAAATGCATGGTCTCTTGATAGCTGGAGAACGGAGCTCCGCTGAGATATTCACCCACGATTCTGCGGAGGGGGGAAAAGAGGGGGAGAAGAGGCATGTTGAGATGCTGCAGGGGGGGGGGGGGGGGGGGGGGGCACGTTGAGACGCTGCAGGGCCGTGAGAGAGGAATGCAGGTCGGGAACAAAACTCTCAAACAGCCCATTCAATACCACCCAACAACCAACGTTGAGTGTATGTATATGTGTGTGTCTGAATGTGTGTGTGCGCGTGTGTGTGTGTGTCCGTGTATGTATGTGTGTGTGTCTGTAAGTGAATGTGCGCACACGTGTGTGGGTGTGCGTGTGTGTAGCAATGCTGCAGCTGTAGCATGGAGCAAATCATCAATAAAGTTCTTCCCAGTGTTGTCAACTGGGGAATGTCGGCAGCTTGCACCGCCTTAAGCCCCTCCCCTACTGCAGATAACACACACCCAAAAAAAAAAACACATGCAACTGCACAAACGATCATCTCTTATAAGGACAAAGCGCTTCCAAAGTCTGGAGAAAAAACACCCCAAAATTGAATCAATGCCAAGACCAAGGAAGCCATGCCAAAAACTTATTGTAAGAGACCAAATAGCTTTGTGAGAGGAGTATAGTGTACCCAAATAAACATGCATTCTGTTTGTATGTGAAGGTTCATAGTGCAGAGCGCAAAGTGCTATTACACTAACAGGCATCTTTACTAGCTGCAGGAGGGAAGAGACGAGTCAGATATTCAATGAAGGGGCAAAAACAGCAAAGGGAAGACTGGCTGGGGCCAGACCGCATGGGGCCCGGAGGCCCGGCCAGCTGGCCTGTCTCTCTTTCTGACAGGGGAAAACAAACCATCCTAAAAACCCATCTTTCACATCTTTCTGAGGTCCTAGGAGAGACGAAGGATTGCGGCGCGCTCACTAATGGGAACATAAAACCGAACACTGGCAGTTACTGTAAAGCAGAAGAGGCCGATCGAGCCCAAACGTCAATAAATAGGCTCAGAGCACCAGTGCATGCTGGGAACGGAGGGGTTGTGCGTACAGTGAGCTGGTGCATGCTGGGAATGGAGGGGATGTGCATACAGTGAGCTGGTGAATGCTGGGAATGGAGGTGATGTGCGTACAGTGAGCTGGTGCATGCTGGGAATGGAGGGGATGTGCATACAGTGAGCTGGTGCATGCTGGGGATGGAGGTGATGTGCGTACAGTGAGCTGGTGCATGCTGGAAATGGAGGGGATGTGCGTACAGTGACCTGGTGCATGCTGGGAATGGAGGTGATGTGCGTACAGTGAGCTGGTGCATGCTGGGAATGGAGGGGATGTGCGTACAGCGAGCTGGTGCATGCTGGGAATGGAGGTGATGTGTGTACAGTGAGCTGGTGCATGCTGGGAATGGAGGGGATGTGCGTACAGCGAGCTGGTGCATGCTGGGAATGGAGGGGATGTGCGTACAGCGAGCTGGTGCATGCTGGGAATGGAGGTGATGTGCGTACAGTGAGCTGGGGGGGAAAAGCGGTTGATGGTGGGCAGAGAGCTCTTTGTTCTCTCTGTGTGGTCAGAGATCTCCGTGACGACGCACAGGAAGTGGGCGGCAGTTCGCGGCATGCGTGCCACTGCTGATCAGCCAGTACAGATCACTCACATTATCATCGACAAAACCGCACCGTGCACACACACACACACACACACACACACACACACAGAAACAGACATGTGCACGCATGTACATACGCACGCACACAAGTGGACACGCACGTACGCACGCGTACACGCGCACATTTATGCATGTACACTCACGCATGCAAACATGTGCACACATACAAATGCACGCACGCACACACACGCACACACACACACACACACACACACACACACACACACACACACACACGCACACACGCACACACACACACACACACACGCACACACACACACACAAACCTATTCTGAGCTTCTATGAAAAATCTGTAGTATTTTACTTTATTTATCATTTAATAAACTTCATTTAATGGAACTTTTCTCTCATTAACCACAGGAAAAATCGGACGTAACAAACTCAAAACCATAGGAACAGTCCATTCGAATGGATTTTTAAATGCTTTGCATGGCTGACCAAATACCTTCCCTGGGTTTTATATTCTGAAAGAAAAACCCGAGACTCCTTTTAACGAGGCCAAGTTTCTCCGTCCATCAGCAGGTGGAACAGCCATAATTTATGACCTCCAGAGTGAAATAATAAGCAGAAACATTCCTGGCTAGCACCGCTACAAAAAAAAAAAAAGCTTAATCAGAAACAGACGCTCAGAAACAGAACCCTTTCTAGGCGGCCCTTTAAAAGCCATTCAAAATAAACGTTGAAGATGGAAAGCGCTCCTCGAGAACACGCAGTTACACCCCGAAATGCGTCTTCAAGAGGAAAACTGAGAGGATTTGAACCTGGGGACCGGATTGCAGAGGAAAACCGATGAGCTCAGTGGGAGCCGCAGTGCGTTTCTCGATTGAGCGATCTGAGGCACCCCGGCTAATCCAGGCCGGCATCTTTCCCCCCCAACAGGATGACAGGGGGATGGAGGGGAGTGGGGTCAAAGGTCACCGGGGGACCATTCGTACCTCGTCCAGACATCAGACGCAACCTTGCACCGTCGTGCACCTGAAAATGCGAACGCGTGTTCTGACTGGCCTAGTAGTTTGAAAGGTCAAAGCCGCCGGACCCCCTCTGTACCCCCCCCCCCCTCCCCTCCCCTCTCAACTGCTTGTCAAGCTTAGTTGACTCCTGCTGGCTGGTGGCACTCCTTCAGTCTTTCTTTCGGGAATATTCTGGAGCCTGGGGGTGGGGTTTGACTGTTTGGTGTCTCAGGTTGACATCAAAAGGCTGGGAGACGAGGCCCACTCTAAGGTGAACATGGCCACGCCCACATCAGGGCTGGCTGGCCATGAGGAGGCTGGCGGTCAGCGTGGCTGTGAAAACGACCTTTCGCCGAGTTAGCACCGCGTAGCTAACCAACACCCTGGACTTGCCTTTTTAAATACTAAAACGATTTTCCTTCCCCATCTAGAAAGTTCTTCCCCCCTGTGCTCTGCGGCCACCAGGGCAGGCCCCGGGTCTGAGCCCAGGCACCATTATCCCAAATGAATGGGCTACAGTGTGTCACCGTACGGAGAACCCCGCTCCGCTCTGCTACGCCCTGAGTCTCCGCCTCCACGCATGACTGCCGTTTACAGCACCTCCCGGACCTCTGTGTCCCCATCCCACCTAGAGCACCCCCCCCACCCCCCCCTCAGGTCCGTTAGGGGAACAGAATGCTCCTCAGAGAAACCCCAAAGGAGCATTCTGTTCCCCAAACAGACCTGAACAGGACACACACCTTAAATCAAAGCAGTGTTTTTTTTTAAACGACCTCCCCCCCCTACTCTCTGATCAGCACACAGAGAGCTCACTGACCCGCCTAGCATCAGGAACAGAAAGCGGGGGGAGGGGGGGGGGGCGCTCCTTAATGACACGATTGCTTATCGTTTTCCTTATCCGTGTTATCAATGTTCAACGCCAAGCTGTCCAGCCCATCCAATCAATGCTAACACATCCCAAGAACTGGATACGGATGGGGGGTTCCACAAATAATAAACTCTGTTGGACATACTTTGCATCCCAAAAAGTCTGTGAAATTAATTAGTAGTAACTATATATGGATATGCATGTTAAACACACAAAGGAGCAGGTCACCATGCGACTGTGGGCCAAACCAAACCTCCACTTATCAGCCTTCTGTTGAGTTCAGGCCCTCTGAAAAAATAATAAGACTCAACCACTCAAACACCACAGGAACACGAGCCACAGCCACACGGCACATTTATTCTGCATTAAAAGAGCCAAAATGGACGCAAAAGAGCCAAAATGGATGCTATTTATCATGGGGGGGGGGGGTTGGCTGAGGGGGATTTGTTCCTGGTTCCTGTCAGACCATCTACAGTATCACTTACAGCTCGCAGTACTCTTTAAATATTTTATGAATGAATGCATGAATAATCGATGTGAAAAATTAAAACACTCGGCAGAGGAGCCACTACTGGCCGTATGAAAACGTCTGGAACTAAAGTCCTGAGACCCAGCGGAAAAAGAGTTGAAGTATTTTAAGTTTTTGTTGACATAATACAAGTGTCTTGGATGACAAAGACGTGCGGGCAGTGAAAATATTTTCAAAAATATTATTATTCTTTTTTTTTTATTTATTGAATGTCCCTTGTAGGGTTTTAGCATAGCTTCTTGAGATTAATACCAGAGACTCGTGTCCCCTGCAGGGGACAGAAATGAATTGCCGGGCCTTAGGAGGATGTCTGTGGCATGGCGCACAGTGAGCTGGGCGGGGTTTGGAATGGCGATGTGAGCGGCCATGTTGCAGGCGGTATGAGGGCAGAACAGGGGGGACCGGCGGGGAACCCCAGATTATCAGCCAGCAGCCACTTAATGATGACCAATTCCAGGGAGGTCAGGAATGGACACAGACAGGAGGGATCTGATAAACAAGGACTACAGTCCTCCTGAGTACACATGACATTAGCGAGAGGGGGAGAGAAGGAGAGAGAGAGAGGGGGAGAGAGGAGGGGGGGGGGGGGGGGGGGTGGTGGGGGCTGGAGAGAGGAAAGTCCCAGAGGTGGGGGACACCTGTTCTTCCGTAGGTGGAGTGATGGGGGTGTAATATTAAGCAGTTTAAACGGCTCGTCGGGCTGAGTACACGGGGAACCGTCACAGGGGGGAGGTCAGGTGAAGGAGCCTGTCCCGAGAGAGGCGATGTCATCTGCCGTTTCCGTGACGACTGTGCGTCAGGGAGGCGCTGGTGAGCGTGTGCTGTGACGGTCCACTGCCTCCCTGCAATGTAGGGGGGTGGTGTGTGTGTGCGTGTGCGTGTGTGTGCGTGTGTGAGGCCGAGGGGAGGAGGAGACTACAGGCGTTGTGCTGTTTAATGTACCAGGGAGGGCCTGATTTATAACACAACTGAACTTTGGTAGAACGTTGGGTTGTGTAGTTACCTGGCCATGATATGAGTCCAAATGTGTGGCGAAATATGTTTGTCAGTTGCTCTGTGCTCCCCTGGGGTGATAATCCAGAATAGGGTATTTGTCGCTCTTATTGTTTGTATTGACAGAATCCGCTTCGTCCACGTTCGGTATACGTGCTAGAAGTGTCATTTTGAGACCGCTTTAGCTGCTCTATAGAAGTGAATGGAGAGCGACATCGATATCACGATCAGGTAATCACACAACCCAAAGTTCTATCAAAGTTCAGTTGCGCTTTAAAGGGTCACCCTTAAACAATCTTAACAATCTTAAACACTATTTGAATGCCGTATAAAAAAAAGAAGATGGCATATAAGAAATAATTAACTCCAACGATTAAACTTTAGGTATACAGCTAGATATTTTCTAATGCAATTCAGGTTCAGCACCTTTGTTAGAAAAAAAACAATGACCCTTTCCCTCAAAATTTTAACCGCCAACCGTTACAAATCCAGCTGCGCTACAGTTAAACAGGCAAACGCACAATCTAAGGAAGGACGGCCGGTGAATAAACGCACCTGAAAAAGCACAGAAAACCCCCCAAAAAGTATCAGTTCTGGATCTGAGACCGAAGGATAAGGGGGGGGGGGGGTTTAACTCTGCCCACTCCCCTCTCCGGCCAACGGTTGTCTTGATGTGTAAACTGTGATGCGTCAACAAACTCATAACATTTCACGTAAAAAATCTGTCAAGGCAAGAATCAGCACACCGTGTAGCCACAAACATGTCAGAATAGTGTCACCAGACACCTGCTCTCTCCTTTTAACAACGGCGCTGTTGTGTCAGATATATCTACGACAAGCCATAGGGGGGACGGACCATACGGACTCTGAATTAGTAGTAGAAGTATTTACAATATTTTAAAAAGGCGACAACAAAGTTTAACTGCACACTATTTCAAAAGAAATTCTGAGGGGGGAAACGAACAGGGGATTTTTGAGCTTACGGGGCAAATTTCGCACTGATAAGAGGACGCCGACTTATTCACTCCGAGGACCGTGAACGCAAGCGCTAACTCGCCAGGGTCTGTAGTGAATTCAGACTCCTTCAAGACCAAACTTGATAGTCACAGATTCTAGTACACTAGTAGTCCAAACTACAGTAAGACAAGTTCTTCTCTTTATACTTAATTTTCCTTTTGTCCTCATTGTAGCTAAAGCACAATCGCTCCTCCGATGCCCTCGCCCACGAGCCAGCCACTTCGTGACGCACCACAGTGCGCTATTGTAGCAGTACCCCCACAGTACCGGCGCTCACAGCCGACTGACTGACACAGCCTAAGTTTGAACCCGCAACCCCCGGGGCCCAAGCCTCATGGTGATAAAAGCCCCTCACAGAAAAACTTCTTCCATCAATGCAAACACACCTTTGTAACTTCTGATTGCTGACATGTAAATGTGTCCATGCGTAGCAAGGCGCAGGAACAGACCGATCTCGATTTGTGAAATCGGGGGAAGGGAGCACGTGGCTACTCGGTCCCTTTGACCTCACCTCTCTCTCAGCCGGTGTGACCCTTATACCAGACCAGGGCTGTTTCCGAATTAACGCTCTTTTATACTATTGAGTATGCTAGTACACAGGACACAGGACGCGGTAGATGGAGCTCAGATGCGGACACAGCCCAGCCCTCTTTCTAGGCCCGGCCCCTCGGTTCCTAGGACCACAGCTGTTTTCAAGGGGTGTGGTGATAGGGCAGCTAATATCGAATTAGCAGGGTTTTGCACACAGCTCTAAATGCACTGGCAGTGCGTCCCTGATCTACTCAACTCCAGGTTCTGCGGGCCACAGTGCCCGCAGGTATTTGCTCCAATCAATTTGACCTCCTTGGTTCAGGAAGTGATGTCATTAGTGAAATGAGGTGGTGTCGTGCACGGTTGGAGCAAATACCGGCAGGCACTGTGGCCCGCAGGACCTGGTGTTGAGTAGCGCTGGCCTCCGGTATCTTCCGGTGGGGTTGGGAACTGAAAAAGGGGGGTTAAATTCTGGAATAATCACTGACCTGTTCCTCTCCTGGCAGGACAGCCACCCCGAGACACCCGCGGGACTGTGTGGGGCAACACTGGGCACGCTCTGGGGTCGCTTCAAAAAACCTGACTGAAACGGCGGCTCTCCGTGGCAACCGTACTACCACCCTCCAAAACAATGCACCTGAATCAGTCAGCTACGCCTGCTCTAATGCACCACTCACTGAGGTGGTGACTGGTTTGTGTGTGTGTGTGTGTGTGTGTGTGTGTGTGTGTCAGGAGTCACACAGAGGATGTGATAAGGGTTTTTATTTCCCCCATTTTGATTTCATTACAGAATAAGTGGATGATTCATATTTCCATACAGATCCTGCAGCAGGTCCAGAAGCTCTTTGAGACTCACCAAGATACTTCACTCATAAGAGGAAAGAGGAATATGGCCATGGACATGAGAGATAACATCGCTATGGCTCAGGATTCCTGTGTCCCTGTTTTTACACACGTGCAGGCATAGGCGCACACACTTAACACACTCACATACTCAAACACACTCAAACACACACACGCACACACACACACACACGCGCACACACACACGCACGCGCACACACACGCACGCGCACGCACACGCGCACACACACACACGCGCGCACACACACGCGCACACACACACGCACACGCGCACACACGCACGCACGCACGCGCACAGCACACACACACACACACACACACACACGAGCACACGAGCACACACGCACACACACACACACACACACACACACACACACAGGGTGCTTTGGTTTTAACTGTATGACATGTGTGGGTGCGTCAGTAACACACTCACCTGGTGCACTCCTTGAAGAGCTCTTTGCATGGACTCTGCTCCAGTCTGTCTCTGCACTCTCCCACCACTTCCCGAGGTATTTCTGGTAAATGGGCCGTCGACTTTAGAAAGAAAGTCAAAGCAGAAATCAATCACTTTTTACTTCTGTTGAATTATTAAACAGCACACAAAAGTACCGAGGCATTTAGCCCACTGAAAAGAAACCACGGGTTGTTTTATGTGCAACAGAAACCCAGGTGAAGGGTTGGGTTGGACAGAGGCACTTTTATACAGCTCCCTTGACTGTGATTGAGCTGGACAACTAAAAACATTCCCTGGGTGTACACTTTCAAAATAGTTGTTGGCATTTAAAAAAATAATAATAATAATGAAACCCTCAATTCACTTCAATAACTGCCCTATGTGTCCTTTAAAATGGTAATCACTCCTCGAAAAGATAAGAAAAAGACACAACAGGACAGTATAAACAGTTTCTAAACGCAGGAACCTTGAGGAGGCGTCTCGTGCTGTCCGCTGTTCCAGAGCAGTGTCGTGTGGTGTCAGCTTGCAGTGTGTAAGAGCAATCTAGACTGTCTATACCGCCTTTGCCCTCCAAGTGTTTCAGTGAAACGAAAACTACACATTCTCTGGGTCATTTATGGACTGCTTATCGTTATTTTGGCAAGAAGACGCGCTTGTACAAGGCTGTTCGGTCCATCCACGTCAGGCACACGACCCTTTCTGCCACTCCGAGAGCGTACGACAGACGGACCGTTTGCACAGTGACATTTATCTTCATGGAATCAAACTTTAATGACAGCTAGATTACGGCCTTCAAAGGTTTCTGTTGATTTAAGAGGCAAAAACAAATACGCACTGACAACAGCACGGCCCACTAAGCAAGCATAGCAGCAGCTGTGCTGCTGGACACTATCGCGTTCACTAACTGGATAAAGCACAGGCCCCACCATGAGAATTCCAGCAAGGATTCTCATTATTCCATGACTATATGGCTATTATTAATAATATTAATAATAATAATAATAATGGTTTGAGTCATTCTGGTCATTATATGCTTCACAGAAGCAACTTGATTCTGTACAACATTTATTGTCAGTTTTAATCAAGTGGACAGTCACTGAAGTAGTTATCGTTTAAATACTTCACTCAAAAAGTTACGACACCTGTGCCCCCCCCCCCAGGATTTGAACCCGCAACCTCATTTTTTTGCATGTTCAAATCTCAGTGGCGCACTGTGGCGGGTACCGCCGATCGGCACCCAGAGCCGCGAGGGGGGGCGGGACTTGTCCTGAAAGAGCAGGAGGATGGCGGGTGGCGATATTTACCCCGTTATTAAAGTACGTGTCTAAAACATTCAAGCCGCAGTCTCTCCTCTTCTCGTCTGGCGCCAGTTCGTACGCGGCCTGCGGGAGAGACAGAGACCTGACGTTAGCATCCCGCTAAAAATACCCACCTCTCCCCCACTAATGGCCTGTTACGCAGGTCCGGTCCTGAAAGCCTGCAATTGAGTGGCAGGAAGGCATTCCCACCGTCTCGCTGGGAAAGGTGCGCTGGGCCGGGGAGGAGCCGGGCGGTCCCGAACGGCGCGGGGCGTCAGGTGAACGAGGGCAGAACTGACCTCCATGCATCTCCTACTCAGCCCCTCTCTCTCTCTCTCCATCTCTGTGTCTCTCTCTCTTTTCGTCTCTTCTTTCCTTTCTCTCTCTTCTCTTTCTCAGCGGTCACCTGTCTGTCTCTTCAGGTGAACTTCTAGTAATACGAGCTTGTGATACGTCTTTCTCTTACACTCAGTTTCTGTCCGTCTCTCCCTGTCTCTGTCTCTCTTTCTCCCACTCTCTCTCTCTCGATTACATGACCAATGCCAGTCAGCGGAATCTAATATTAATCCAAAAGTCATGATACAAAATACACAAACAGTGCAGGGAAACACCAGTGCATTTGCACAGACAGACAGTAAAATCTGGATAAGACAGCAACAGTTCAGCATAGCATGGGTGTGTGTGTGTGTGTGTGTGTGTGTGTGTGAGAGAGAGCGAGAGAGAGAGAGAGAGAGAGAGTGTGTGTGTGTGTGTGTGTGTGTGTGTGTGTGTGTGTGCGCACCAGACACAGTGGGATTAGGAGTCAGAAAAGAACTGATGATTAACTAAATAACACAAATCCCCGACCCAGGTCAAACTGACAGGTTTTTTCCAAAATACTTATGATTAGATTTACAGGCAAAAAAAAGAGTCTTCCAGACACAGCACAAGAGATGAGGGACTGTGGGAACCTGATACCGGACTGCCCCTACTAGTCCTGACAGGACCGCTGTTCATACGTCTGGTCTTTACCCAGAATGCACCAGGAAAGTACCTAAGAGAAGACACCCCATGTTCTAAAGAGGTCCCAAACCAGCTGAAACAAAACGGGAGAAAAAAAGGTTTTGAAATTTCCGCAAAGTTAAACTGCTCAGCTGGCGACCGCCGTTTTCACATCGCGAGCTTTGAAAACATCGCAAACCAGGCATATTTTCCACAAATAAGGCAAGTTAACTGCAGTCAGGCGTCCAATCCTGGAGAGCAGAGTGTTACGGGGTCTAGTAGTCAAAACAAACTAAAGCCCAGCGGACAGAGGAGTTTTCTTCTGAATAACTTTCTCGAGTTTGTATTTTTTTTGTGCGTCCTGTATGATTGAATGCTGTACGAGACAGGGACCCTTTTTTTCTTTTTTTTCCCTGCAAGCGCCCATAAACCCGAAACAATCTCAAGCCCTATGCAGCCCACCTCCCCAGTGACAAGACCAGTCTCTGACGTCGGAATGACATAATGAGTGGCGCCTCCGCTCTCTCGCCTCCCAGCCTCCTCCTCACCCACCCCCCTGCCCACCCTGGGGGGCCCGACGCAGGACACGGCACTGGGGGGCCGGAGGATAGAAAGCTCTTACCACAGCGTCTAGGAACTCGATACAGCGCCTCAGCTCGCTCCGCGTGTCACAGAACTGTCGGAACAGGAGCCGGCCAATGGGCTGCTTCTCACACAGGCTGGAGTAATCCCTTTCTGAGAGAGAGAGAGAGAGAGAGAGAGAGAGAGAGAGAGAGAGAGAGAGAGAGAGAGGGAGAGAGAGAGGGGGGGGAGGGAGAGGGAGGGGGGAGGGGGGAGAGAGAGAAAGAGAGAGAGAGATAGAGAGGGAGGGAGGGAGGGAGAAAGGGAGAGGGGGGAGGGGGAGTGAGAGAGAGAAAGGAAAGACAGAGAGAGGAATAGAGAGAGGGTGAGAGAGAGGGAGAGAGCAGGAAAGAGGAAGAGGGGGAGAGTATGAGAGAGAGACAGAGAGAGTGAGAGAAAGAGTGAGAGACAGGGAGAGTGTGAGAGGGAGTGAGAGAAACAGACAGTGTTAGAGAGTGACAGTGTTAAAGAAAGACATAACACAAGCTTGAGCAAATGGGACTGGTGCCGAACGTTTAATAATGTGATAATGTGACTCTTATCATAGTGTTTGTGTGGCGCTAGATGTCATCTGCCACTACTAAAATTAGTCCTGGTCTCACGTTTCATTACAGGAAATGTGTATAAAACTATGAAGGGTGAAAGAAATGACAATAAGATGGCAGGGACAAGCTGTTCGGTAATGTGCAGCAGCTCTATAGGAAAGGAGGTATTGTCCTCCATTGTAGTCCAAAAAAAACATTTGTGGTCTTACTGTATCATAATTTCAAAGAACAAAAAATGCTTCGTAAAACTTATGTGGGTAAATAATGCAAGCCGAATCTGAACCTGCTTAAACCGAGACCGCTTCACACACGCTGACCGTAAATTACGATGACCAGCTCATAATTTGCCTACATTTGGGGCAAAGAACTGAATCCTTTGTAGACACACCAGCCTCTTCCTTTCAGAAGGGTATACATTACAGGTATTTTTTTAAATACTTTAACCTGGACTGGACCTATGACAAATACCACCAGGCACATTTCTCTGAGCTTGTATCAGTAAACCCCGCTTTGGGAATACAGGACACCGCACACTCACACACGCACTCACACACACAAACAAACACGTGATAAACGCCTGCGTTCTGAGAAAACTCCCCCCGGGGTGAATTCCCAAGAGACGGTGCAGTTGGAGCGGACCTCCTGAGCTTCCCGAGCACAAACTTAGCCGGTGAGCAACATTCATTCCGCTGCTCTAAGAGCACAGTCTTCCTGATCTCTGAGAACGTGACAGAATCAAGACGGCCAGAGACCAAATAACAAAACCTGCCAGGGGGTTTACACAGAGGATATTATTGTCCCTTCCTAAACAGCTTTTTCCTTGAACCAATATTGTATTTGCACGAATTAGTGGCTATTCATCATGGGTTCTAAGACAGGCCCCAATGAGCAACTCTTAACTCTTCTTTTTTATTTATCGCTTTATCAAAGTTGATAGCATATTAGTCTTCAACACTGAGGCTCAAAGGTAGCGTGGTAATCCAGAGTGAGATCTGAATGGCCACTTCTCCGGCCCAAATCTTTAAATGGGTTTCAGAGGCCATCTAAATCACACTAATGCAATTCCAGAAGCTCACGCTGTCTGTGAATGAAAGCTTCCCCAACCACGCCGGAACTCAAGTAATCCTCCAACTTATTCTCAAGGAAAACAGTCCCCAACGCTTCTAAGAGCGCAGAACACAAACAAGCATTCAAACCACCTGTAATTTCTTTTTCTTTTTTTAAATATATATATATAAATCAAGAAATTACAGCAGGCTGGACCAATGGAATCATTAGCGCCGATGCAAAATGGCAGCTGTTTGGCTTTGCGAGCTGCAGACCATTAATTTCGCTTGGCAGAAAGTCATTCAGGTAGATCTAAGGCTTAAGGGATCTTCCCATTCAAGGTGCGATGAGAATGCACAGGAACTTGAAAGTGGAAGTCTTCCATAACGAGCGACGTGCAGTTTTACAGGCCTTTTTACCGAGCTGCAGACAAACGAGGTTTAGAGAGCGGCCAAGATACTTTGCCTGTGAAGTCATAGCAGGTAACAGCTGACCTAACACACCCGCACGCAGTTGTGTATGCATATTTTTTAACATGGAAAAGCTTTACTGGAGACTCTGACCCACAGACTTCGCCTGAAACTGCACATTCTTCCACGGGCCTGGAAAAGACCTTGACGAATTTGTAGTGTAAAATGTGTGTGAGCTGAGAAGGAGTCAGATTCAGAATGAACCACACCACATCTTTTTAAAAAAAAAACAACATCAGAGGAGCCCATTTTCTTTAAAGCTCATCTCTGTGACTCACCGACATGAAAGACCGTCCTCTTAAAAGTGATCTATTGTTTAAGTTTAACGTTGTCACGCTTCGCAGGTGCACCCCAGTTGCGGAGGTGTAAATTTATTTCAAGTTTACTGGGGAAAAGAAGAATGCCAAGCGAACGGTTTAAAATGAAACGCCCCGCAACAGCAATTTGGACGAGGCAGATTTATAAAGGCGCGGAACTTTTCCCTGGGGGCGGGGGGGGGGGGTTTTTGTTGTCCGGAGGAGCGTTTTAAAAGGGCGCACAAGCTGTGGCCTGAGGCTGAGGCTTGGCTGGGGCTGACCACACATAACACCGCCGTCGTAGGAAGGAAGGGGCTCGGCTCCCCAGACTCCCGCTACAGTTCCGCGCGGCTGCCAAGGGAAGGCGAGCGACCTCGTTAACGACGGGAACCGCGTGCGTCATCCGCCTCCCCAGCGCACCCCCCCCCCATTCGCTCACCGCCTCTGGAGCACGACTTTGACTGCCAGGGCGCCACTAAGCTCCGCCTCTCTCACTCAACGGCCATTGAGAGACAGAGAGAGAGAGAGAAACAGAGAGAGAGCGAGAGACATAAAGAGGGGGAGGGAGAAAGAGACACGGAGAGCAAGAGATAAAAGGTGGAAAGAGAGGGAAATGAGAGAAAATGAGAATGAGAGAGAGGGGGGGGGAGAGAGAGAGCAAGAGACATAAAGAGGGGGAAGGAGAGAGAGGGGGAGAGAGATGACCCGAGTCTAGGTTAGACCTATGCTAGGTCAGCAGTCGCACCTTTCTCATGAAAAAGAGGAGTGTGTGTGTGTGTGTGTGTGTCTATCGGTCACTCTGTCTGCATCTAGGTCATTCCAACTCTTCTGTTTTCCTGCTCTGCACCTGGCCCCCTGGCTCTGATCCCGCCCCCTACCTCAGGCTCCACCCCCCTGCTCTCGAGACTGCCAACGACAGCATGCCGGACCTCATCGTCCAGGCAGCCACACATTCAAGTGTCAACATAGCCTACATGCGCAGATATGCTCTCTGTGGTCACACTCGAAAGCGATGCAGGCCCGAACGCTGACAATTACATGCACACGTATTCACACTCGCTCGCACGCACGCACGCACAAACACACTCATTCACACTAAGCAGAGGTCCAGATTCTGTGCAATGTTCATTCCGAAAGGAACAGATTTTCCCGACGGCTTCCCGCTGATTATTTTCCTCTCTCACTGATCCCCGTCTGGGTGGAAGTGAGGAGGCCGAGCTGTACCGCATGTCCCAGCTCTACAGGGCTCACAGACACACACACACTCAGACACACAGACACACGCACTCACAGACACACGCACTCACAGACACACACACACTCAGACACACAGACACACGCACTCACAGACACACGCACTCACAGACACACGCACTCACAGACACACGCACTCACAGACACAACACTCACAGACACACACACTCACAGACACACACACTCAGACACACGCACTCACAGACACACGCACTCACAGACACACGCACTCACAGACACACGCACTCACAGACACACGCACTCACAGACACACGCACTCACAGACACACGCACTCACAGACACACACACTCACAGACACACATACACACACACACACTCACAGACACACGCACTCAGACACACGCACTCACAGACACAGACACTCACAGACACAGACACACACACTCACAGACAAGCCACTCACAGACACAGACAAGGCACTCACAGATAGAGATCACACTCACAGACACCGCACTTGCAGACACGCACTCACAGACCTGTCTGGAGGACTGACACCAACAGAGGGGCAAAAAACCCCGGGCAACCAGCCACGCCTCGCCTCTCCCCCAAACTACCAGATGATACCTTCTCTCCCATACCCAAAGACAGCTAGGACCTCTGGTCTTTGCCTCGCACATCCAAGATCTAAATATCCAAAAATACGGATCCTTACGGAATCCGCACTGACGATTTCTGTCTCACCTTTTGGGTGGGATCTGAATGTACTTCACTGATGCAGGGCGGTGAACACAACTCACGATCCTAATCTGCAGGAAGCTCAGTAAAACCCTAACACCTGCTTTTGGAGGACAAGTCATCAACCCCATAGCGTTTCATTTTAACCAGGTAACCCCTACCAGCCCCAGCCCCCAAGTCTGACAAGAGTTGGCTCCTAAAATCCACTTATACGTCATCCATCTAAACCCAAATATCGGAACTCTCCGGAACTCTTCAGAATAATGGGATAAGTGGACGTTGGAACAGCCGGCCGATTGCATAAGAACAAACCATTCAAGCATTCCAGATGGGAGAAATCCTCTCAACCTCACTACCGTCCAATACAACAGCTTTTGTACATCACAGTAGTGAAGAAGTTCAATTGTCAACAGCTGGGAAACTAAAGACCATGAGAGTAAATACAAGCTGTGTTGCAGTAAAGAATTCGAGGGAGAACTATTCTCAAATGTGACCTCAAATGTGGGGTGGGGTGGGGAGGGGAGGGGCCAACTTAAATGTTGCTGGGAAAGGCAACTACTCTAAATTAAGGTTTTACATTTTAAACCAGTCTGGCGTTCAACCGTTTAAGCCGGCTTCCAAACAGAGGTGAACTCGAAGCGAACGTCCATGTAGAACAGACACGCCACATCAGACCTCCAGCGTCGCGTTCAGAAAATTAGATATTTATCATCTTCGTGTTTTGCACATTTGAAGAAAAATATAATTAAGTACACATCTTTATCCTGTGGCTTAATGAACACTTTGGTTGCAGGGAAAAGACTTGATGTCCATGTCTACGGATAGCTGCTATGTCATGGTAAAAATTTACTTTATCTGACCCGTGTGTAGTTGGTTCAATGACCTTCGGTATGCACTTATTGTACGTCGCTTTGGATAAAAGCGTCCGCCGAATGAATGGTATGTAATGTAATGGGGGGGGGGGGGAAAAACGTTATTGCACGAGGTCTCTGACTGGTGGGCAGAGCCCGATTTCCCCACGATGTGCAGACACGCGCAGAAGAAGTCATGCGTTCACCGCCGCCGCAGTTCAAGCCTCGCTTAAGCCGTCGATAGTGAAATGTACGGTGCAAACCTGACGGCTCGCTCGCCCACTTCAGAGGGACATTTTTAAATGAGCCGACCGGCCTCACCAGTGGAAGCAGACCGTGGTTGTAGTAACAAGGGCTGAATGAAGACGTACTGTATATACATTTAAAAAAAAAAAAAAACTGATTTAATTAATCAATGAAATGATTAAATAAATCTGAGGGGGGGGAGCAGTCCGATTACGTCATCCCTCTCTCCTTATCCGGATCAGGATGTTGTCCGGAGGCGCATCGAGAAAACTGCGTCCGGTCAGCTTGGCTTTCCTGCTTATAGATCTAAGGGTCATCCATACAGGATCGGACAGTAATGCACTCTGGTTCAAATTAACATCAATGCTTCCAACGGTTGCATCAATAACCAAAGCTATTTAAGCGACTGCAGACGCCGGGTCTACGGCAGTAGTGATAACGTAATCAGCCCAACTATGCAGAAACTTGATCTCTATCATGTACACTTATCCAACAAAGTGCTCTTTGCTTTTGTACGGCTGCCATGCTGCCGTTTCGGTTTTGTTTGGTTTTTGTTGAAGTTTGTGAGCATTGGCCCTTGTACTGTAGGATTGCCGTTATTATCGCCAGTGAGAGAGTACTTCCTTTTTATCTCTGACTTTGTGTATAATTTCCCGGCAACGCCAATTTCATCCTTATAACTGTACATCTGAAACCGTCATAGCCTCTGGGTATAAACAAAGCCTGTAGGAGATTTGGATTGCCCAGTGTCACCTGGGTACATATCACACGGGGTCAACAGGGGGCGTTCAGAACAACCAACTCCGTTAGCCTTGCGGAGTGGAGAGAAGCAGCATTGTGTGGCGGGAGGAAAGGGAATGGGTGGGGGAGGGGGGGAGGGGTGGGTGAAGGAGGAACAGCAGCCCCTATCACGTACAGCCATGGAGATAAGGCCTTCAAGGCAATGGCCGATAAGGGCCCGAGTGCATGTCATCTGTCAGGGTCATCTTAGGAGGGGCAGAGCCAGATATCCCAAAAGCTCACTGCGTACACAACTCTCATGGCGCCGTGTCCGTCCCCCCCCCCCCCCCCCCCCCCACTAACTTTGGGCAGGTTTTAACGAGGCTCATTTTCAATCAAACTTGAAGTGCTCGATGATTCTGCATGGTTGGTGTACACATTAAAAGTAAATATTTTCCATGGGGTTTCCCTGTTTTCAGATATTAATTTACTTTCCCCAGATGAAATCAGAATGTACATGCACGGGACAGGTTTTAAAAATAACTAATACCTTTACAGAGAACATCATAAGCATCCTTAAAAATTAATTGTGGGCATCAACTTCTTCTTCTCAATCTTAATTAATAAACTGCGTTCAGTCTGACTGGAGGGAAATGTCCTTGAAAATGGCCGAATGCCTCTGACGAACAAAACTGACTGACTCACTGCAAACTCACTCACTTGCTGCCCTATAACTCACTGACTCACTGAAGGAGTCAAAGGATTAAAGGGCAAAAGCCAGCACTTCCTCTCTGAATGAGACACAGACTCACTGAAAGGGAGGGCCTAATTAACCGCCGCACAACACTTCACGAACACGTAGGGACTTTGGGGTCAGCTTCGTTACATGCCAGAATCCACTGGGTTGTGACCTCAGCTAGCAGTTCTGGAGAAATACCACTTTAGACACCGGATACCATTCTCAAGAGCTCCAAACTTAAAAAAAAAAAAATAAATCTCCCTGCTGTAGCCCTACATGTTTACAGCGCTGTAGTAATGTAGTCCAGCCCCCTGATCATTTATACAGCGCTGTAGTAATGTAGTCCAGCCCCTGATCATTTATACAGCGCTGTAGTAATGTAGTCCAACCCCTGATCATTTATACAGCGCTGTAGTAATGTAGTCCAGCCCCTGATCATTTATACAGCGCTGTAGTAATGTAGTCCAGCCCCTGATCATTTATACAGCGCTGTAGTAATGTAGTCCAGCCCCTGATCATTTATACAGCGCTGTAGTAGTGTAGTCCAGACCCTGATCATGTTTACAGCGCTGTAGTAGTGTAGTCCAGACCCTGATCATGTTTACAGCGCTGTAGTAATGTAGTCCAGACCCTGATCATTTATACAGTGCTGTAGTAGTGTAGTCCAGCCCCTGATCATTTATACAGCGCTGTAGTAATGTAGTCCAGACCCCTGATCATTTATACAGCGCTGTAGTAATGTAGTCCAGCCCCTGATCATGTTTACAGCGCTGTAGTAATGTAGTCCAGCCCCTGATCATGTTTACAGCGCTGTAGTAATGTAGTCCAGACCCTGATCATTTATACAGCGCTGTAGTAATGTAGTCCAGCCCCTGATCATGTTTACAGGGCTGTAGTAATGTAGTCCAGCCCCTGATCATTTATACAGCGCTGTAGTAATGTAGTCCAGCCCCTGATCATTTATACAGTGCTGTAGTAATGTAGTCCAGCCCCTGATCATTTATACAGCGCTGTAGTAATGTAGTCCAGACCCTGATCATGTTTACAGCGCTGTAGTAATGTAGTCCAGCCCCTGATCATTTATACAGCGCTGTAGTAATGTAGTCCAGACCCTGATCATGTTTACAGCGCTGTAGTAATGTAGTCCAGCCCCTGATCATTTATACAGCGCTGTAGTAATGTAGTCCAGCCCCTGATCATTTATACAGTGCTGTAGTAATGTAGTCCAGCCCCTGATCATTTATACAGCGCTGTAGTAATGTAGTCCAGACCCTGATCATGTTTACAGCGCTGTAGTAATGTAGTCCAGCCCCTGATCATTTATACAGCGCTGTAGTAATGTAGTCCAGACCCTGATCATGTTTACAGCGCTGTAGTAATGTAGTCCAGCCCCTGATCATTTATACAGCGCTGTAGTAATGTAGTCCAACCCCTGATCATTTATACAGCGCTGTAGTAATGTAGTCCAACCCCTGATCATTTATACAGCGCTGTAGTAATGTAGTCCCAGACCCTGATCATTTATACAGCGCTGTAGTAATGTAGTCCAAACCCTGATCATTTATACAGCGCTGTAGTAATGTAGTCCAGCCCCTGATCATGTTTACAGCGCTGTAGTAATGTAGTCCAGCCCCTGATCATTTATACAGCGCTGTAGTAATGTAGTCCAGACCCTGATCATTTATACAGCGCTGCAGTAATGTAGTCCAGCCCCTGATCATGTTTACAGCGCTGTAGTAATGTAGTCCAGCCCCTGATCTGGCTGGGCTGTCCTCTTGTGAGGCCGTCCATTACCAGCGTCTGAGACTGAGTTCCACAGCCTATCCTCTCCTGCCATAGAACAACAGAACCTGCCTTTCTGTGCAACACATACACACACACACACACACACACACACACACACACACACACACACACACACACACCTCTCAAAATTCACACACACACAACTCTCAAAATACACACACACTCACAAAACGCACACACACTACTCTCAAAATACACACTCTCACAAAACACACACACACACACACACACCCACCACTCTCAAAACACACACACACAAACACACACACTACTCTCAAAATACACACAAACACACACACCACATCACCACACACCCCACCACTCTCAAAACACACAACACACACCACTCTCAAAACACACTCAAACACACACCACTCTCAAAACACACACACACACACACACACACACACACACACAAAACCCACCCCCCCATCCCACACCATCTCCACTCCATACCAATGGTCCGCCTCAGTTCTTCACACACACTGATGTGCGGCAGCTTCAGCATCTCCTTCCATTTCTTACTCCGGCCGTTCCTCTTCCCACCTCCACCTGTGGGGGGGGAAAAGGGTGGGGTCAGCCTTGGGCATAAGGGCACCATCATCCAATAGCATCCATTGTACCAGAACGGTATTCTGGGGAAAAAAATACACAGATAACATCCATTCCAGAATCATTCTCCGAATCCATTATATCAGGAGAGAATTCCGAAAATAATCATAGAATACCACACAGAATGTTCCAGAATCATCCTCCAATAGCATCAATACATCCACTGCAATCTTCACTCCAACATAAACATACAAATAATTGGACACAATTCAGATTCAGTTTCTCTGGGTCAGGTTACAATTAACCAAGTCCAGTCGCTCTGTGAAACAGTTAATGACACGCTCATAAATGCTAATAGAGAAGTCACAGGGAATCCACCCAGTTTCCTCTGTTATGCAAAGTTTGTTCCTCTGTTTTTCCAAGGGAAGGCGGACACCCTCAGAACTGGTCGCACTCGGACACACAGCAAAGCGCTACTTATGCAATTTCAGTGGGAAAAAAAATACACATTTAAATACCGTCACTAATTTCACCGTCACAAAAAACAATCACTGGGATTCAATCGACATTCGTCCTTAACTTGACTAACAAGTATGAACTATTGAGAGTTCAGCAATCACAAAAAACGAACTTGCCAAGCTGAGCTTGTGAAGAAAAACATTTGCTTGCTACCAAAATATAGGACAAATGTCGATTGAATACAAGCCACTGTGTGGGCTAATATTAAAATATGGCATCTACATCAGTCCCCCACCATCAGTGATGGAGAGAATCCAACCATTTCATGAAAACACCCCCCCCCCCCCCTTCACTCCACTTCAAACTAAAAATCCATAGATCACATGGATGTTTTGAGTGGACAGCTCTTCGTGACATGTGAGAGAAGCTTCCCCTTCGAGGAGCTGCTGAAAACAGCTGTGGTCTTTGGGCAGATGGATTCCATTTGTCCATCAACCTATCCCTACATTAATCTCCCAGCATTCTCAATGTGAAATTCAGGTGTTTAGCTGCTACATTTGTTTTGAATAACGATTGACATAACCATGGCAGGTTTTTACTCCAACCCTAACAAAGCACACCCTCGTTCAACAGCTAGAGATCTCGTTGAGCTGCTAAAATAGGGGGTGAAGTGAAAACTTGCAGTACGGTAGATCTCCAGGAACAGGTTTGGGGACCACTGACATAAAAAAAATATATATATATATATCGTATATATAATCAAGTTTTTCACAGATATTTTAAATCACTTTTTTTTTGTTTTCCTTCCTTGTTCATTTTGTTAGAGAGCAAAAGAACAAGTGATATGCAGGCAGGGCACGGTGACCCTGAAAACATGCAGGACGAAATGAACGCTGTCAGAGGTCACTGGCTGGCCGCTCGATACCAGCGACAACCCCAATTTCAGAGCCCACCTCAGGGTCAAGGAGAGGAAGAGAGATAGAGAGAGAGAGGGAGAGGGAGAGAGAGTGTGTGTGTGTGCACGTGTGTGAGAAAAGGGGGTAGCCTGGATCCAGTAACCTGCCGTGCTTGTGAAGGTGAAAAATGTGAAGCATTTGGTACATTACATTACATTACAGGCATTTAGCAGACGCTCTTATCCAGAGCGACGTACACAGCATTACAGGCATTTTAGCATTTTTTTAAAACATATTATCCATTTATACAGCTGTATACTGAAGCGATTCAGGTTAAGTACCTTGCTCAAGGGTACAACGGCAGTGTCCTAGCTGGGAATCCTTTCGGTTACAAGGCCTGTTCCTTAACCATTATACTACACTGCCACCCGGAAGAGGGCCAGACAGCACCTTGTCCTGAACGTGGAGAGGTCAGCGTCAGTCTGTCCCATACCAGGTCATCCCTGTTACCGAATTTTATTGTTTCATTGAGCAAAATGTTTCCATTCCAACACCCAGTGATTGATTGAATTGTACGTTATTACGGGAATATGAAAGACAACCTTTTCTTTCTTTCCTTTCAAACGAGGCACTCGACAATACACGCAGGAATTTGCAACTCTCGGCACGTGCTGCGAATATAGTAGAAAGAAAAGGAGATCCGAAACCTGCCCTTATGTGATTATGTTCTTCACACCAGTTATTTTTGTACTCACTTGCAAACTATAATGAATTATTATTAGTCACAGTACACAATTTGTACCCCCCCCCCCCCCCCCCAACCAAGCATTACTCTTACCAGGTAAACCAGTTAGTTAAGCCAAAAAAAAAAAAAAAAAACATTTCCCTTATGTCCTTCTTACAAGAGTATTTTGTTAATAAGGCACAGATCTAATTTCCTTGACTAATGCAGACATGCTGTAACCAAACCATCCTCTTAAGAAAAATAAACAGAGGATAAATAAATGAATTACTTGTGCGCCACCCACTGCAGTCAACCCCTCAGGGTGCAGAAATATTTTATGAGTGAAATTAAAATAAGTGCCATCTTTTAGCAGTGAGACTTGAATGCCGTTATTGACTGTGATTTGAGCTTGCGGAAAAGTATAAAACTAATAAAGACATCTTAAAAATAGAAAAGCAACAAGTGTACAATATTAACAAACAGGGTCAAATTATGTAAAAACAGTGCCACTATTCATAGGGGGGGGGGGGAAAATGACGAGACTTGGGGAAAATAGAATTCAACTTTAGGTCAGGATATCCAAGTTTATAGGAGTGTGTCCACTGTCACCATGCCTAACTCATCTATAGATACCTATAGAAGGTCTGAAAGGGTAATGCGTTTCCTGAGTGTTACCGTGATTTACAACCTATTCCCAAGGTAATGATGATGTCCAAGCACTCCTGTATAAAAATGTATGCACAGCTTTGAAAACCATTTTTGCACTGGCGGTGTACAAACGCTACCGCTGTTCCCTAACGCGCAACGTGTCAATGCTTAAATACGCTGCCTTCTGCCTCACTGCAAATAAATAGCCAGTTGCTTTGCGCCGGTCAGAGCCTCGGGAATCGGGATATTATAATATACAGGCAAGTGCGTTTTGTAATGAGCATAAAACGCTGAATTTAAGGATTGGGAGGGTTAAAAAAAAAAAATCCCTGGCAGCACTCCGATCGCCAATACCAATGTGAGGCGACGGCTCCCGCGCGTTTCCCCCGTCGGAGATCGTGGCAGCAGAGATCAGCGACACAGGAAATGGAGAAAGGAGAAGGAAAGCTCACATTGCACGGCCCCCGAAACGGTGCTACGGTACCTGAGCAATTTACGACATGGCAGCGTAAACAGCCTCCGCATTCACACCTCCGCCATAAAATGACTCCAAATTACCCTTAATATACCGCGCAAATGCGGGGCATGGAAACTTCTCCGGGCACAAGAAGCCGCTCTGAAACAAATGTTTTTCTGTAACCACTGGATCGCGGGGAATTACGCTTACCCTGGTAGAGTAGCCTACATACACAAATCGTATACAGAGAGAGGGTGTAGACCTACATCTTTTAAAAGTGGGATTCTGTTACGTTTGCCATTCGAAAAGTATGGATGCTGGGTTTAACCTTAGCACTCTGGGAATCATGTTCATAGTTCAATGCTATTGCAATGACTTTATTTGATTTTTTTTGTCTTGTAGATAAGTCAGAGGGTACTAGCATAATAATGGCTCAAAACTAAATTAAAAACCAGTGCCATATTATCAGGATTAAGAAACTGGTGAACACAAGGCTACAGTGTAAGGTAATGCCAAGCACACCAGAGCTTTATGTGGAGTTACAAAGCACATGTTTATTTTATTCTTGTGTCCGGGAAAACACTCGGGGGGCCGAGGGATGGTCGATATCGACAGCTTTATCTGAAGATCACACACGAAAGCAAGGACCAGCTAAGCAAATATTTTCAAGGCAAAAAAATACTAACATTGAACCGTCACCATCAGGACCAATCTCCTGTCAAACACGTTTGGCCTGTCTTTTATCTTCAGCTGTGGGAGAAGAGGAGTTCAGTGGAAGCGCGATTCTGTTCCGTGAAAGCTTTGCATGTTTGCTCACCGACAGCGAGGAGTTCTCGTGTTACCTCACGTTACCGACGTTGTTTCAAAGCCTCCCTCTCCGTTTGCGGAAGAGGAGATGATGTCATCCCGTGCTTGACATTACGTTTTGAGCACGTGTCCATAGTTTTTCACTTAAAATGGCAACTTGTCCCTAAATCCCCCATTTGTGATCGAAATAGATTAAATTTGTCGTCGCATTTTCTCAATTCCAATTAGCAAAATTATCTTCATTAACAATGTAACCAGGACGTCAGGAGAAATGAGAATCTCTACCGACCAAAAAATATACTTGTCCCGGATAATAGGTGAAGCCTTAACCTCAAGCCCTGTCCTCCAAAAAAAAAACGCCCGTGTTCATTTTCCAATGTTGTGACAAGAAAGTCGGCAGAGCTAGCAATATCCCCGAGAGCCCGGAAATTAACATTGTTGTTTAGTATTTGGTCTTAATCTCAAGAGCCATATAATTCTAGTATGTTGAAACCTACACTACAAGGGACAGTCAATAAAAAATAAAATACATTTTATTTTCACTGCAACATCCAAGACAAAAAATGAAAATACATGTTTTCTGCCGGGTCTCAGGAGGGTATTGGGAAGCCTATCCACACACCCTGCCATCCCCGTACACCTGTACACCCCTAATATACATTCCTGGATTCTGCTTTATTCCAAGACTTCACTTCAACAGTTGATTTTGGGGGGTATGTGATTTTACCAATGACTTAAATTTTGCCTGCCTGCCTGCCAAGCAAGTAGCAAATCAAGTTTTACGTGTTTACCTGTTTAACAGCCTTGGTTTGTTATAAGTCAGTGGCATTTATGTAAGAAAATTAACTGTATATTATGCCATTTGGTTTCGTCCATATAAAAAGTCTTACGCATAGTTTTAAAAAAATGTATTTATTAGGTGTTCGGATACTTTTTATTATTTTTATTTATTTATTTTTTCCCCCTCCCCTTTCACCTAAAATTCCCGTGAGCTAGATTGGCCAAGAATCACCAAATCTGGCAGGCTTGTTGGGATGGCCAAATTTATTATGATGCAGATTGAACATCTGGTGGCGCTGTAGCACACGTGACAAAACTTTGACATTGACATGCCCACTGCCGACACCCCCGTTTGATCTAGTCACAAAATTTGGTGTATATGCTCATGCCGAACAAATTTTGCCTCAAGGACCCATAAAGTCTGCCATCGTGGATTTTCCGCTAATTAGCATTTTTTGTAAAACACTTTTTTGTAAAATGCTACTCCTCCTAGAGAATTTGACCAATTTGCACGAAACTTGTTAGAGTACATACACTACTCACAAAAAGTTAGGGATATTTGGCTTTCGGGGTGAAATTTATGGAAAATGTAAGTTCACGCTACAGTGATATTATACGTATCATGAAAGTAGGGCATTTAAGTAGAAGCATGCAATGGTGATTTCCTCATCTCAAACAATTTATTGAAACAAAAGCCAACAAACAGTGGTGGGTATACCACAACAAAAATGTCAATGTCTCAATAACTTGTCATGTGCCCTTGAGCATCAATTACAGCTTGACAACGACGTCTCATGCTGTTCACAAGTCTACTTATTGTCTGCTGAGGCATGGCATCCCACTCTTCTTGAAGGGCGGCCCTCAGGTCATTGAGGTTCTGGGGTACAGAGTTACGAGCCTCTACACGGTGAGTCAGCTGATCCCATAGGTTTTTCTATGGGATTCAGGTCTGGAGAAAGTGCAGGCCACTCCATTTGAGGTACCCCAGTCTCCAGCAGCCTTTCCCTAATGATGCGACCTCGATGAGCTGGAGCATTGTCGTCCATGAAGATGAAATTAGGCCTGTGTTGTTCATGCAGGGGCACAATGACTGGATTAATGATGTTATTCAGGTAGTATGGGCTTGTCACTGTACCATTCACAAAGTGTAGGGCAGTTCTGTATTGACTAGACACACCTGCCCACACTGTAACACCGCCACCCACCAAAGGGTCGTCTGGTGACAACAGTGGCTGATGCATAGCGCTCTCCTTGACGTCTCCAACATCGTTGGCGGCCCATCATTTCTGCTCAACGTGAATCGACTTTCATCAGAGAACAGCACTGAGGCCCACTGGGTCCCTCGTCCAGCGTAAATGCTTCCCCTGGCCCATGCAAGACGATGACGCCTGTGCCTGGTGGTGTGGTCAGGTACCCCTTGCAGGTCGTCTAGCACGCAGACCACGCTGATGTAAACGGTTTCGAATGGTCTGACGTGACACTTGGGTGCCTCTCACCTCCCTTAAAATGTGCCTGGAGTTGAGTGGCATTCATCATCCGGTTCCGCAGGGCACTGTTCACAATGAAGCGGTCATCAGTGTGGGATGTGGCCAAAGGACGTCCACTTCTATGCCTTTCTGTGACTCTTCCAGTCTCTCTGTATCTCTGTTGCAACCTGCTGATGACACTCTGTGACACTCTAAGCTCAGTGGCCACTTCCCTCTGAGAACATCCTGTTTGAAGCCTCGCAATGGCGAGGTACTGTTGATCAATTGTTAGGTGTCGTCTTGGTCTCATGATGTCAAAATGTGAACAGCATGATGAAGAGGACTGTTTAAATACCAATTCTAATTGAACCAGGAAATTTATTGGTCGATTCATGGATCAAACACCTGTTGTGAATTTTGCCGTTCAGCTCCTTGTTAGAGAACAGCAAGTTGTGCAAAAAGTACTGAAACATTGAATAGTTGGACATGTGCATTCAAAAGTTTAGAGAAGGTCAAATTAATTTCACCTGTAAAGGTTATAGTGCATTTTAGGTTCATCCTGAAATTTCACCCGAAAGCCGAATATCCCTAACTTTTTGTGAGTAGTGTACATACTTGTTGCATTCATACATGCATTACGTTTCTCAGGCCTATGTCCAAAAATGGCCGAATGACAAGCCAATGAAATTTGCATTGGGCGTGGCATATCACATTAATGCTAATAATTATAAAACCGTTTGACCTACAGTTCTGAAACTTGGTGGGGTGATTGAGAGCTAGATCAAGACCCAGATTAAAAAGGCTTAGCCCAATCAAACCACGTGGTGGTGCTATAGAGATCCAAAATTTCACTGAAACATACATATTTGCTTTTTGGGTCAACCCACGTTGCTCATGCTGCTCGGTCCCCGGGAATCGCTGCTTGCAGATATATTTATAAATGCCTGTTCTGCCATTGTTTGTTTAGGAATGTGGCTAATTCAAAGGGAAGTACTGGTGTAAAAAAATAAATCTATATGTGTGTGTGTGTTTTTGAAAATAATTGAATTTACCCAGAGCACCTGTCCCCTTTTCAATCCCAGGAAGACCACGCAGTTGATAAAATGAGCCTTTCTACCCCTCCGATCTAGTCAACGTGGCCCCAATCGGCCACCTGGGTCAAAGGCAAGGTCGCCCTCTAGCTTTTAATCCCATTTCTTTCACAATTTCCTGTCTTCTTCCGATCCTCCCACCCACGCCCCATGTCCATGCCACGACCGCAGACGGGTTCTCGGTAATCACTGGAAGCAGCAGTAATCACATGGTGAAGACCTTCGGCTAGCAGCAATAGGGCCCTAATCAAGAGCAGCAGGTGTGCTTCTGCCCTCTGAAAACCACGTTGTCCACATGACCATTTTGGCTATAATGCAACAGTGAGAGAGCTCCACTAACTTCCCCAGAACCCTCATCAGATGCCATCCAACTTCTCTTCGCCTCCGGTAGTTGAACTAAAAGCACGGCAAAAAATCATTTTGCATTAAATTTACTGATTATCTAACATTGCATAATTGAATTTCTCAAATAGGGAGACGGAGTCTATAACAATGGAACTATTATCTTAATTTGTCTCAGCTATTTATTTTTCTTAAACGCACGGTGGTGTGATTGGTCGCAACGAAACAAGGATTAAAAACATGGCTGGACTTTAAAGCATTTATAACCTTGCCAGTAGGCAGGATGTGCTTAATAGAGCTACTTCCTGCCCAGGTCAATTTAATCTTCCAATTTATTTAATTGGCCCTGAAAGATTGGGACCAAAGACTTAATTGGCTGAGATGTAGAGGAAACTGGAGAACCATTGGAGGGGAAGAATGAAAATGCATACACAGGAAGCAAAGTCGGAGAAGAACACAGAATGTAGTAATTCCGTAAAGTGCAGGATTATGCCTGGAGAGTGTAATTTAGACTGGGAAAGCTGTGGTAAAGATACTCTTCAACAGCAAGACCTTGGGTTAATAACCTTAATTTATCCAAATGAATACAACTTGGATTGATCAGCAATCAGTGCACTGCATTTTTGGCCATCACCACTTTCAACACATCGGGCAAGTCAACACTGCCAGTGATTTCTGCATCAACACTGCTGGTAATATCCACCCCCTGGATCAGAAAGAAATCATAAGATGTATCAGAAAATGGGTTGAACATAACAGAGATGAGAACTATCCTGAGATGAACTCGCTTGACAAACAACATTTTCAGTAAGTTATAGATTCTTTATAAAGTAAATGTGAACGCAATTCAGTAGGAGGTTCAAGAAGACAGAAATAGGTACAGTTCCGAGTACTAATATTTATGAGTTCTTTATTCTGGTCAGAATGGCTCTTCGGCTTAAAACGGAATCGTTTTCTGTTCCCAGACCAGCACTCTGAAAGTTATATGGAAAAGCTGTGTAAGAGGAAATGTCACCAGGAACTACTTCCCAAAAGCGATGCTTCCCAAAGAAACGACACCCAGATAAATGTTGATCGCTTTGAAAAGTGGCTTTTCTGTGCGGTGAAGGCATCTTCCGTTTCAGAGACACGAAACTTGAGATGGTAAACTCCCTGATTAGGATAAAGCCCGGACACTGGCCATCAGGAAGAGGCCTAACTATGACTGTGGAACGGGGTAGTGCTTAACCGTTTAACTGAAATTGAGTTCAACTGCCATTTGAGAATAGAAGGGAGAACACACACTCATACACACACACTCACGCATACACACACAAACACACACACACACACACACACACATTCTCTCTCTCAGTAACACACACACGCAAACACACATTCTCTCTCAGTAACACACACACACACACATTCCCTCTCTCTCAGTAACACACACACATTCTCTCTCTCTCTCTCAGTAACACTCACTCTCTCTCAGTAACACACACTCACACTCTCACTCTCTCTCTCTCTCTCTCTCTCTCTCTCTCTCACACTTAAAACATTGGAAAAGTAGGCTGCAAAATTTTTTTTTGCAATAAATAAAAAAATCATGTGCAATTTCCTAGCACTCTCAATGAAAACACTTGTCCATTTAACACCCGACATGTTTTACGCATGAACCGCAAAACCTTCACCCTTCGTTTAGTGTTAAAGGAAGACGACGCATCACATTTTTTAAAGTTGACAAGTTCACACACTTATATAAGCGTTTAATTTGAGCGGTTGCTTAAGAGTCATGCTTCACTAAAAACTGCAGCTGGAGGATATTAATAAGCTTCACAGAAGCCAGGCTGAATCTGAATTTTTTTAATTTATTTATTTTACACAGAATTGAGTAAGAAAATTCTGTTTTTCTCATGCGATCACATACTTGCAAAAAGAGTGTATGTGTGTAAAACTCAAAATGGTTTGAGGAACTGTTGATCTGGTTGGAATGCTTTGAAGTGTTCCAGAGTCAAAGGCGGGCTGATGAAAAACAGGCCGGCCTCTTAATGGGACAGTAATAGAACAACAGTGACAATTTCATCTCTCTCACGGTCCCGCCCCCTCCAGGACCGAACTGCTACACCGGGAAACTCATGCTTTCATTTTATTAAATCAATACCCCCCCCCCCCCCCCCACCCCCACCCCCCATGCAGCACACATCTACATTCAGACTTACATTCACAACCAAGCAAGATCACCGGAACCTAACCAAGATCAATAAGCACGGCCTGATACTATCCCAACATGCGCCGATGGGTTTTATTGGGGGAAATGGGAGAACCGTGTACTGCGTGTAAAAAAAGGGCTGTAGTTCCTACGCAGTTCACCCGATATGCATGTAAATATGCACAAATGAAAGCTGGCAGTATTTCAAATCCAATGTGATGGAGTACACGGCCAAAACAACAAAAATTGTGTCACTGCCCAAATACTGCACTACGTGTGTGTGCGTGTGTGTGTTAAAAAGGAAGCAAGGAAGCAATACAAGTGCAGGTGACATTTTTAATTGGCAGAAGGAACCCCTCCTTTCAGCTGCCAACCTCAAGATCAAACTGTTAATTTATGAGATGTTGTTTACACAGCGATTTATTATTACAGGTGGAGTTAAAACAGCATCTGTGTGATTATTCTGCTTCATCGCTGTGGGTAACACTGTATACATACAAGCCAGCTGAATAAAATTAGTCTAAATACGACATTTAACTTGGACTGTTGAGCAAAAAAATAATAAAAAATCATTAGAACACCTACTATGGTTGCTATGCATCAGTATCCTAAAAAAAACTGGGGCTATGCATCAGCAAGCATCCATGCATTACAGCAACCAAATTCCATTCCAAGTCCAAAAAACACAGAGACTGCAAGTTTCTTTGCTGGAGCACAGCCCAAATGTGAGGTTAAAATGAAGCCGGTGCCATCACGCTGTTGTTTGAGGGACTGCGTCTCACCTAATATGGGAAGAGAGAGAAGCTTTGGGCATCTCCCCTCCTGTCGAACGACCCTGACTTTTTTTTTTTTTTTTTTTCGCGCAGACTTTCCTGAGGAAGTGGGGCTGCAAAAGCCAGATATCAATAGCTTTTGAAGCCAGGAAGTTGTGTAAGGTCACGCCCCGTCGTGCTTCAGGAAGTAAGGCAGCCTCATGACACTGCAAATCCAACGTCTGCATGAGGCCCAGAGAGAGAGAGTATGAGGAAGAGACATGGAGAGCAAGAGAAGGAGTGAGACAGGGAGAGAGAGAGAGAAAGAGTGTGTGAGGGAGAGAGAGAGGGAGAGAAAGAGTGTGACAGAGAGGGAGCGAAAGAGTGTGAGAGACAGGGAGAGAGAGAGAAAGAGTGTGAGAGACAGGGAGAGAGAGAGAAAGAGTGTGAGAGACAGGGAGAGAGAGAAAGAGTGTGAGAGACAGGGAGAGAGAGAAAGAGTGTGAGAGACAGTGAGAGAGAGAGAGAAAGTGTGAGAGACAGGGAGAGAGAGAGAGAAAGAGTGTGAGAGGGAGAGAGAGTGTGAGTATGAGAGAGAAAGTGAGAGAGAGAAAGAGAGCGAGAGAAACCGACAGTGTTAGAGAGTGACAGTTTTAAAGAAAGACTTAACACAAGTGGCGATGGAAGACAGACAGGCAGACAGACGGACAGACAGACGGTGACCCTGAGAGAAAGAAAACAAGGGAGAGAAAGAAAGACGAGATGGAGAATGAGGGGGTACATGGGCGGAGGGACAGAAAGCTAGAGGAGAGACAGAAAAGAAAAAAAAAAACAAATAAATCTACCATAGCGGGCTGTCGAGTGACCCGTCCTGTTAAGGCGCTGTTCTAGTGTGGGACCCACGGTCCGGCATCGAACACGGGCTGCGGCAGTAGCCCCGTGGGGCCGGGCACTAATCGCCTCCGATGGGAGGAATTTTAGTTTGCGGGATGTCCACGGCCCATCTAGTCACCAGCACCCCCCCCCCCCCCCCCCCCCGCTCATTTGGGTGCCTGCGGTCTGCCTACACATTCACGTCCTCCTCCAACTCAACGTCTGTTTGACTTAAGAGTTAAGGAAGACAGCAGCCTGACATCACGTTTCAGACCAGAGCGTGTGCTCTTCTAGCCTCCGAATGACAGAGGGGCTTGCAGCAATGCTTAAAAATCAAGGGATTGCCGCTTCGCTGTTGAAGCTCACTTCCTGGTCTTGTTCAGAGCGTTGCTCTCTGGCGCCAGTAAGGTTGGCTCTAGTATTGGTAAAAATACGTTGGTACATTTTCCCCATGAAAACATGCAGTCGCAATAGGTGATTTTTCTTTGTCTAATGTCTCCCCATGTGCCGATTTGTTAAGTTGTGTCTTTGTACAGTGCTTTAACATTTTGTAGACCAATCCATGACCGTTTGCGGCACTCCTGCTCCCTACTATGCAGTCTCTGGTTCCTTCACAGCACTTCCGCTGTTCAAAACTCTTTTCACAAGCCCATGGAAAGTCAATGGGTGACGTCACAGACAATTTGTCCATATTATTCAACAGTCAATGGTACAAACACACACACACACACACACACACACACACACACAAGCTGGGCTTTCCAAACAGGGAGGAAATGCATAAATAGAAGTAAAATTGTTAAAACGTAACTGCTGTTAAAAAGGAAACATGGCAGCGTTATAATTGAGATAAATTGAGAACATAAACTGAGAAGGCACCACTGTTTGTACAGAGCTAAAACCGGCAATTGAATCATTTCCATCCTAACGTAGGCAGGAGCGAGAGTTTAACAACCAAGCTGATGCCTGCGTCGCTAAGCAACTCCACAACATTCCACGTGACAAGAAGAATCCCCTCAGTATTATATGTCCGTGAAGTTAAGAAAGGTATTCCTTTCCCAATTTATATAAACAGGAAAATACAAAGATAAATGTATTATTTGTTTGTGGGAGGCGGTGGGGTTCAGGAGTGGGGTGAATTCCTTTGGCTCCAGAGAAAAATGCAGGACAGTTCATTGGAAGCTTTACGTGAACAGAAGATGCCACAAGAATGAAAAAATAAATAAAAATAACTGTTTACACTGCTAATTTTACTCTGTGGACCAGCCCCACGTCTAAGGCATATGGTTCAGAAAAGGCTTAACATGTCAGTGTATGACATGGAATATACACCATTCACAGCTCCGGCCCCCCACTTGTTTAGATGTATTAATTTACAGGTTTATTTGACGTTACTTTTTTAATTGAATGCATAAACCTAACACAGGAAATCTGGCCGGGAATGCTGGCGGCACTTCGCAATCTTACGAAAACGAATACCGCCGTCAAACAAGCCTACACATCTGAGAAGCTTTAATTGCATCTGAAGACGAAAAAAAACAGTTGGTATCAAGTCAAGCTGCCGCGTGGCATCACAAATTTAGAACAGAGTGAGAAACGCTAAAATACGAAAAGCAAAGGAACTAGTCAATCATACACAGGAGCATTCCAGCGTCCAGGAGAACCTCGTAAAATAGCGGCGCATAAAACCAGACCCGTAGCAAATCTCCAGGGTCAGGTGGGCCGGAATAAATCCGCCACTTAGCGGCTGTTCAGCATTTCACGACGTTGACTTCTTCAGAAAAGCCACCCATGCGACCGTGTGCGCCTGACTGACTGTTCCGTGATTGGTCAGCAAGGGAACCAATCAGGTCCCCTGCTTTGCACCTCTCATCAAGAGAAAAAAACATTTTCTGTAATGAATTCCAACACATGGCAGACAAGAAGCGGTCCAAACGGGTTTACGTCGGATTACTTCCTTGTTAGCCAGGAGAGGTTCCCTTTTATCGTTGTTGTGTCGTTGCTGTGATTACTATCTGTTCCTCCGCCACCTTCCCTTACAAAGCAGTAAGCTACCATCGCACGTGCAGCTGAAGGAATTTGGTTTAATGCTGTCATTTATCTATGTGTTCAAATGAGACCGAAATGAGGAAATAATGGTGTGAAGAGAAGCTTAAACTTGTCGGGCCAATGTCTGAATTCCGTTGCACTTTTTCAATGGCTCCTCAGGGCCTTTCAGACAAGCCCATCCACGCACCATAGCCCCAGTGGAACCCCCGGATTTTGGAAAAGGTACAGGTTGGAATCACTGTCAGACAAAACTGGGACCACTTCAAGCAATCAAAGGAAGCCTGTATTATGACAAGGGTCATAATACAGTGCAGTACAGGGCAGGTAAGATTAGCATTAATTCAATGGTTATACAGGATGAGAAAGACAGAATCCTACCTGAAAGAAAACACAATTGTCTCACCAGGTTTGTGTAGCCAGAGGCGTTGTATAAGGGGCAGGGGGGTTAGGGTGATTCCGAAGGCTGACAAGGGGCCATCAAAAAAAATTGTGCTGTAACTGTGCAGGGATGGGGTGGTTGGGCCCAATGTCAGATCTTTTCATGGGGCCCAAAATCCCTTGCAGCGCCCCCGTGCGTAGCCGTCACAGTTTCAAGACTGATGTCGACATGATTACATGGACTCTCTCTACCTGCCTTGTTTTCCCACAATGCAAATCGGCCAACATTCTGCAAACGTCGAGCAGAAAACCGCCATGTATTTTAACATTCTGAAACTGGACCTCTTTCTATGCGACAGCTGAATTACACGGTCACAACGGCCAAGATGTAAAAGTCCATGCCAGTGCCTTTAGTCTGCCTCATCATGTGACAATCCAATAACATGGTAGGAGACCACGTTTGGTGGCCCTGGAATGACATTCCCCACACAGTATTCCAAGATTGGGAACCATTCAGAATGAAAAGTGTTCCAGGCCTTGGCTATCAATTCAATAATTCAATTAAATTTTATTTGTATAGCGCTTTTTACAGAGAACTGTCACAAAGACGCTGCACAGTGTCTTTTTTTGAGCAAAAAATAAGTGAATCTGATATTTTCCATTGTACAACGGTACAATATTAATTGACCCCTTGGTAACCATTTGGGATAACACATCATGCTGAACCCAAAAAAAAAAGAAATTATGGAAGGAATTTACCCTAGAGTACACACTTGCACAATACTGACATTCCCTTAACCATCTGGGCAACTTGCTATACCAGTTCTGTTTTCAAATTCCCGATACTTCATGACTTACTGGTTGGAAGCAATAAACAAACAGTGAATTTACTGCGAAACTACAGTACATGGACAGAAAAAAACATTTTCAACGCGTTTCGTCATGGTCTGAAAAGATTTCCTGTTGCTGCTTATTTTATTTGCTTTATTTCTGAGCGTATAGTGTACCAGGAGCAGGCTTTTTCATGCGAAGTGTTGAGGGCAGCATCTTAGTTTTGTACTATCTTTGGTTTACTTCTGGTCATTGCTAAAATATCTTGGTCTTATACTACCTTTGGTTTATTTTGGTGCTTTGCTAGAATCCAGAAACAATTGCATGATGTTAGGATAGACTGTCTTTGAGAACATGTGCCACCACTGCGATCCCATCAATCTTTACACACAATTATTTTGTCATTTATTTTGTCAAAGTAAGATTGACCTGCAGCAATCAACATTTTATTGACCCTGGAAAATTGGTTTCCACAAGTTACATCACAAGAAAAAAAATATCACAAACTTTGGCTTACTCAACAAAACCAAATCATCAATCAAAACAGATGTATACAAATGTAAAATGCATGTCTTCTCGGAAATGACATCATGCTGAGTAGAGACTTGGTTACCATAAGCACTGTGTCAGCTTTAAAATAACATGGTAGCATATTATTTGGCTGTTGATCAGTCAGGAAGCCACTCCTGGGTCACATTCTGATGAATATATTCTTGACAACCACGACTGGGATCAACAGCTTACATTATTTTGCAGAAAGACAAATGGGAAGACTGCCTTACCCGTGAGCCTTTGCACAACTTCCTGGAATATTCACCAATCATATTTCATGGAGGTCCAATGACCAGTATAAACACAGGACCTCAGACTCAACCCAATCATTTAATGTTTCCACACAAACATTTTTGCAGACTGTATCTGAAGCTGGAAAGTCACTCTGTGCAAAGGCATTACATTAAGTTATGTTATGTTATGTTAATGTAATGACGAGAACAGGCCATTCAGCCCAACGATGCTCGTCATCTTCCTACCACTAAAGGGTGCCTCGCGCTCCCCGACAAACACAATAGTATCCAGCACCATATCAAGCCTGGTCTTGAAAACACCCAGAGTTTCTGCCTCTACTACATGACCTGGCAAGCTATTCCACACAGTGACTACTCTCTGTGTGAAGAAGTACTTCCTAATGTCTGTGCAGAATTTACCTTTTGCTAATTTACATCTATGCCCCCTCGTTCTACTAACAGAACTCAACCTGAAGAATCTCCTGTAGTTCACTTACATTACATGGCAGGCATTAATGGTTACATTAAAACAAATGTTGGGTGGTTCTGTGTGAAAGTAACAATCATTGGTTGGCCAACCTTCCCTGGGGCATTGTCAGTCAGTGCTAGGCTATGCTATATATAAATTTAAAAACACCTCTAAAACACTGCCACAGCACAATTCAGACAGTTTATAGAGCATATTAATAAAATGAGTACCACTGAAATCATTTTAAAATCATTTTGTGGTTCCATGACAGCTCTACAGCAATGGAAGTCTCACAAATACCCAGGGTGCATTTCACCAACTCTCCATCAATATGGAAGATGTAAGACAGGCAGGACACCAGCATCGTAAACGTAGCTGATAACACAAAGCCTTCCTAGCAGTTTGAGCTCAAGGCAGACTTCCTCAAATAGAGATAAATAGTTTGCTTCTATGCCTCTTAATGACAGTGGATCCAGGCATGACATCTCGCATCCATTGGACAATAACTGAACACATTCACCCACGTTCCACTGGGAATTTTCCTGTAGTTAAGGCTTTCTTTTTCTGTAGTTAAGTAAAGGTTGAGGATGAGAGGTTTCCACAAGGGCTCCGGGAGCCAAAGAGTTCACTCTGTTGCACTGTTTATCTGCGGAAAGTATTCACAATAACAGTTTACTTTAAAGGAACCAAACGTGCACCCTCTCTTATCGACTCGTCCTTTAGCCATGTGACCCAAAGAGACCGGCTCTTCTCTTTGAGCACGTCTAACAGTCTGACTAAAAAAAAAATTAAGAAAAACACACCAACAAACCCTGGTTGACTGTTGATTAGATGCCACTCTACACACCATAATCAGTGAAGGGGACCCATAGTAGTGACCTGATTTTCAACAGCACATTTTTAAAGAGCATTGCGAGTGCTTCTACAGGCTCTTAAAAACCAGCCCTGCAAGGCCTATGTGTACTTTGTGCATAATTTTGTCTGGTTAAATGTTCTCATACTTATTCAGTCATTCAAGGCAAAATTCAACTGTTTGTAAACTCTTGTATGTGTGTGCATGTGTGTGTAGGTGTGTGTGTGTGTATGTCCACAATAAAAGTACTGTGAAGTGGTGCGTGTCCCTCCCATGTGACATGCCTAGATTATAATATAGTTCCTGGATTATTTACAAATGTTGGATGTAAAATGGAGTCTTCAGGATGGGTCCAGAAGCCTTAAATAGGAATTGAGAGCAGACTTCAGTTTCATGTTTATGCAAACAAACAAACAAAAATCTCACTTTTTTTTCAATGCATTACAACAGCTTGCCCTCCCACTCCCACTCACGGGGATTAGTTGCGCTGGGAAAGCTAGCAGAGCCCCGTCAGACACTGGCGGGTGTTGGACGGGCGCAGAGCAGTGCCAAGACCTAGTGCGAAAAACACACTGCGCCCAAGACTCATGTAATGGGTTGCAAGCATCTCTAAAGTACGATAACCACCCCCACCACCCCCCAACCGTTTATTTCGACTCTCACTGCCGCCCCCTGAAAAAAACACGCCCTGCCATTCGCTCTCTGTACCGCTATAGCAGCATTGGAGGGCTTGATATTGTGGCTGAACCAAAACCGTGACCAACTTCAAACAAAGTACAGTACTGCAAATACTGCAAAGGGAACGGAAACTTCAGGACCTAGTTACCCTTAATGAATGTAAAGCCATTGTAAAGTCTATAGTATCAGAGTCTATTGATAACTGTAACCGTTTTAATCAATACTTTGATTTTATTTTTCCCTTGCACTGTATAGCAATTGCAGCTCTACTGTTGTCTTGATGCGAGTTATATTGTCGTCTGAAACTAGCCTACGCGTACTGCTGCCCATCTTGGCCAGGTCTCAATGGGAAAAGAGGTTTTAATCTCAATGGGACAAACCTGATTAAATGAAGGTTAATAAAAAAAATATAATAACCCCAGCTACTCCACATACATCAGTCCCTCCAAAATTGATGGTGCTGAAGCTAGTCCCGCAATAGCACACAAATAGAACCCAGTCGCACAATAGCAAAGAGTGTAAAGAGAGAAGAGGTTGAGCTTCTGAAAAAATGAATGGGAGGCGATGTCATCAGAAACGCTCTGTGATGACGTCATCGAAAACTACAAATATCAGAGGTCCGTTAAGGCGTTAAGGTTAGGACACAGTTGTAGACAACCAGCACTTCATAGAAGCATAGACTCGCAAATAAAAGTGCCGTTATTTTGATCCAGCACACAAACGTTTGCTAAACTTTTTAATTTGAAATTCGGCTGGCGTTGGCTACATTAGCCACTTAGTCTGCTAGGTAAAGTTTGCTAGTTAAAGGTTGTATCAGCGATTTTGGGTGACGTCACTTCTGAAGCGAAATCCCAAACAAACATACTTATGAATAATTATGTTATGTTTTAAAAAATAGTGTTCAAGCATCCAGAATTATAACCACGTTAATAACGTTTGTAAAAAACCAAACCGTTTGTAAATCCGTCAAGATTTCAGCGAGATAAGAGTATTAGCGTTTGTGCAGATCATTGTGATTGGTTGGAATACTGTTTATTTTGGTTTTGAGTGGTTGGTAGTACCATTTGTTTTTGTGTACGATCTCGGAGCATAGGCTGCCTACAGAGACGCGGTTTTTTGACGGCCTGCTTATGGGGCGGGCAGCTAGCGGATCGTGAGGAAAAATCAGATGAATGTGATCATTTATGTTTCCACCCAAAATCGCTGATACAACCTTTAAGAACGCCTCTGATTAAGCTACCTAGCTACCGGGTATAATGCCACTAGCCAGTAGCCACCCCACTCGCAGTTCCTTGCTAGCGTTTTCGTCTTCATGGCTGTCTCCTGAAACACTGACAAGCTAGAAAGCTAGTTTAGTGAATAGCAATTGAAATTGTGATTACTATGCTATAGGAAATATCATACATAGGCTACTTTGTGCATTGTTGATTGGAAACGCGAACACAAAGGTTTGCTGTCAATTACTGCATCCAAATGCAGTTTGTTTTTGTTCCTTTTCCAACCTTGCTCACTGCAATCTTTGCTTTCAAACATTCAAACCATACATTTAAAGTCATATGGACAACACAGTTCTGCGCTAAAAGTTTATTAACATTAACACACACAGCACAATAGCCTACTGAACAACTGCTTGCTAAGCTGCTAAATTCGCTGATAGCAGATGACCTGATACAACAAGTATGAATTCAGAACATCAGATTCACCTATGATTGTCTGTAGAATAGGAATCAACTGCTTAAATATCAGGAATATTAACTGATATTGCAAAAAATCCATATCTTTTCTCATTTTGATGCATAAACTATAAATAGCCTTGTGTTCGTAGCGAAAACGGAACCCCTTCACATCACAAAAAACATCATCAATGCGCACCCACATGTTGTTAAAAATCGCTTTTTAAAAAGATTTGCAGAATAACATAACGAGTTAAATGCGTAAAAACGTTGCTTAGACCAAGTGCATTCCAAATATGTTGCTCAATCAAATAAGCCTCTTGTACATTTACTCGTAAAGGCAACTTGAAGCTCAATTCCCATTCATTTCTGAGGTCCGAGGTCTGCATATTTTCCCAGAATTGATGACGGAAGTACCCCCTGAGCTTGCCATCTCGCTCTTTTGGTCTCTGACAACAGCACACAAATAGAACCCAGTCCAGCAATAGCACACAAATAGAACCCAGTCCAGCTACAGCACACAAATAGAACCCAGTCCAGCTACAGCACACAAATAGAACCCAGTCCAGCTACAGCACACAAATAGAACCCAGTCCCGCAATAGCACACAAATAGAACCCAGTCCAGCTACAGCACACAAATAGAACCCAGTCCAGCTACAGCACACAAATAGAACCCAGTCCAGCAATAGCACACAAATAGAACCCAGTCCCGCAACAGCACACAAATAGAACCCAGTCCAGCTACAGCACACAAATAGAACCCAGTCCCGCAACAGCACACAAATAAACTCCTCAAAAAAAGTTCGGAAACGTACAGCACGCCCAAGGTTATCCCACAGGTGTTCAATTGGGTTGAGGTCTGGACTCACGGCAGGCCATTCCATCCTCTCCACTCCTAAATTCTGGAGGTACTCTGTGATGATCCTGGCTCTGTGGGGGCGAGCGTTGTCATCCTGGAGGATGGAGTTAGGTCCCAGATTCTGGAGATATGGGATCGCCACTGGCTCCAGAATCTCATTCCGATATCTCACTGCATTGACATTGCCTTCAATGATGACAAGTTCTGTTTTGCCTGTGAGAGAGATACCGCCCCACACCATGACACTGCCCCCATTGAAAGATGTCACGCGATCTGTGCAGCAATCTGCATAGCGTTCTCCACGCCATCTCCATACTTTGATCCTGCCATCCAGCTTCCGCAGACAGAACCTTGATTCATCACCGAACATGACGTTGCCCCACATTCTTAGGTTCCACTGTCGTTGCTGTCGACACCAGCGCAAACGGGCCTGACGGTGAAGGGCAGTCATTGCAGGCTTCCTGGCAGCCTTATAAGCACGAAGACCGGCCATGTGCAGTCTGTTCCTCACCGTCTGATCAGAGATCTGTCTGTGGTACCGTTGTGCAAATCTTGCCTGTAAATCTCTGGAAGAAAGCCTACGGTTCCTCAGTGAAGCAAGGGTGAGGAACCGGTCTTCTTGGGGTGTTGTCTTCCTGGGACGGCCACTTCGTGGTCTGTCTTTGACTTCACCAGTCTCACGGAACTTGGTCCTAAGTTTGGAAATGGTACCAGGGCTGACACCAAATAATGCTGCCACTCTGCGTACCGGAACACCAGCTTCCACTTGCCCTATTGCACGGGCCTTATCCTGAAGGGACAAACGTGGCATGTTTATGCTTGGAGCACACACAAACTCAACAAAGTTGCAGGACCCATGCACACAAGTGCTGTCACACACCTGTGACTGGCATACACCTGCCAGCACTTGAAGCTCAAAACGAGAGTGAATACCAACAGAAGAATATTGCAGGGGATTTTGGCAAATTGTTTTGGGCCGCTACCCACACGGTTAGCTGTGTTGCTCATTCCACGAATGCATGATCCTTACAAGTTGTACCGCGTTGTAAAGGTGACTAATCAGGCTTTCCAACGATATAAAATACAATACCAATTGGTATTATTAAAGGGGAGGAATAATCGACCGAAATAACGTTTCCGAACTTTTTTTGAGGAGTTTAGAACCCAGTCCAGCTACAGCACACAAATAGAACCCAGTCCCACAATAGCACACAAATACACTGCCCGGCCAAAAAAAAAGTCGCCATTGCACCCGTCATGCATAGTGCCCACTGTACAAGCCTCTGGAGGCAGTGTTATGATCTGGGGTTGCTTCAGTTGGTCAGGTCTAGGCTCAGCAACATTATGCAGCAATAAAATGAAGTCAGCGAAGTACCTGAATGTACTGAATGACCAGGTTATCCCATCAATGGGCATATGCCAGGATGACAATGCCAAGATTCATCAGGCTCAAATTGTGAAAGAGTGGTTCAGGGAGCATGAGGAATCATTTTCACACATGAATTAGCCACCAGATTCCTGACCTTAACCCCATTGAAAGTGTTTGGGATGTGCTGGAGAAGACTTTACGGAGTGGTTAGACTCTCCCGTCGTCAATACAAGATCTCAGCCAAAAACTTATGCTACTCTGGATGGAAATAAATGTTGTGACATTGCATGAGGTTGTCGAAACAATGCCACAACAAATGCGCGCCGTAATCAAAGCTAAAGGCGGTCCAACGAAATATTAGAGTGTGCGACTTTTTTTTTGGCCAGGCAGTGTAGAACCCAGTCCCGCAATAGCACACAAATAGAACCCAGTCCCGCAATAGCACACAAATAGAACCCAGTCCCGCAATAGCACACAAATAGAACCCAGTCACGCAATAGCACACAAATAGAACCCAGTCCCGCAATAGCACACAAGCGGCACAGTTAAGGCCCCTACTTAATTTCAAACATTGGCTAAACATTATCTGTCATCAAAACATAGCTACAAACATAGAGGTAAAATGATCTTTAAACACTGTATTGCTCTGAATGTTTTGTGTGTGTGCCCCACTGGTTATGCCTCATAGATTCCCTATCAGGTCTATGTTGACCGACTTCCCAAACAAACAAAAAAAAAAAACCTTGTCCCTATCAACACTGCTTAGGGTTATAAAACAAAGGACATCATCCATATGACTGTTATATTCAAGTCCCTAGTATCTATAACTTTGAGTGGGTAGTTTTATGATGTAGGCTGCCTTAACTAAATGTCACAAAGATGTTCCGTGTACAGTGCCAACAGCTATTCACATCTCATTGGTTAGAGAAAAGGAATACTCTGATCTTCCTCAACTCAGAGAACCATTTACAGTAAGAGTTTTGCTTATGCAGAAATAATTATGGTTCTTGGTGGGTTTTTTTTTGTTTTCTTTGAATAATGCACCAAACTGCTAACTTAGTAAGCACTCCATCATATCTGCATCACTGCAGGGTACAAACAAATGTAACAACATTTAGAGATTAAATAATTCAACCCAGCTAGCTTGTAAGCAACAACATGAAAATCAGTAGGGACATACCTATACAAAATGTCTTAGTAAGCAAATAACTAGCCTACCTCATTGATATAATGACAGAAAGCAGGGTTTACCTTGAAATGGAATTCTAAACATTCTGCATTCATTTTTTAAAGATTTGGCACAAAATGTCTAATAATGCACTACACTACTGCTGCAGTTAGCAGAGTGGATGCTGGGATGAAGAACTTAGCTAATTAAAACAGATAGCTAGAAAACTGTAATTAACTGTAACTACAGGATTTCCTCATTACCCATGTGATTACTTTTCGACCCTTGTCTCCATCTCCATTTCACTAGAGAATGTAACGTTACGTGTTCCGTTGTCCAAACAGGGAACGCTTAGACCCTCACATGTGATTAAGTTAGGCTACATGATTGGCTGACCAATTAACCTACTTAATTCCGGAACGCAATCAAAATCTAAGTGTGCTTTTGTCGACAGAGCCTACAACTGAAAAGAGCGCCCCCAGCCGCTTGTTGCAACCGGTTACAGGCAAGATGCATGTGAATTGTGCATCCTCCGAAATCTTAAACAAAGTGCAAGCACAAAGCCGGTTTTTTTTTTCTCTTACCACCCCATTTCCGAAAGGAAAACCGTTTGTGTCAGGTGACAGTTTTCCATAAGAATGTGGGCGAACCAGAAGCCTGGGGCTGCAGTTGCACCTCGTTCCCAGGTACAGATCGCGAAGCTGGGGTATACTAAGTTACATGCAATAGCCTCGCTCAATATTCACGAGGCCCGAATATAAAACCATTGAATAACACCGTACAAAAACATAGGTCAGGTCACCCTTTCTAAGGATGGCATTACTGTAGAATTAACATTTTTTGCGTCAAATGCTCACCATGTTTAAAAAAAACAAAACAAGAAAATGTGATACAGATGTAGCACGCCACTGTTTCACGTTTCCCAGCAAGCTGGGTATGCACACAACAAACAATTCCGCATGATTAGCCTACATTATTTTAACGTTTTGTTGTTGACTTGGTGTGCCAAATGGCATAACTCAATACACATGTTGGAATTTACAAATAACAAGAAACGTGAATGTGTGCCGTTATAAACACGTTTTGTACAATAAAATAGCATGTCGTTATTTCAATCCTGAACCTGTAACCTCAGTCGTATGATGCATAATTGCAATGATTGTATAGATCGGTTATTAGTCAGTATAGGTAATCATTAGCCAACAAGAACAAATATCATGCACCGAATTGGAATTAGTCTCTTGGGAACGCAGATTTGTTTAAGGGGCAAGCATTGACGAAAACCACTGCGTAGAGTGAGCAATCAAAGGATAAGGGAACCGAGCCTTTATTATGGTTTGGATTTCTCCAGTCACCCCTTATTTTCCCCCATGTTGTTGCTTACCTTCTCTGGCTTTGAGCAGCACAGTGTTGGCCACAATATTTTCAATCTCCATTGTCAGTATCCGGATCCCATGCAGGCTCGATACATTTCATTCAACGGGAAAGATGAAGATGGTTGTGCCGATGATGATGATGACGATCAGCGTAAACTGTGATCTGGCACATACCAGGTTAATTGTACGTCTCCATTGCTTGATGTTAAAAAAAACCCCACCTTTTAGCAATGCTTTAACATCGACTCCCCTTGTTCGCATGCAATGCTTCGCTTTCCTTCCTGCTGGGATCACTCCCTCGCTCGTACACGGGAGTAGGAGGGATCACTTTACAACCACAGTGTAACCTTACAGTCCTACACACACTTAACAGCCAGCGTATTTACACAATAAACACTAGCTACGGCACAGAGTACATAGCATACGAATTTGACTAGCAGCCAGCACAATAGAATCGTGCCTTTAAAAAAATGTACGTTTATTGAAAGAGAGATAGCCTATAACCTAGCTAGCTAACAATTAACTATGCTTTCAGGGTGTGTTTCTTTTTTTCTTTTGTCGAATTCCTGCAAGTGTTACACAAAATGATTCGGGGAACCGAGCTAACACACACGTATAGGCTACGTCTAGGCGCGCGCTTATCCATTTTTAGTTGGAATCGTAACCCGGTCTATGATCGTAACCCGATATTTTTAGTTTACTGTCAGTCTAGTTCTAGCTACATATCTAACAGGTAGCATACTTTACGTAGTGATTGTTGAGCGAAAACTATCCTCAACTTCTTCATCGAGTTTCATTATCAGAAACTAGTTCTACTACATATAGCTAATTATAAAGATCGAAAATAGTGTCATTTGCTGTTGCCGTTGTCCTTTTCATTTTATGAATAGCACGACTAAATTGAATCGACGCCACGGTCATAACTGGTTCATTCTTTGATTCGTTTCAATAAATGCAGCTGTTCTTTGCCTCTCTGGACATATTAAGCCTTTTTATTTTTTTAGGCGATGAGTTGTTTGTGCAGACGCGTATCCATAGCGTATCCCGAGCAAATAGCTACAACATGCGGGAGCAACATTTAAAAAATGTAGGCAGCCAATGACGCAGTCAATGAGCACCAAGCCGAACAAGAAATAAACATAAAAGAAAAATATTTCATTAATAGGTAGGATAAACCTTTTAGAGAACCATGATTTTTGGCCAAAGATTTATATAATTTACCGAAAATTAATAAAAATCACTATTACCATTTTTCCACACAATTCCATAAATAAATCGTGTTTATTACTGCAGCCTAAATGAAGATGCATATTTGTATTTATATGCAGCCTACATTTAAAAACTCCTTTGTGTCTCAGTTGCGAATGCATTCATAACTGTAGACCCATCCTCTGGCAACAGACCCTCATTTTAGGAGGGTTAATACGAGCACGCGCATGTCCTTAGAAAGACGTGCTGTACTGCGATTTACCTGCTACGCTCTGCGAGTGTAGCAGGTGGCACCTCTGTCGTTGATGGCATCGACAGTTTTTTTGATCTGTGCAGCGCATTCTTTTGGTTTTGAACATATTGGGTCAATGCCTGTTGAGTGTTTCATATTAGGAAAATTAAGCAGAACACATTCCACACCAATGGCTTTCCCTGGAATGTGCGAGGTCTGCTGTTCTTTGAAATGACTGAACTGTGCAGCCAGGTCAAACAAGCTAATTGTATGTTTAAATACACCATCTTTTTTTGGACTTTATTTATATAGCACCTTTCATACAACAAGTAGGATAAAACAAAATGCAATGAAACACAATGAAATACAAGACAATATAACAGGGAATAATACAAATAGGAAAAAATAGGATAAAACAATATAAAATGAATAAAAACACAATAAAATGACATGACAAATACACTAGGATAAAACAAAATAATAAAATAGGATGAAATAAATTATTATTATTATTATTATTATTATTATGAAACCTTTATTTAACCAGGCAGGTCACTTAAGAACAAACTCTTATTTACAAGGATGGCCTGACAAGAGGCAAGCTTCTTGGGGGGTAGGGGATAAAACACAATAAAATACAGTGGGGACAGAAAGTATTTGGTCAGTGACACATTTTTTGTTGTTTTGGCTTTGTACACCAGAACATTGGATTTGGAATGGAACAGTGACTATGAGGTTAAAGTGCAGACTTTCAGCTTTAATTTGAGGGTTTTTACATCCATATCGGGTCAACCGTGTAGCAATTGTAGCCCTTTTTATACACATACATGGTTTGAGGCTTGTTTGATACCTCAGACCCTTGATGGCTTACAGCCATTTAGCCAACCATGTGATCCATACTGTTCCAGTGTAATTAACCCCCCCCCCCCCCCCCCCCCCCCCCCAATTCCCATAGAGATCCATTAAAATGCAGAGAGGTTATATTATCGCTTGTAAGAGCACCAGAAAATAAGATATCAAGAGTCTTTTGATGTTGTTGGGTTACAGACATCAGGAACTCATGGCATGCAAAGGATATGCAACCAAATATTAAATATGATGACTTTATTTTAGTTTATGTTAATTTGTCCAATTAATTTTGGTGCCCTAAAATGGGGGGCTACGTGCAAAAATGGCTACAATTGCTACATGGTTCACCCGATATGGATGTAAAAACCCTCAAATTAAACACACCTATAGGATATTTTGGACCGACGTGTTAGCAGCGCTCTCCATCACCATCATCAAAACACAAAATGAGGGAATGGTGTTCCATTCCTCCAGTAGAGTTCCAGAGACTAGAATCTATACTAGACTAGAGGTAGAATCTATGCCAAGGTGCATTGATGTTGTTTTGGTGGCTTGTGGTGGCCCAACACCTTACTAAGACACTTTATGTTGGTTTTTAATTTGTCACCTGTCTGTATATACTTATAACACAAGTAAAAGCAAAAGACAAGTAAAAACTAAAATTAGATACAATCAATTAAAAGCCATCCTAAAGAAGTACGTTTTCGGAAGGCTTTTAAAAAGTGCTATATTTGGCGCCTCTCTTTGGCAAACTTGGACCTGGGGACCCATTGTGTGTTCTGTATCTCTTGATCATGTAAAGTTTTGAAAGCTTGTCTTTAAGCTCTTTCTTATTTTTCTCCTTTAGCTTATTTTGACACAGTGGCGATTTGTCTCAGTGCCAAAATGCCGATTTCATGCAGTTTTCATTCACCTGGTAATAGCACCCCCTAGTGATTTCACATAGTAAGTAGCAGGGTCCATACCAATTTGAGACCAAAAAAGATTTCTGAAGCATGCACTCTGTAAAGCACAGCCATCAATTCAATGTTACTGTTAAAAAAGAACAACTTGGGCAAAATAGTGTGGATGCGGCACGTTTATGCATGCATATGCATGCATGGAAATCTAACTAAACTAAAGCCTGTTATAGGAGTGGCAGGCATACCAGCATCCGCAAGTACTTCTAGATTTCCTAAACAGATAATTAGTCAACTCCACCTTTATTTACTTAAATATTGTGCATGATCTAAATAATAATAATAATAATAATGTTTAAAAATAGAAACTTTTGTTAGCTAAACATTATCACATCAGGGGAAATGGAGTGTGTGACAATTCTAATTCAGTCATAAGTGTCTTTAGAAGGCTAAATTATGTTAGTTATGGTGGTTTTCTCTGTCTGCCTGGAAACAGTTCTGACTTGTCAGTGGCTCAAAAGTTTGGGATTTTTATCAAACTTGCAATTCAAGACACCTGTGATACCCAGGGTCCAAAAAAACCCAGGTATTTACATGAATTATTACTTTGCACTGGCTGTCGATCTGACTCAGATGAGTGTGTGATTATTTTTTATTTTACTTAACAACCCTTATTCTACTATTATCTTACGTTGTACATATTGTACAGTTGTGTTTTAGCAATTAAAGTTTCTCTGAGATATCACAGTTGAACCAGCAACCTCATACAGGGCAATTAGATGCAACTCAGCTATGCATCGATGTTTACATAGCATCCGTACGTTTGTACAGAGATTGTAGAACACTCCATATTTCAGAGACTAGTTCACCTTCGTTGAGGCTTTTTTTCATGAAGAATTGCTGATATTGACAATACTGCCACCTAATGGCTGTAGAGGGGAAGTGAAGGATGCAGGCTTTCGTTTTGTTTTTTTCACACGAGCAGCGTTGAAAGGAACATTGATTGGATCGTATCACGGTCCTATTATTGGAATGCTTCGTAAAAATATGATTTTTTGGATTTTCTTTTAATAGCTACTCTCATTTTGTAACTATAAAAAAAGTGATTTAATAGTATGTTGCTACATTCAAGTACAGTACACTTAATTGCAAAACAATAGCTAACACACAGTTGATTCAGAGCCTATGACTCATAAGTACACAGTAAAATGCCCAGTGTTGATTCAACTCTTACAGATATGAGTCCAACAGGAACCATATGTACGATACTCTGTAAGAGTTGATTTAACACTGAACATTTTACTGTGCAACTTCTTCACCCTTCATCGTGTAAAGACAACTGTGGAGTGTTCCACGCTGACTGTGGTGCAACAGTGGAGTGTTCCACGCTGACTGTGATGCAACAGTGGAGTGTTCCACGCTGACTGTGGTGCAAATGGAGAATGTCTGGGTTAAACAGTAGCAATAATAAACAAGGTGGGGGAAATTGTTTAAACAATATTTTTAATGAACCATGTAATCGTGGCAGCATGTGTTTGTAACCAACCGATTCCAAGGAATGGCTTGACTCGCTTATTGGATATGATTCATTGGATTCAGCTGGCTACAAACATCTGCCGCCATAATTTTATGCGTCATAAAAAATATTGGTTTTTTTTCCCCCCAGAATGGTTTGTTACGGTTCCATCCTAAGTAGTAGCCTACACAATACCTTCATAAGCACTACATAAGCATTCATAAATTATTGTCAATAAATACTGCCAAGTGACACAGAACTCTAAAACTGTTTTCTGCTATTCAACACACTGCTGTATTGGGTTAATTCTGACAGAGCATTTTAAAATACCAAAATCTTTTGAATCCATGATAGGCATTACTACCACAACTGAGTCAGATATAGGCCTAGCTTACCTGTGGTCCTCCAAGAAAACCAAAATGTGAATGTGTGTCCCTGCAAGTCTGAAGTAGGCTCGTGTAGTAGTTAATTTTTCTCAGGTTTTCTCAAGTTTGAAATGTTCTCATATAGTGATATTTCTCATCAACAAACAAAGAATGAACAATCTGAAGTATGTAGCTAAATTTAAGGACAGCACACTTCATTGTTGAATGATAGTGGACTATATAACACACAGCTGATTCGGAACGGACATGTTCAGTGTGCAACGTGTTCCATGTCGACCGTGATCCAATTGAAAAATGCCCAAGTTAAAACAATAACAATAACAATAACAATGTTGAAAAAAATTATTTCAATAGTAATCTTAACATTTTTTTTATTATGACATGGTTGGTAACCAGCTGATTCCCGCATCCGATGACTCCCTCAGTCCAGTTCCCCAGTGTGCGCACAAATTAAGTAGGCCTCTGAAGAGATTTTTTAAATGTTTTTCTAATTTAGTGTTCTAAAACTCTTTGCTTTCAATTACCAGTAGTTGTTACATCAGCATTAGAATGTACAGTTAAGAACATTCTAGTCCAACCCCTCAATTCCCATAGAGATCCATTCAAATGCAGAGACGTTATAGTATCGCTTGCAAGAGTACCAGAAAATAAGATATCAAGAGTCTTTTGATGTTGTTGGGTCACAGTCATCAGGAAGTCATGGCATGCAAGAGATATGCAACCAAATATTAAAAAGTATTGCTTTATTCTATATATAAATGCAGGGGTGGCAATAATTGTGGCACACGTGGTTTTGTTAAAAATAATTTTGTTAAATAATAATTTCTTGATGAGGGATTTGTTTTCTCATAATAAATTTCTTCAATTAAAGGTTGGATTTTTCTGTTTCGGGCTCTCTGAAGGGGCAAGGACCTTCATCTTCGACCTGATGGAAGAGTCTCAAAGAGAACGTTCAGGGGTTTTGATGGAAGAGCCATAATCCTCTTTCCTTTTTTAACTGTACGCTCCTCATACAAATGCTTCAGCTGTTTCTGTTGTTTCCCTATGATTTTAGTAGCCTGTACCGTCACCCTCTCCTGCTTCAGTTGCCTGATTTTACTTAATGAGCCAAACCAAGCTGTTAGGCTAAAGGTCAGCACTGACTCAAGGAAGCAGGTGCAAAATGCTTGCAGTAGCCTACTGACTGGCTCACGTCCAAATTCCTGAGTTTCCGGAGGAAATACAGCCTTGACTGACACTTTGCATGCACTCGATTAGAGTTTTCCTTTAAGGTCATCAATGAATCAACTTAGCCTATGTATTAATTTCTGTACGTATTTCCAGAATTCTGTATTCAGCTAAACGTGAGCTAAACCTGTTAGCACTACATGTAGCTAGCTACTGACACTAATCAATTAATTAATTGATGTGTGAATAGCCTACTGTATGGAGCGGTCTGGTGTACTGTTAATATTTTTAATAGTCTTATAGAACGGATCCTACCTGAATACACAGTAGGTTACATTGGTGGTATGGAAAATGCACTTGACTTGAAATTGGCCTAAATGTAGGCTAGGCCTGCATTTTGTATAGGCAGGCCAGCTGTAGCCTAATAGGGCCTATAGCTAAACTTTAAGGAGAAATCTGGAGCCGATCTGATATTCTCATGTCAGGCTTTCTGCTGACACCAGCCAACTTCACACACATAAAGACCACTTTCTCTTGAGAGGTTAAACTCAAGAAACACAGGGAAATAATTACTTGTTCGAATTACTTTGGATTTGGAATATAGGTAAGATTCTGTCAAGCATATTGGTGAAAATTTCGTAACTCGTCATAGTTTTAACACCAACAATTTCGTCTGTCGATAAATTCGTATGAATAGTGTTTTTACACATGAGTGGAGTAGCCTATATTGATTGTTTTAAAACACTTTTAAATAATTTTGGTTGCGATTATATTTCACTTGACAGTTTGTCACCCAATTAACTGATAGACTGTTTGTCGCATATAGATCTGCGCAGCCGCAGTGCGCACTCCTCCTTACGTGCAGCAGCAGACCACAGAGGCGGGATTTCAGAAAGTAAAACGGGTTTAGGCAGCGATCACAAAAATATTATAATCAAGTGGTAAGTACCTCTGCATGTAACTGGAAAATATGACGTTGGTTGGTGTCGCCCTGAGATTTTCACAAGGGTAGCTAGTTTCCTAGCGACATTTGACATTGTGAAATATCTGGCTAGCTAGTAAGGAGTAGTAGTAATGTAGCAGAAACCTTTGGTTAGCCTACACAGTAGGCTACGTTTGCAACGTTAACTTACAGTAACGTTAATAGCAACCATGTATAGCTATACACCAGATGACAAATATTGATATTCAATATGTGAACGTTATATGTTATATTACCAAACCTTTCCAGTTAGGAAAAAAATACTTTTCTAAATGAAACACCGCGACAGATAACGTTAACAATGCTGTGTAATTGATTTAACAAGCTGTGGACAAGCTAACGTTTTCATGCCCCGGAGTGCTGCGCCTGCGCGCGGCCACCTTATGGAAATATTCACTTATCTAATATTGCATATGCAATGATGTGTGTCGAAAGCTATTTAGAAATATGTTTGCATTTATTTCTCTTCTCGCATTCTATCACTTCACGTCCAATATTTAAGAACTCCAAAAATATGTAAGTGAATGTAAGCGGCGCGCGGACATTGAAATCGACATTGGCAACCCTGTGTGGGGCACTTGCGCATGCGCAGTTTGCAGAAGGATGATAATGTGAAGTTGGACCTTATTAGCGACATCTAGCCATTTGATCCGTCTCCCCTTTCCTTTCCCATCTAACAAAGTAGAGTTGCTGCCATTGAAAAGACGGTAGCGTGCAGCTGTTATTAGAGGATTTCGGATTTTTTCTTCTGCAAGACAACAAAAGGTTAGTGGCTACGTTGTGCTGGCCATCTGAGTAGCTCTCCATTCATTTTTTCATGCATCTGGCAGCGGCATAACGGCTAACTGACATTAGCCTCTGTAGCAAGCTAACCATATTATTTGTTTATTCCGGTTGCTAAGATGGCCATATTCGTGGCAAGCGCACGATGTACTTATGAAAGACAACCTAGCTATCCGTGGCTTGTTAGATGCTCAGTTGCTAATTTAGCTGTCATTGCGATTGCATTGCTGGTCAGGGTTGTGCTAGCTAAGGCTAGCCTTTTAGCTAGATATTGGATAGGTGCAAAGATGTCTCTATAACGTTACATCGTGTGATCACCCCGAATCGGGCCATCTTAGCAACCACTGTAAACAAAATATCTTGCTGGCCAGCTAAGGTTAGCTAGTTACAGGAGCTAGTGTTGTGTTTGCAGCGTAGCGTGTGTGTATGTGTGTGTGTCATATAGCGTTAGCAGAGCAACGTTAACGTTAATTATGCCATGCGATGGAGTCTTGCCAGAAGTAACGTTAGGATATTTTTATTGGGTAACTGTTAGCTTTCTTGCTATTTCTTGGCTCCGAGAGATTGGTAAATTAGAGCATGTAAATGATCTAGCTGAATAGTTAATGTTATTTTACCAACAGAGACCCACCGCTGCAGCTGCATACGCATAACGTTACTATTTTTACCCTGGCTATCTAAGTTAGTAATTTGCTAGAAGGGTTGGTTGTCCTCGCTGTTACTGCAGGAGATGTGCATTTGCTTGCCAGCTCATATGGACAACGACGTGTTCCCAAGGCACACATTTCCTAACGGTAGCATGTAGGCCCCGATTAACGGTACTATTGTTCTCTCTTCCTTATGGGGGAGGAAAATGTGCCCCCGGGGCCCTGGTCGCGATATTGTTGACTGTCTCGTTTAGAATCGTCGGCTGCTTTTATGCTGAATCGGGCCTCTGAAAGGTGGGCTGGGGGCAAACCAGGGGCATGGCTGGGGGAAATGGTACCCAGTAACGTTACTGTACGTGGTCACCGATGGCACGTATCATCCTCCTTGATACACAGTTCAGTTCAACGTATTCCCCCCCAGTTACACGCGAAAGGTGATTTACATGCGCCAGATGGGCTGATCAATACTGCTGTCGATATGTGATGGATACAGACAGCTGTGTGGATTGGGTTTATTGTCTTCGTAAATTGGATACATCGAGGAAGAACAGTGCGTTGATATGTTCTATACAGCTTAACGTTAGCTAAAACATAAGCCAAGGCTCTTAGAGTGTCAGTATAGATGGTCAATAGTAAAAAAAAAAACGACTAATATCACTGTGTTAATACCGACTGCTATTGCTCATCATTCATTTCATAGTGCTATGTTACAGAATGGGGATGATGACGCCTAATTATTGCTGTTTTAACCTTTCATTTTTTGATTCGCTATGCTCCATTAAACACATGTATTTCCACAATAGTAATTTGCCACAGCAGGAATACATTTTCTGTCAATTGGCCTGTAACACTTAACAGAGTTGTTGTGGTGAATTTTTAAAATAAGCAGAGAGGTGACAGATGTGACCATTTGGTATATTGATCCTTACATTTGCTGTTGCTAGGAGGGTCATTTCTGATTTGGGCTCATTTGAAATAGCTGCCACCGTCGGGGAAGCTCAGTCTGCTGTAATTTATAATGCATGGAGCTCTAACGTTACTGTTTTTCTCTGTCTGATAGAAAGCCATTTCCTCTGGCCTAAGGCAAGACACACACACACACACACACACTCATTTTATGATCTGCTTACAGTGAGTGATGTTGAAAGATGGCGCGATCTCGCCCCTGCAATCTCCTGTGTGTTATCGTTGCTTTCTTGTGTGTGTGTGTGTGTGATGGTGGTGTTATCTCCCTCCACACCGTGCATTTGTTACATTAACAGGACCCTGAAGGTTGAGTGAAAACGTATCCTGGCCATCTTGAATTGTAGCTGCAGCCACAGAGGAGCCCTCTCATTTCTGTACAGCTCTGCTGTCTGCAAGCTGGTGTGTGACCCTGTGTGCTTTTGTGTGCGTGTGTAGCGTGCGTGTGTGTGTGTGTGTGTGTGCGTGCCTGTGATCACAGTACACAGCAGAGATGAAGCTGAGGTGGGCCTGGGCGTGCCTGCTGCTGCTCACCGTGACGGTGGCGACAGTCTGGACCCAGGAGGAAGGCCTGGAGGATGAGGATGACCTGGAGGCGCATGTGGAGGAGGACTCCGAGGAGGCTGAGGGCGAGGAGGCCGAGAGCGAGGAGCCCGTTGCCGACAGCGACGTCTCTTTCCAGGTTAGAGCGTAACGGGCAGGGTCCCCCTCGGGCCAGGTCTGCTCTTAATGCGGCTGCTGTGGGATCCTCTCGGCTTTCCTTTGGTTGCCCTGATCTCAAACGATAATGTGTGTGTGTGTGTGTGTGTGTGTGTGTGTGTGTGTGTGTGTGTGTGTGTGTGTGTGTGTGTGTGTGTGAGTGTGTGTGTGTGTGTGTGTGTGTGTGTGTGTGTGTGTGTGTGTGTGTGTGTGTGTGTGTTAGTGAGTGAGTGAGTGAGTGAGTGAGTGAGTGAGTGAGTGAGTGAGTGAGTGAGTGAGAGAGTGAGTGAGAGAGTGAGTGAGTGAGTGAGTGAGTGAGTGAGTGAGTGAGTGAGTGAGTGAGTGAGTGAGTGAGTGAGTGAGTGAGTGAGTGAGTGAGTGAGTGAGTGAGTGAGTGAGTGAGTGAGTGAGTGAGTGAGAGTGAGAGAGAGAGAGAGTGAGTGAGCGTATGTGTGTGCGGACGCTTGCTAGCTTTGTCTGGTTATTTATTATGCACGCATGCTTGCACAAAAAGGCACTGATTATCTGTGTTATTAGCAGAAAAAAATAATAACTGAAACGTAAAATATTACTGAGGCTTACTATTTTGCCAGATGCCCTTATTATAAGAGACCCTATGTTTTGTACTAAATGTATAGGATACTAAATGTATAGGATACTAAATGTATAGGATACTAAATGTATAGGGTACTAAATGTATAGGATACTAAATGTATAGGATACTAAATGTATAGGATAACAGAGGTGTAACTACGGGATACCCTGTATTTTTTGCAATGTCTCATGTCAGTTCATGTGGAGAGCTAATTTGAGGCGTGCAGAAGTGGTCTTTCTCTCTTAGCCCTCAGATGCAGGATATGGGAGGAGCTTTATGGATGACAGTGTAACTCAGATCACTAGGTCATTTAACTTTGCGTGCATCATGACCTTTATGCTTTACCTCGGGGTTCTCGCACTGAGGTATGCTGGTGATTTATGGGCGCCCGTCGGGCGCAGTGCGTTTATCGAGGAGTTGACTCGCTGGAACGGTGTTTCTCTCCTGCTTTCCGAACCACGCAGGTGACATACAAAACGCCGGTGGCCACGGGAGAGGTGTACTTCACGGCGACTTTCGACGACGGCTCTCTGGACGGGTACGTCCCCCTAGCACGGTCGGCACGCGACACAGACGGACTGCGCGCGCTCCTTCGCGGCGGGGGAAACTGACACTTGTTATTGTGACCTCCAGGTGGCGGGTGTCCAAGACGATGAAAGAAGACGCGGACGATGACATTGCAAAATATGACGGTCAGGAGGCATTTTACACTTAAAAACTGTGTATAATACAGTGCAGTCTGAGTATTTGGACAGCTGGCCAAGAGACAGCTGAGCAGACAATTGTCCATTTACTTTTGGTCCCATAAAATGGGGGGACTGTATAAATAGGGCTGCGATTCCTGTATGGTTCACCCGATATGGATGTAAATGCACTCAAATTAAAGCTGACAGTCTGCACTTTGACATCATGTTCATTGTTTGCAAATCCAGTATGCTGAAGCACGGAACCAAAGCAACAAGATGTGTGTGTCGCTGGCCTAACGCTTTCGGAGTGCACAGTGTGTGCTTTTTTTAGCCTAGGTTATGCACAGTGGGCTCATGTTTTTTTAATGAAAGGATTAGAAGTCAATGAATTTGGAGGCGGGTCTTGTGGGAAGTAGTGCGCTCGTTTCCACGGTTGCTTGTGTCGTCATGGAACCCGGGGGCCCCCCTGGCGTCCTGTCCCCCTCTGCTCCCTCAGGAAAGTGGGAGGTGGAGCCCCTGAAGGAGAACAGGGTCCCCGGGGACATGGGACTGGTGCTGAAATCCAGAGCCAAACACCACGCTATCGCCGCCCTGCTGGACAAGCCCTTTGTCTTTCAGGACAAACCCCTGGTCCTTCAGTAAGTTTGCCGGCCTCTCCTGCATAAGTACAGGGCTCTATTGCTAAACCCTTTCTGGGCCCTATTCCTCGTAGTTGGCTAACTCTTGTTAGCTGGCTAACTGCACTGAGTAAAACCTAAAACAGTGTTTTTGCGGGTTTCACTCAGCACAGGCAGCTAACTGAGTTATCTATGTATGAGGAACAGGGCCCTGTTCAGGTGGAAAATACAATGATACTAAATATGTATTATGATGTCATTTTGCTAACTCTAAATCTGTCAGACTCGGCACAGAATTTAAACTCCATGATGAGTAAAAACAGGAATAATGACACAGGTGGCCAGCACAGGAGATTTATCAGTTTATTCATGAGTTTTGTTGACTGATGAAGCTTAAAGGGGCAGTTCACCCAAAAATTTTATTTAGATATGTTTCTACACACCCGGGGCCACATGTCTAAACAGCGCTGAGCAGAAAAATGCCCTCAGAACGGTGCGTAAGCGAGTTTCCACACAGAAATTCAGGTGTATAAAATAAGAGAATCTGCGTACCTCTGCACACGCTGGACGCCATACGTACGCAATGTTTGGAGACAGTGAGATGTGGCGACACCCTGACTGAAAGGCAGAGGGACAAAATGTAAAACTTTGCAAAAGCAGATTTCCGACTTCCTCCCTGAGCATTCTTTTACGCATTACATGTGGCCCCCAGAGTGCTATCTATCTGTCCAGGTAGTTTAGCTGAGAACTCACTAGTTTTGTAGATATCCGCTGCAAATCTCCTTATGATCACCCTGTTATAACAGACCTGAACGGGTCCAAAGTTTGTGGCGGTCAAAGCGGCAAAAATGTGCATTTAAAAAAAATTATAAATCAACAGCAACATCTCTTTTCAAATATAATGACACGGTTGCTCACGAACATCCACAGACCTTGTTGTGCATATTTGTTTTTTTCGGAAAAACGACTTTCTCCTGAAGTACGGCAACTGTATATACGCTGTATATATGTGCATATAAAACGTTTGGGTGAATTGCCCCTTTAACAAGAAAAGTACAGGTCTGAGGTTTTTATTTTTTCATTTTAAGGTACGAGGTCAATTTTCAAGATGGAATTGACTGTGGTGGGGCCTACATTAAACTTCTGTCTGCATCGGATGACCTGGATCTGGTACGTGATCACAACGCTGGTGACATTTTCATTTTTTTTTTTTGCGTGTATATGCTCCAAATAAAAATGGACACCTGTGTTAAGTTTAAACAAATAAATAAATAAATAAAACAAATGGCTTCAGCCAAAAGGCCACTTTTACTCTCTCAGGGCCGGGGGCTTGTGCTTCAGCATACAGTATGTTGGTGTCTATCTGTGCACATGCCTGCACACCGCCGTGTAAAGCAAACCATTGGGCTGGATGCTGTCAACACCCCCACTCTCCAGTACGGCTGATGTAATCCACGTCCGAGCCTGGATGGCTCCTAGAGCCGGGGCATACCCTGATTTCTGCGTCTGCGGTGTGAAGCAGCTTCATGCACAAGCACCCTGTCTGTGACGGTCTACCACAGGATCATTAGATGCAGTGTCTATTCACTGATGGAAATATTGCTCCCAGCGCATTGCTGTTGAGCTACTCTAGGTCTTATTAGGTACAGGTTAGCCTCTGATTGGAGGAAGCTACCCACTGGTGGATTTCAGTCAACGCACCTGCCTAGTATGCCAGTTGAGTATACTTTTTTAAAAAGGTGTTAAGTACGTGACAGTTCTGAAAATTCAGTGTTCTTAATTTCCCCGGATGATAAACTTGTTTCCAGGTTTTCGCTGATAATAGTATGGAGGATATTTTTTTTGCATACTGCATGTCACTAAGCAGTATACATTAGGTTAGTACACAGTAAACAGGACGCAGTAGATAGGGCTCTGCTTTGGACACAGCCCTGGACCGGTTCAAACCGCTCTGCATGGGGAGTGCAGTAGCCACCCTTGTCCTCCTATTGGTGAATGTCAAACAAGAGAGGCAGTGTGCGCAGTTTAATGTCTCCGATATCGCTTAGTCAGGGATCAAATTCCCAGCTTCCCAGGGTCAGGGCAGACACTCCCAACACAAAGGAGCTTGAGCTGGTTCTGCAGTGCCTCGGAAATATCCCATAAACCTGTGCGTGCGTTCCTCCGCCCCCCCCACAGGAGCAGTTCCAGGACCGCACGCCGTACACCATCATGTTCGGCCCCGGACAAGTGCGGCGAAGACTACAAGCTGCACTTCATCTTCAGGCACAAGAACCCCCTGAACGGGGACTTGGAGGAGAAGCACGCCAAGCGGCCCGACGTGGACCTCAAGAAGTTCTACACCGACAAGAAGACTCACCTTTACACCCTGGGTACAGATTTTTTTTTTAAAATGATTTTTAAAATTTTTATTTTTATTTTTTTATTTTTTTATTTTTTTAAAAGACAGCACGCTCCCGCTGACTAAGCAGTCCTGTGTTCTCACCTCCTTTCTGTCATCTCCAGTGGAGGAAAATAAAAGCAGTTTTTCCTTGTTCAAAACGGCAGGGTTAACAGTCAAGACACTTACTGAAATAGCAAGGACAATTGCCTTGTGTTTTGACCTTGCTACAATCATTACTCTTTTCCTTGAGTTTAGTTTTTTTACTTTGCCCTTGGCCAAGGTCATTAACCTGAATTGTTTTATTAAGTATCCAGCTGTATATATGGAGTGTATATCTATGAAATGTAAGCTGTGCATGTCCCTCTAAACCAGGGGCTTTCAATCTTATGCAGAAAGGGCCGGTGTGGGTGCAGGCTTTTGTTCCAACCACCCCTATGGAAAAAGAATATGCTGCAGTATATTGTAAATATATCTAAATTATCTTCACAGTATATTTAAAATATACTGCAGTATATTACATTTCCATATGGGCAAGCAGTTACACACCTGATTCTACTAATCAACCACTAGAATCTGTGCGAAGGACCTTGATTAGTAGACTCAGGTGTGTAACTGCTTGGCTGGAACAAAAGCCTGCACCCACGCAGGCCCTGACTGGATAAAATGCAAATGCAAATGTTTTTTTGTTTTTTTTATTTGCAAATGCAAATGTGCTGTTATATTTGTCCACCGTGTCTCAGTCCTGAGTCCAGACAACAGCTACGAGGTCTTTATCGACCAGTCGAGCGTGGGCAAGGGGAGCCTCTTGGTGGACGTGGTCCCTCCGGTGAACCCCCAGAAAGAGGTCGACGACCCCGACGACGCCAAACCCGAGGACTGGGACGAGCGGGCCAAGATCCCCGACCCCGAATCCATGAAACCCGACGACTGGTGAGCGGCACAGCGCGTTATATCAATAAGGGTGGATATCGTTTTTATCTCTGTAAAGCACTTTGTGCTGTATGTGCTCGAAAAGTGCTATGCAAATAAAGATATTATTATTATTATTATTATTAATAATAATAATAATAATAATAATAATAATAATAATAATAATAATAAAAGTGAATTTAAACAGCACTCCCTTTCCATTTCTGAAGTTTCCCTGGTAATGTATTTTTAGTCCCCTCTACCCCTAACCCTATTCAGCTTATTTAAACTGCTGCTCCGGGTTCATTTAAAATTTTTAAGAGAAATAAAATGGCAGCAAAAGTCCCCATCATATCAACACTCTGACTTCATATGTGATTCACTTCATATTTTAGAGTAATTCTGACAGTGATTTATAAAGGTGGCCCTTGTGCATTTCGTATGACTACCAAGTACTTTCCAGCTCACTGTGCGACAAAAATAAATCTGAGTAATGGCGGCAGTGTAGTTGCAACAGTTGGGGAACTCCGCTTCGGTTTATAAATTTGAAAAGGGTTTGCATCTTTGTTTTTGTGGCTCAATGAACTTGGTCTTTAAGTATTTATGATCTGTGTCCGAATCAACGCCCATCTATACTATTGAGTATGCTAGTTGAGTACACTGGATGAGAAAGTCGTTAATTGTGCAAAATGTTCTGTAAATGTAGTGTACTTTAAATCCCTGGATGATATACTTATTTCTGGGTGTTCGCTGATAATGGTATTGAGGATATTTTTTGCACACTGCATTTCGCTAAACAGTATGCAGAAGGCAGTACACAGCTGCTAGTACATAGGACGCCGTAAATAGAGCTCTGATTCGGACACAGTATTTAGTGAGCATTACTGGAAAGAGTTCTGTGTAGGGAGAGATGTGGACGAAACGGCGGTATCAATGTTTCTCTCACAGGGATGAGGATGCCCCAGCGAAGGTGGAAGACCCAGACGCCTCTAAACCAGAGGGCTGGCTCGACGAGGAGGCCGAATTCATCGCCGACCCCACCGCCGACAAGCCTGAGGACTGGTGCGCTACACAATTACGCCGTTCTTTCTCATAAAGAAACATTACCAACACGTATAAACTTTCTGTTTTAAAGGTGCACGGTGCTAGCAACTCTGGGATAGCAAGTACGAACTCTGGGATATCTATAGCGCAGTATCCTGAGAATGAATAAATCCCAGTACAGTGCTGGGAGGTGTAGTGCAGTGTGAACTTTCAGGAAAAAAATTTTTTTTTGTTTGTTATAATTTGTTCAAATTGGCAGCCATTGCTAGCCAGTGCTCGTTGGCTGTAGAACTGGGAGGGGGCTTTGGTTAAGTCAGGTGGGAAGAGGGGAAGGGTTTTGTGATTGGCTGAAGACTATCTAGGTTCCGAATGCTTTATGAGGTCACCGTGTCATGTGACAGGGATGAGGAGATGGACGGGGAGTGGGAGGCCCCTCAGGTGCCCAACCCCGCGTGCGAGACGGCCCCAGGCTGCGGGGTGTGGAAGCCTCCTATGATCAACAACCCGGCCTTCAAGGGCAAGTGGAAGGCCCCGCTGATCGACAACCTCAACTACCAGGTAAGAGTCCTCAACCCCTTAGTGGATTAGCTGTCAGTCACTCATGCATGCAGACCAATCAAAAGCCTTTGATTTCTATCCAACCGCGAGCCACTGATAACACATGATGGCTCGTCACGGTTTGGGGTCAACAAAGCCTCACTTCCTTTACTCAGGGTTCTGGTACAAAGGTCACCATCCACGTAAGGGCTTCTACCGTATGCCTGTGTCTCCATGGTGACCATGTACGTTTCTCTCTCTCCCCCCCCCCCCACCCCAGGGAGTCTGGCGGCCACGAAAAATCGCCAACCCGGATTACTACGAGGACCTCCACCCGTTCAGGATGACGGCGTTCGGCGCGGTGGGGCTGGAGCTGTGGTCCATGACCTCGGACATCTACTTCGACAACTTCATCATCACCCAGGAGAAGGAGGTGGCCAACCGCTGGGCCTCAGACAGCTGGGGGCTGAAGAAGCTGGTGGCCAGCGCCAATGAGGTGGGGCTCCCGTTAGACTCGACGGGTTCACGGGTATGGCTTAGAAGCGCCAGTAGGGCAGAGACGGGCAGCTACATTCCGGGAGGGCCCGTGTGTATGCAGGTTTTTTCATACACCAATTATCCAGGCTTAACCCTTTTGAAGAGTCAGAGTTCTCAAACTCCATTGCCTTCAGTTACCAGTAGTGATTGTTACATCAGCATTAGAATGTTCAGTTAAGAACTTTATAATCACGTATTTTTGATGTTGCACCTTAGTTAATGGGTTAATTACGTAATTCGCTGTACGTACCATATAGGCACATAAGAACAGTCCTCAGCTGTCAGTCATCACATTATCAGTAAATCTGGTTAAAATGTCAGATTATGTAAGTGATTGGGCTAAATAAATAATTAAGGGGGGTGGGAAAGGTTTGCACGTAATCCAGAATCAGATACAGAAGCAGCCAGCCCTCCTAGCCCACCTCTGATACAGCGGCTCCAGACAGGAGCAAGAAACTGCTGTTGAAGGTTTTGTCCTGGCATGGCGGGGGGGTGAGCAGAGGGAGAGAGAGAGGGAGAGAGGGAGAGAGAGAGGGAGAGAGGGAGAGAGAGAGGGAGAGAGAGAGAGGGAGAGAGGGAGAGAGGGAGACGGAGAGAGAGAGAGAGAGAGGGAGAGAGAGAGAGGGAGAGAGAGAGAGGGAGAGAGAGAGGGAGAGAGAGAGAGGGAGAGAGAGAGAGAGGGGAGAGAGAGAGGGAGAGAGAGAGGGAGAGAGAGAGGGAGAGAGGGAGAGAGAGAGGGAGAGAGAGAGGGAGAGAGCGAGAGAGCGAGAGAGAGAGAGAGAGAGAGAGAGAGTGCCTTTTCTAAAGGTCACGTTGATAATGAGCCTCCCGTGCTTGTGCCACAGCCGGGGGTGATAAGCCAGCTGACCATGGCAGCGGAGGAGAGGCCCTGGCTCTGGATCGTCTACATCCTGACCGTGGGCCTGCCAGTGGGCCTGGTGGTGCTGTTCTGCTGGCCCAAGGTGAGACAGCGACCCCTAATGGATTGGAGTCCAAAGGGCACATCTATGGATTTGTATTCCCTTAGGCTTTTGTGTGGTATATATGGAGGGGAAGTAGTGTGTTTTACCGTATAGACATGGGGTCATGAAGGTCATGGGGTCATGAAGGTTAAAGATGTTAAATGGATCGCCGGCTGCTATTGGTTCAATTAGCAAATACATTCTCACAGATGTTCTTTTCGCTGGACTGGAATGTAGGCCGTCATAAGGTCAGGTTGTAGAACCTAACAGTTGGTAAATACTCATTCATTCATTCATTCATTGAATTTAAGTTTAATTTCCTGAATTGAAATAGGATTGACCTCAAATATGACGAGGGGAAATGTTTCGGGTTGAAACGTGTCATTGCTTCCAAGCGACATGCTTTGGTAATAATTTTTTCTGTGTGGACCGTGCGCTTTAGAAATCGGATGACGACTACACGTACAAGAAGATAGACAAACCTGGACGAGCGGCCCAGCAAGAGCAGCGAGAAGAGGAGGAAGAGGAGCAAGAAGAGGAAGGTGGACAGCTAGAGGCGAAGCCCAAGGAGCCGGACAACGCGGGGGGCGGCAGGTTTGTTAGGAGCGCGGTCCTGTTTCATCCACTCGGACTGTAATATTCACTGCGTTAGCATAGTACCCACCGTCCTAGCCTTCCCAAAACCATTGCTTTATTTTACAGTGTCTATTTAGCATTACATTTCACCTTACGGCATTGAGCAGATGCCCTTCTCCAGAGCGACTTGCACAGATTACATTTTTACATGCAGTCCATTACATTACATTACATTACATTCATTTAGCAGACGCTTTTATCCAAAGCGACGTACAATAAGTGCATACCGAAGGTCGATAAGGTGATGAACTACAAACAGGTCAGATAAACCACATTTCTATCATGAATTAGCGGCTATCCATTGCTATGAACATCAAGTCTCGTCCATTATACAACTGGATCCTTTACTGAAGCAATTCAGATTAAGAACCTTGCCCAAGAGCACTATAGCATTACATAACACTGCTGCCCCCTAGCAAACCGTTTTCATCCTGGGTGATTAGGAAAGCATACATGCTGTCCATATACTCACCTTGCACAGCCTCTGCCAACTATGCAACGACAGAGACCGTCAGGACCTTATTCATGAGTGCCACTCCCGGCGACTGCAGTTCCATGCCCTGGCCAGCAGGGGGAGGCACAGTCCTTCTTACACAACTGTGTTTTTCTTTCACGGTTTCAGAAGAGGAGGAAGAGGAGGAGGAGGAAGAGGAGGGGGAGCTGGCGGAGGGCGAGGGCAGCAGAGCCGCGGGCGATCACATCCCGGAGGACGTCGGTGAGGATGACGAAGAAGAGGAGGAGGAGGAAGAGGAAGAGGAAGTGAGCAAGTCCAATGAGACCGGGTCTGAAGACGAGGTGAGGTGATGGGGAAAGAGGGCTGAATTTAGCACGTGCTCCCGAGCAACGCCTGGATTTCTCACTTTCGAATGTTTGCTCCATTGCATGCTGACAATTTTATGCAGTACTTGGTAGTGAAGCATCTTGTGTAATATGCTTAATTTACCACAGACTTTCAGAATTAGTCACATAATTTAATATCGGAGGCAAATTGCGTCCAATTTATTATTGGTATTCTGAAAACTTCGCCAACCAAATTGGTTGGTTTTGTTTTACATTATTGTGTTAACGGCCTGCCAGAGAGTGTAAATGCTCATCTGTGAAACATGGCGCTGTAAAATGGCCGCTTGTTGAAAAATCACACGGGAGACTCAGCTGAACCATCCAATGTGAGGGTGTCGTCCCAGACTCACACTTTGAGACTGCAGCTGTGTTTGCTGAGGTCTGAAAGCCTGCTTTCCTGTGTGTGTGTGTGTGTGTGTGTGTGTGTGTGTCTGTATGTGCGTGCGTGTCCCTGTGTGTGTGTGTGGTACGTGCGCGCGTGTGTGTGTGTGTGGTACGTACGTGTGTGGTACGTGCGCGTGTGTGTGTGTGTGTGGTACGTGCGTGTGTGTGTGTGTGTGTGTATGTGTGTGTGTCTGTATGTGCGTGCATGTCCCTGTGTGTGTGTGGTACGTGTGTGTGTGTGTGTGTGTGTGTGTGTGTGTGTGTGTGTGGCACGTGCGTGTGTGTGTGTGTGTGTGGCACGTGCGTGTGTGTGTGTGTGTGTGTGTGGTACGTGCGTGTGTGTGTGTGTGTGTGGCTGCAGATGAGGGATGCGGACGAGGGCACCCAGAACACAGCAGAGGGTCCCAAGCAGGCAGTGAGGAAGAGACGGGTACGGAAGGACTGAGCGTCGCGGGACGCCCCACCCGCCACGCCCTGCCACGCCCCGCCCCGCCCAGCCCCGCTTCTCAGCATGCCGGCTCTCCAGCCAGTGACCAACACGGCCAACCGAACTCCCATCAGCCACATCCTGCCCCCGCCCCTCCCCTCCCCCGGCCTCTTCATCCCAAAGCTCCTCCTCCAACCCCACCCCATCCGTGGCCTGCCTCTGTAACTCCGCCCCCCTGACCGATCAGTCTTCCTCTTCAGACATAGTTCATTTGTTGATGTTGTTGGAATGTTTTACTTCGAACTGAATAAACTCCTTGAGATTTTTTAGAAACGTCATCGAAAGCATCCTCCCCAGGTGTACCATTTTGGGTAAGGCGAAACAGTCACCAGACTGGCCAGGGTGTTTCTAAAGGGCCACAGTTTGATACTGTGTACAAAGACAAAAGGGGCAGTTTCTGCTGTTACAGCCTCCAAGCAGATTAACTTTTACCTCTAGAGATTCATAACGTTTGTTTAGTAACTTATACATAAAGTAAATGTTAGTTGAGTGTTTTTAAGTTGTCTTAGGTCTGGTTCTGCACTGAAGAGCGAAAAAGCACTGAGAGCCTGTAATATATTGTTCTTAATCTAGGGTTTTTTTTTTTTGTTTTTTTTTTAATGATACAGTTTAAATGAATTTTAGGGAGTTATAAATGTGTAGTTACCACTGTCTGCTTGTTGTGAGCAGAGAGGTGAGGATGCAGTGGCAGGAATCCTTTTCCTCGAGCGCACAGGCCATTTCTAGATTTCTGAAACTAGTACCTTCATCTCTGAACGCTGGGCATCCTTCTGCAGTTACACCGATGTTCACAATTTTTCCAGCTTTTATAATTTTAATGTTCTTGCCAGTTTATGGCCGATTCCTGTTTACAGATTTGCAAATTGTACATTGCTCTTGGAAATAAAATATTTAATACAAACATTCCCATCGATTCTGCCTGGTCTCTACTGGCAATATTTGAAACGCCCTGCAATTTTCTTCAAAGCGATGTTAATGTTAAATTTACTTGTATGTAGTTCAATGTTCACACACTCCAACTTTCAGCAGGTAATCAAATTAAAAATTAATTTTATATTGATCACAAAAATCAGAGCTGGCAATATCAGCTAAGTAATATACTTTTCTACCTAAAATAATTCCAGATGCATTTCACAAGAAAGGTTTTCCTGAGTCAACAGCATTATTTTGACCTTAATTAAATTTTTTAACACCAAGTCAGTAAAGATTTTAACAGGTTGTCACTGTACTTTATAACTGAATCACTTCCATAAAAGCAGATATTTATTCCAATTAGGATGATTTGTTAAAGGGACCATATTTGTTGATTTTTTTAGGAGACACCAAAAATGATGTACAAAGGAATAAAGATGTGTTTGGGACTAATCCCAGGGCTGCCTAACCCTGTTCCTGGAGATCTACCATACTGTAGGTCTTCATTTCAACTCCATATTTTGCTACAACTGATTCTACTAATTGGCAACTCAATGAGATCCATAGCTGTTGGATAAGGTGCGCTTGGCCTTTGTTAGGGTTGGAGTAAAAACCTACAAGGAGGATAGAGCTCCAGGAACAGGACTGGCAAGCCTTGGGCTTTTGTCCCAAACACATCTTTATCCCTTTGTACATATTTCTGGTGTCTCCTAAAATCAACAAATATGGTTTCTGGCAGCCCCTTGGTTAAGGAACAATCTGACGATCTTCATGGTACCCATGATAAACAGCAACTTATAAAAAGTACTTCCATACACTAATAAAGAATTACAGTCTTCTGCTGAACTTCTGTTCCGGTACTGTGTAATGTGGAATGAAAGGCCAGCTGTGAAATGGCCTCCCAGCGCACACATAATTGAGTTACTTCAGCTTTTCTTCTGCACAAGCTACTGAAAGAAATGGCTACTTGTGGTTATTTGTGCCATTTAGGTCCTGACAAATGGTGTTTTTTTGAGAACTAAAAGGCAGAAATGGACACATCTGGTCTTTCATTGAATTCAAAGATACAGTACATCTCTTCCCTTTTATATTCCTTTTTTTGTTTGTTGCAGAGTCCTGTACTCAGTGCCATGTTAGAAATGTGGGGAAAGTAACGTTTTAATGTGCTGAAGTCAAGAACACCACGTTCTGCAGGTCTAATGGAGGACGAAACCTTTCAAGGTGCAGAGAAATGGATTCTTGTTTCATACACTGACACTGAACCCAGAAGAACAGGGCCCTGTCACTCACAGGGAGGACTAATCAGAGGACACCGACACTCTTGACTCACGCTAAAACCAGTAATGTTTTTATTCAAACAAAAAAATCTGTTAAAAGGGCAACACAGTTGTAAAATTTACACAATCGACACACAGGGTAGTCATGTTTAGGATGTGTAAGCATACTCCACATGTCCACAGAGGGAAAGCAAACTACCGTAATAATAATATTAAATGGCCAGTGAGTTAGAACAAAAGCGAATGACGAGATTCTCTCCTGTTAAAGAGATCATCCCGTGTTCTCCTCTCCTATAAACAAAGCACCACGGTACCAAAACACAGGAAGGCTACTCCTCTCCAGACCATTTTTTCCCCTTCTACATAACAGAGAGGGCGTCGCGAGATCGATAAACCACTACTGCAATAAACGGAGCCCGCACGGCCCTGCTTCCACTAGGTAAATGTATGTTAATGCACAAGACTATCTGAAATGCTAGCATGGATCAATATCACTTTGCGTCTTTATTTATTTATTTATTTTTAAAGCAGTCGATGCCGGGTAGTCTGGAAAGTAATGACCAGAACTCGGCCCCAGTACTACAGCAGAATGCATTTTCATACTGTGCTGGCGAGACAACCGCTGCAAACACAACCATCACTGTGGAAATACTGCCAAAGTAAAGGGCAGCCAGGATTTTGAAAGAAATAAATGAGTTTGCTCTGTGCCAGCCCTCACGAGTACCTGCAAGCAGAACCTATTTTACCAGTGTTCGGTACATCCAACCAAACACACGATTTAACTAGCAAGATCTCATTTACTCCCTCTGAAGATCTATTCATGTGGTCCAACTTCATATAAAAGGAGTTGCGCTCATGTAATACTTTTTTCATACATTGTTCATAATTCTTTGAGAGACCAACTGTAGGTACCTCTGCTGATTGATCACTGCTTGCTATGAACTCATCACCACCTCTGGAAGTTCATTCAGAGAGTAAAAGATGTCAGTCTGTGCCAACCTAGCGGTTGAAGAAGTCTCTAATAGTGTGGATAGATATAACGGGCAGTTTGGGTAAAGTTAAACACTCTGTTGACATTCTTGAGTGAAACTGAATTTTCGGAAAGCAAACGGGCCGTTTTGCAGAACCGCCCAACACTTTTCCAGCGGCTTTGATTGGATCTTAGCACTTCTGGTCTTGTGGATCATAGTGATGTCCAGAGAGAAATTAAAGGAACAAAGTTTATTTCTAATTCATACGCAAGTATACTCAACCCCCCCAACTCTGTACATCTTACGTGTAAGTGCAAGCTACTCTGCCTTACAGTGACATGGGGTTTTTTTTTTTTTGGCTTTAGAATCAGTGTCCACTCACAATATGTTGCCGACAATGGTGCCATTGTGCTCATGCCCTTTCCATCTGCTTGAACATTCCCTTGAACAACTCTTAAAATGTACAATTTTCACAGCAGGAGAGAGGAGGACGGAATCAGAGTTATGACATTTTTCTGTGCTTTTCCTGTTTATCCACTTGCACCCCCCCGCCCCCCGCCCCCCCCTTACTTTCAGAACCAACATGAAATTACAAAACAAGAGGCAGTAATAACAATAGCATCTAAATTACAACCAAATTCAGTTTTATGGTTCTAAAGTCAGTCAGCTCAAATAGTCTTTGTCAAGCTTAAAGTAAACGACAGAGGAAAAAAGTACATTTCATTTGAGACAATCAGTCACTAGCATAGCAAGCTCCACTGAGCACTTTGAAGCAAACACCGACACACTAATTACATACTTCACCGTATAATAGCAGGACCTACTTTTGTGTTTACTTATAGTTCTCTACAACTTGGATTGCCTGAAAACAAGTCCTTTTCAATTCCAGTTAAGCAGTGTGGCTGAAAAATAGGACAGAATACAGCATGCGGTGAACGGACGGTGAATGCCAAATCTTGCTCCCGTATGGTACATAAGAAGTTGTTCTTTTTTTCTTAAATTTTATTTTACAGTCTTAAAAAAGTCCCCTGTAAAAATTCTGCCCCTGGGGGAAATTTGTACATACATAATATTTTTTGTTGAGATGACAAGAGAGGGAGAAAAAAAATAAACACATTAAAATCACAGTACCTTAAAAGAAATGAACAAATAATTACAAAAAAAAAAAAAAACTGTAAAGTAACAATACTGAAAATTACTTTAAAGAAGCTTCATGTGCATTTGTTTAATGGGGATGATAGGGTGTAAACTAGGGGAGGGGGGGGGGGCTGTGGTTAGGACCAGGGTAGTTGATAGGCAGGGAGGGGGCTGTGGAGGAGGGAGGGAGGCTGGAAGGCCACCCCTTACTTTCGTTTGCTTTTTGTGTCGGTGGTCTGAAAGACGCTGGAAGCGGACATGAGGTTTTCGATGTACTGTCCCAGCACCTGATTCTCAGACTTCAGTTTGAGGTTCTCTTCCTTCACCGCGTCCACCCGCGCAGAGAGGTCTGTCGGAGGAACAACGGCGAGAGGGAGGGTGAGCAGACAAACAAGAAAACCTACGTCCAATCATTCACTTTTCTTTAATATGCCTGCTGCACCAAGAGAGATCTTCCCGGAGATCCTTCAAATGTTCTCAAGAAGCTTCAGCTTGCTCTTAAACGTTCCCTTGAACAATTTGAAGGATTCTGGGGAACATGAAACGCTCAGCAAGCTGGGAAGCATCCCGTTTCCAAGCCAACGCACAGTGAGTTTTAAGACACGTGGTATGGCGCCACCAAACACTTTCCCTGAGTTAAATTTGTTTCAGAGCAGAAGCTGAAGAGCCTTTTCACACCACTCATGAATTAAATGCTGCACTAGCAGGTGGTCACACCCATAGCGACACCCAGTGTACAGCCGGTCAGGGGTGAGGGATTGCAGTTTTGGGAGGGGTGGGGTTTGAAATCTCACTCACCTTCCAGTGTGTGCTGCAGTTCCAGAACCTGGTTTATGAGCCTCGTTTTTTCCTCCAGCTCCACCTGGTTCTCCGTGTCACCTGTACGGCAAGAACACACACACGCTCTACTCTGCAACACATCATAACAAACACAGGCCTGCCAGCACTCTCTCCCTCAGTAAGGAAGCACTTAGGCATCAGACAGCATTGACTCCACAAACACAAATGGGGTGCAATAGCTTAGCCAGCACACACAGCTGCTGATGGAATGTCAGGGCGGTCCATTTACCGTCCATGTCGCAGTTCATGGCGAAGTACTCGTCCTCCTTTTTCGAATGCAGGGTTGCAGCTCCACTGTCTCCTGTTTGGAACAAGGGCATAACAATAAGCATTAAAAACCACCGCAAAACATTGTATACTTTCAGCAAAGTATGGATTGACCACTGCTTCCCCCAGAAATCAAAATAGGAAAGCTTGAATTATGAGGAAAATAATAATAATTACTACTAAAAAGATACCTTTTCCAAGTATGAACACGCCAACGCTGACTGGGGTCTGCTCCTTTACTTAATAGTTTGACATTTTTTCCACGAGCACCAAACTACTTCTCCGACAAGACGTTTGCTTGACTCAAACAAGCAACTGTTCACATGTGTAGCTAATATATAGAACGACAGTCATCTTGAAAGGCCAAATAATGAGCTTATAATGCTAACGTTACGCAAAAATGTTGACCAGATATTGTCACTAAGTTACTTACTTAGACTACCTTATTGACTAGCGGCTAGTCCACATCACATTTCAACGTGATAATTATATTAAGGTTAACATCGCTAGTGCCAAGTCGTGAGCAACCCAACAGACACAGTCAGTCAGCCACAAGTTAAATTGCTGTAAGTATTAACGATGAGCAAAAAGCTGGTTTGTTAAAAGGACAAACCCACTGCCCATGTTCAGTGAATTTATCCCAATTAAACATGGGCTAGCTAGCTACCTGACCAGATATAATGTGGATCGTACACTTTCATATAACGTTACACGAAAAAGTGAGCTTATATTTAGCAGAAAGGTTATTTGTATGTCTTTAATTATTTATAATAAAAAGACACGGACAGCGAGCATCAGGGATGCTTCTCCATCGCCACCTCCATCGTTAGCTCGCCAAAGGACAACAATGTCTTACTAGTTGCTTAGCGAGCTAACGTTAGCTGGCTGGCTACTTCACCCTTGTTTCACTGGTTACACTTGTTAGCTAACTAGGTAACGTTAGCTAATTAGCCAGTGCTACCGTTACCATGATTTGGTTGGACTTTTCTTAGTTCAATGCTCGTGATCATGCAGTAATCATTCATCAAGCTGACATTGACAAACGTTCACTAACAGTAACCTACTCTTTAGTAGCTAGTACGCCATAATAATCTAACGTTTACAGTCAAATGACTGTACTTAACAAAAACGAAGCAAAACATCAACACAAGGCCTGTGTGCCACGTCGGGCTAGCTAGCAAAATTCTGCTGCTGAATCGCTTTCATGTGTAAGTGATGCTAACATTAACTAGCTATAACGTTAGCGTTGCTAACCAGCGCTAGCTAGCTAACGTGGCAGTAAAAAAAATAGCTAATGTTGCATGATCTACTGTCTAGCTAGCTAGCTAGCTAGCTAGCTATCAATGCGCATTCCCAAACTGCTGGCTATATGCATTTCCCTGCTAACTTAGATAATGTCAGGCTAGCTAGCTAAGGACATCAATTGTGCGCATATATGTTCGCTATGCAGCGAATATAATATAATCCAATTAACGTCACGTGTTATTAAGAACAATGGGTGCTACTTACCCTTCACAGGCAAGGAAATTTTTAATAGCTGGTTTGGTCGAATCAATCGAAATTGTGACTACCCCGACACTGCGGATTTCCCTGATTCACACACACACTTCTCACAGTCTGAACGGAGGGGGAGGCAGGGAGCAGTGCACGCAAATACACTCCGACAAATCTGGTGCCAAACAATGACCACATTGCATTCAGCCACTGGATCACACGCATACACGTCAACCTGGAAACGTTCCCCCCTTTGTTGAATGGGAATGCATGTAGGAACCGGGATAGCACGCGATTAAACGGTTCGTGGTTGTTAAACCGAGTTTTAATTCTTCATCTGTGTATCTGAATGAATCGGATTGCAATTTAAATTCAAGGGAGACCACATACACACAATACAAAAGTTCAATGTTAGAACAACACGCGACAGCACAATGAAACAATGGAAAACACGTATCCTAGTCAACCGATGCAAACCCACAGAGCAAAACCCACAGAGCAAAACCCCCTACAATCCAAAACAATTGCACACACTCAACAACCTTTCACTCGAGAACGTTTATGGAAACAGGACTGCACCTTATATTGTCTTTGCTGTATTTTTGGCTTTCACTTCACTGGCTAGTGGCTACCTGTTACAGCTCAACCTTTTAAAAACTATTTATTGAGGAAGAGTAGCCTCTTGTACCTTTCAAGCTAATTTATCCAGGAAGGCTACCATACCTTTCAAATCATTTTAACCAGGACGGCCATAGTACCTTTCAAACCAATTCACCTAGGAAGTCTATTTTACCTTTCAAACCAAACGGCTACTGTATCTTTACCAGGGTGGCACAGGTAAACTATGTATTCATAGCATTGCCGTACAGAAATCACAGACTTAATGCCTAATTAATGAGCATGGTCCTCATGTAGACGTATACAAATTATTGCTGTTACGCAACACAGTCGGCTATATGTATGTATCTGTAAATGATACATTGATGAAATGGAAAATGGACAAACCTATTTAGCAATGTTTTCGTCATCTGGTATAGGCTAATAGGAAACTTTCTAAATAACCTGGGAGGGACACTCAGTACCTGGGATGTCCTATTTAAATTCTAACAAATTAATATTTGCTGGTTTTACTATATGTCTCCTTCCAGGTTGTGTATTTACATGACGGAACCTTCACCATCCTCAATCAAATAATTTTCATTGTTATAAAAGATCACATAACACTGTGACATGATGCCCTGTTCCTTGGCTGTGCATAGACTCAACAGCACCATCTGGTGGACAATGCATTTCAGTTTCAAGGGATGTTCAGTGACCAACATGTGCATTGTGAAGTGGTTGTGAACATCTGTGTTTCATTAATGCAAAGACAATTCTGGCGTGGACGTTAAACAGAAGGGTGACAACATTGCTTTATGTCACAATATTACTTAATGGAATTTGCTGTACAGAACAAGGATTTGGAGAGCTCAAAAGAGGAAGATTATCTTAAATGCTCCGTTTAGGTGGATAATTATACTCTTTTCGCATAAACCTTCAAATCAGTGTGGAAAGGTCAGTAGCTACTCCTTCTTGCCAATCATAGTGCAAACAAGCAGATGGCAGGAGAGGAGACCAGTAAAATACGACTTGTGATCCCATGTCTGAAATATCGCAGTCAAAAGCACGCCTGACTGCATGTTTGGTGCATTTTGAAGACAGGGAAAAAAGGTACTCTTGTGAAAAACATATGTCAAAAGGATTTGGCTGCTATGCCCACTTTGACGCCTGTACGCTCACTTGAACCACCACAACAACAGCGTATTGTATTATCATCGTCACCATCTCTTCCGTGCCCCCGGCAGACATTGGCTGGAGCCAAGACAATGATCGCAGGAGCTGCAAACAAATACCTAATGACCACACAGGCCTTTGCGCGCCCTCATTCCATCATATACTGGATGCAGCGTCGTCATCAATAACGACGGACAGCCATAAACAAGCAATAGGGGTGGTCCGATTTCAATCCGCGCTGACATCATGCCGTCCGCTGACAGATGGCCGTGCTAGCGCTCCCCCTCGGAGCCAGACAGCATCATTGACACCGAAACCCCCGCGTCGACAGCGCAGAAGTGCCTGGCAAATGTACGTGCACGACCACACGACACGTGTAGTGCGCGCGGAGGGCCGCCGCCGCCGCGTCCAGCAGCGGATGTCGCGTGCAGCCGAGACTCGCAACCAACGCACTGTAAACGCAGCGCTGGACAGATGCCGGGCTCCACTCCCCTGGCAAAACATATTTCAGCAGCAGTTGGTGGCTCCAGATTAACTGATGCGGAAGGCTTAGCACACGGCTACGGCAGTGCCGTTATGCCGTTTTGAGGATCCCATATGCTGCACTTGGTTAGAGCAGACTGCAGCAGCGGCGGACCAGAGCCCCAAGGATTCACCAGCTCCATTCCACAAACAGCAGGGCTCACTGTCGTGCTGGCAAGTAAAACGTTGTGCTGGATAATAACATCCAGTCAATTAGTGGGTAGTATTTCACTCTGCATGTTGAGGGACAGGGGAAAATATGTTTGTTTCAATCAAGGGGAAGCTGATATTATCTACATTTCTTATAAGGATTTGTGGAATGTTCTTTTCTCTCAAAGCTTCTGATGCTGATAATAAAAGGGCTCCAATAATGTTTCCTTAATCCACGTTTGAGCGCTTTTTTGTCTTTGGAAATACATAAATGAGAGGTAGCTTAGTGAATGCTCTGGTGCAGTGCTGTATTTGCTCCCCAAAGCAACATGGTCTTTTCCTTAAAGGTTCCTACTAAATGATCTAGCTCAATTAAATGACAGGCACCCAAATGCTGATCAATTTCAGGTTTAATTATTGAGCTCTCCAGTAGTATATACAGAATATAACCAATATGACAAATTAATTTAATCATACCTTTAGCTTATTCATTTTGAGTTGATGTTTTATTGTATTGATGTAGGTTACCTTATGAGGATAAAGGTCATGTTCAGAAACATACTATTTACTATATGCTCTTGCATTGTTTTTAAGCTTATTGCAAATGTCCCCAAATTGGGCTACATTTGGCCTAAAATTAATTTCAATTATATCACTGGGTTTTCAGCCTCTATATCAATTTCCAAATAGAGGGCGACAAAGCACACATTAACTTCCCGCAAAGATAAACACCATTTTTACGTGCTGTTCTTTTTACCTATAACATTGAACATGCCCTTTCTCATTATACAATCGATCGCGATGTCTCGGAGGTAGAGGAAGGAAATTCTGTTCATGCAGAGCCCTGCGACTACAATTCTCAATGAAATAAATATTCTGAAGATAAAACGGAGCCAATAGTTAATCATATTAGACATTAGAAAGGAAAGCTACAGTTCAGCAAGGGGGAACAGCGCGTGAAAGTAAATATTGAGTCTTACGGTTTGGAGTGCCTTACGCAGCCACACATAATAACAAAGACATCTGCACAACAGTACCAGACAAGAGCAAAGTGCGTCTGCTAAGCTTCTATTATCACTGCGTTTTAATCTAGCTATTTATTGATCTGTATAAAGTTTTGTTTTCATGTTTTGTTTTTCGTACGGGTTCCCTCTGTTCTGTCAGTGGTTCTTAAGGTTCGCGTCTCTCTGTAGCCTACCACACACACACACCCACGTGTTATACGCGCCTGGTCGCACTTTATAACGTTTCTGTATTCTGGAGCTCCGTGCGACCCGAGTGCTTTTTCTCGCCCCCACGCGTTGGTAGGAAATAGCCGAAGAGCAGACAGACTGCCCTTTTTCTACCCTGAAACATCGAAGCGCTGAAACCAATTTTTTATGGACGTGGTAAGGGAAGATTAAAATCTATTACAAAAATCTGTAATAGGCCTATATGCTAACACAGTATGTCTGATAATCTCCATAGAGTGATTAGATCAGTAGCTACAGTTGTGCACCCCAAACGTCGCCAACAAACATTTTTATCCATGACAATTTGCCGCAATTTTCTGCTTGCAAAATCTCGCACCCTTTTACTGTTGTTGGTAACTTTGGTTTAACTTTAATCAAAGAAAGGTTCAATTAAGTGATAAATAAATAAATTATAGCTTCCTTCAGAAAGTGACAGCAGTGCCTACAATATACTGTCAAGGGGAATGTAGTCTACAGGAACGATTGTTGTTAGCTCCTGAGGTGGGTGGTAGCCACGGAGCAGTAGGCTAGTCCTGATTTATTGTTCTGCTGTCTGCTTCAATCCTAAAACGGGCAAATTCAAATTGATGTGCAGTGAAATATGGAAGGGCGTCGCTGCTTTTCAGTACCGACCCTACCGACGTGCTTTACACGTGCGGCCGTCTAAATTTCATGAAACGGCATTTCCATCCAGACTAATCTGGAGGTATTTTATCTACATCGAACAGAGACTTGAATATGATTATTGCGATTCCAGATTTGATTTCATGTCAGGGTAAATGGAGAAAATTGAAATGACCGTTGCATGCACTCCAAAGGCCACGTCTGTTTTCAGACCAGGAAAATCACAGGAATTCATTAGACCCCATTGAAAAGAGTGAACAGCACAGGATAGGTACACCATGACAATGTAGAACTCTGGTAAAGAGCTTGATTGAATATTTACCATGTATAGAGCAACCTTAGATCAAGTCCCATTGTGGTCTAGCTGTAGCTTTCCTGAACAATACTCTTTCCTTTTGGGCCCTTTTCAATGACTTACTGAGTTTTCTATTGAACATTAATTTCAAATTCTAATTACATGGACAGACAGTTGTTCATGATGACCTCATGAACAGTTTAGACAGAACATACCTAATGGCTTCGTTCTGTGCCACTGAGCAGAATGCAGGCCCTGTGATTCCAGAGAGGGGTTGTTTACCCGCTGAGTAGCCTACTGCTGATTTGTTCTCTAGCATTGGCTAGGTATCTGGTGGGCGCAAATTAGATGAGATCCCTCTGTCTTCCATGTCCAACGCCTCCATGTTAAAAGCCAGTTTCAGGCCAGTGCTAAAACCCGGGGCCCTCTAAGACCCATATTTGACAGTCAGGTCAATAACCACAAGACCGCACGATATGGAACGTAGCCCAAACACTTCCTAGCTCTTCTGACTGGCTGGGCTGCACCGGAGTGTGTTTGCAATACGGGATACTAAAAATTTAAGAATGACTAAAATGGGAGAGAGTCTGGCACCGTCGGTTGTTTGCCCAGAGTAAGCCTGGAAAATCCTATAGGCTATCAGACACACCGCCCCGGAGAGCTCTGTACAAACGCCGAGGATATCGAAGCCAGGCGGAGCGGCACCGAGTTCGGCCCTGGCTGGCACGAGCGCAGGTGAGCACTGCTGTTTGTCGCTGTGTAAACGCAGGAAGCCGGGGCGCTAATCACAGAGGGAAAAAAAAAAGAAAAAAAAGAACGGTTGATTGCATAACGTATTCCAAATGAGCGTGTTTTAATTGTGGGCAAGCAGAAAGCCTGCGGAGCAGAGCTGCAGGCTGACTCAGGACCTCTTTAACAGTGTAGGAAGAGAATCCGCACTAATGTCTGATCCGTGTGTGTGTGTGTGTGTGTGTGTGTGTGGACACTGCCTCCGGGGCGTCAGTGGCCCGTCTCATTAATTCTCATTGTGTGGGAAGCAGTACGTGGTAGTGACTCATTTACACCCCCCGCCCCCTTACCCTTTTTAACTGGTGAGGCCCCCATTTGGCAAGAGTAGCAAAAAGTCGCTTCTATTTATATTGGCCCCTATCATATTTATTGTCATTTTAGCTGTATTACACATTTACACTGCCAGCCGCTAGTCCACGCAAACGTTCTGTGGCGACGGTGTTTGCGCCTGTAACGGATCTCCGTTTACAGAATTCCTGTGGCGCGGGGCATTTAAGGTTTAGTACCTCGCTCGAGGGTACAACAGGCTTGTTAGTCTAAAGCTCAAACCACTGAATGCACCACTATGTTTTTTTTTTTTGAAAGAGACATGTAACCCCTAATATACCGATTTGATTGAGAATCTCATCTTTTTCATGTTTTTAAAAAAATGTGACATTTCTGCATGCACCTCAGATGGTACTGTTACCCTAGTACTGGGGGGAAAAACACTGACTTTTGTCGTTCACGTTCCTGAATATGAACTGTCAACACAGGCTGAGACTGAACACGAAGAACGCAGTGCAGATGAGCGCAGAACTCAACACCGGGGGGGGTTTTGGAGAGAACGAACCTTTGGAGGTTTTGGCTCTGTCGGTTCCCCGTCTGTACAGACTGAATTTACAAACGGTACTCGTATCTCAGGGGACTCCTCACCGCCGTGGAATGGCAGCGGATTCCTCGGTGGCACCAGAGTAACTCTCTTATTTTTTACCTGGTAAATGGGTAAAACAGGCAGTATCAATAATAATAAGAATAATAATAATAAAACAAAGTTCTGGAGAGTAACAAGCAGGTGAGGTGACAAACCTAGGGGCTTATATTAAATGTATTATACGTAACCTTAAATTAGCATAAAATTAATAATGCATTGAATATAAATTGGAACTCAGAAGGAAGTTACAGCAACGGAAGAGGTTCAAGGCTGCCACATCGTCCAGTGATTCCTGGTGTTCGCCATCACATGTAATACTGTTTTAAGGCCATGACGCACCTGGTCATTTGTTTTGCGGAAATTGCTCATGTGTACGAGCTCCTAGAGCAACCACATATAGCACATCTTAAAAAGAACAGCATTTTACAGTGATGACGATGGTATGATATTTGGACCAATTAGAGCCCTTGATACAATTTAATTGTAAAATTTAATGACCTGTATATGAGACAGTGTTCCGTGTCAAAAACAGATAGAATTAAACAACTTGGTTTTATATCCTTATATATAATTATATATTTATATAATTTTTCTCTTATTATTACGTAACACCCAAACAGAAGATATCCCATCAACAATGCAGTCCATTCATGCGCTGAAATGCACCTACACAGTAAAATCACAGTAGTGTTGATTTAACTCTAACACACTTTATTTGAGTCCAAGAGGGATCAAGTGTTCTCTATCAGTCGATTTAACACAGAATATTTTACTGTGTACCTTGTGCAAGATGCGCACTTCAATAAAAGTATTGTGCAAAGGAATCAGCATTAACCAGTACAATTATAGTGGGGTTGCCAAACAGTGACGGAAGGCACATGCGCCGAGCTATTTCTTAATGGAGTCGATGGAGGGGAATGCATTCTCTTGCACGCGCAGAAATTTGCCGCATTTTCTAAGGAGACGGAGCTTGTCGTTAGCAAAACCCTGCCGTCTCTCCCTGCGTGCGGTCAGGGCGGCGTACGCCCTCTACCCCCGCACTCGAAGAGCCCGCTCCTCTCTGCAGACACGCCACTTATGATATTAGCCGTTAATCCACCCTCTCCCAGCTCTAATGAGAGCCACAATGGATCGCATTCCGCCTCACGCTGTCTTTTTCCAATTACAATTTAGCTCGGCCCAAGGGAGGCCTTATTTTTCCAATTGGAGAGAATGTCATTATGTCGGGACGGCGTTTTGAGGGAACGGCAGCGCATCGCTGGGCAGCCGCGCGTTCCGCCAGACGGGCGCTCTGGCGGCGGCTTCCGTTCGGAGCGTGAATGAACGCAGGCTGCAGGTTTGCGGATGGCGGAGGAAGTGCAGCCCGATCGAGAGGCGCATGGCAGACGTGCAGGCTGCCAGCTCAGCTCATGCAACGCACTGGTCGCTGCACTTTCAGTTTTTCCCCCCAATTTGGACCCCCCAGGTTTACAGTTGAAGTCGGAAGTTTGCATACACTTACAGTTGAAGTCGGAAGTTTGCATACACTTACAGTTGAAGTCGGAAGTTTGCATACACTTACAGTTGAAGTCGGAAGTTTGCATACACTTACAGTTGAAGTCGGAAGTTTGCATACACTTACAGTTGAAGTCGGAAGTTTGCATACACTTACAGTTGAAGTCGGAAGTTTGCATACACTTACAGTTGAAGTCGGAAGTTTGCATACACTTAGGTTGAAGTCATTAAAACTAATTTTTAACCACTCCACAGATTTCATGTTAGCAAACTATAGTGTTGGCAAGTCAGTTAGGACATCTACTTTGTGCATGACACAAGTAATCTTTCCAACAATTGTTTACAGATGGATTATTTCACTTTTAATTCACTATATCACAATTCCAGTGGGTCAGAAGTTTACATACACTAAGTTGACTGTGCCTTTAAACAGCTTGGAAAATTCCGGAAAATTATTGTCATGGCTTTAGAAACTTCTGATAGGCTAATTGACATTATTTGAGTCAATTGGAGGTGTACCTGTGGATGTATTTTAAGGCCTTCAACTGTATATATCCACTATGGGGTGGTATTGTAGTGCAGTGGATAGCACTGTCACCTCACAGCAAAAATTCAAATCCCGTGTGGGTTTCCTCCAGGTACTCCGGTTTCCTCCCACAATCCAAACACATGCAGGGTTGGTTAATTAGGGGGGGGGGGGACGTTGCTGTAAAAAAAAAATATATATATATATATATACACTGTATGTCCAAAAGTACTTGGACACCCCTTAGTCTGGGGCTGTTTTTCATGGTTCGGGCTAGGCTTCTTAGTTCCAGTGAAGGCAAATCTTAACACTACAGCATATATTGACATTCTAAACAATTCTGTGCAACAGTTTTGTAGCAACAGTTTGAGGAAGGCCCTTTCCTCTTTCAACATGACAATGCCCCTGAGCATGAAGTGAGGTCCATACAGAAATGGTTTGTTGAGATCGTTGTGGAAGAAGAGAGGCCTGCAGAGAGCCCTAACCTCAACCCAATGAGCACCTTTGGGATCAGTTGGAAAGCCGATTGCGAGTCAGGCGTAATCGCCCAACATCGGTGCCCGATCTCACCAATGATCTTCTGGCTGAATGGAAGCAAATCCACGCAGCAATGTTCCAACATCTAGTGGGAAGCCTGCTGAGGAGAGTGGAGGCTGTTATAGCAGCAAATGGGGGCCAACTCCAGATTAATGCCCATGATTTTGGAATGAAATGTTGGACAAGCAGGTGTTCAGATACTTTTGGCTATTTAGTGTGTATATACAGTATCCTCCACTATTATTGGCACCCCTGGTAAAGATGAGTAAAAAGGGTTAAAAAAAATTAATTAGCTTAATCTCACACTGAAAAAATGAGAAAAATCCAACCTTTAATTGAAGTAAATTTATGATGAGAAAAAATCCCTCATCAATAAATAATAATTTTTAACAAAACCACGTGTGCCACAATTATTGGCACCCCTGCATTTATATATAGTAATAATTTTTAATATTCGGATGCATATCCTTTGCATGCCATGACCTTCTGATGTCTGTGACCCAAGAACATCAAAAGACTCTTGATATCTTATTTTCTGGTACTCTTACAAGCGATACTATAACATTTCTGCATTTGAATGGATCTGTATGGGAATTGGGGGGTGGGACTAGATTTAGCTGTAAATTATGCTGGAACAGTATGGAATACATGGTTGGTAAAATGGCTGTAAGTCATCAAGGGTCTGAGGTATCAAACGAGCCTCAAACCATCACTCTGGTGCCAGATATGCAGTAGATGGATGGATCAATTTAAGGGTTGTTTCTCCTGACAAATTTCCCTATTGAACTCTATGGAAAAATAAGTCAGGAGAAGTAACCCTTCAAGTTATCCATCCATATCTACTGTATTTCTGGCAGCAGAGTGATGGTTTCCGGCTCGTCTGATACGGCAGACCCTTGATGACTTAGTGCCATTTATCCAACCCTGTGTTCCATACTGTTCCAGTGTAATTTACAGCTAAATCTTGTCCCACTCCCCAATTCCCATAGAGATCCATTCAAATGCAGAGACGTCATAGTATCGCTTGTAAGAGTACCAGAAAATAAGATATCCAATAATAAGTGCCAATGATATTGGAGGGCACTGTATATATACTGTATATATTTCAGTGTTTATCACTGGAACCTCCACCATTGAGCCAGGAGAGACTTGCACTTGACGTCCCATAAACCATGCGGTACTAATTGCTGCTCATCACACCACAGGTCCCATGTCGCACAGTCAGAAGTTTTAGGAAGACATGTCATGTGCAGCTTAACAGCGGGTGTTGCTAGTGCATGATAAGGTGATTATCATCCCAGCCTAATGAACCCCTGTTTTCCCTGGACGACAATAGAGTTAAGTGTGTGCCACGCTAAGGGGCTGCCGGCCACAGCTGGTGCTGGCACAGTCGGGATTCAGCACCGGACCATGCGACTCGTTCATGGGGCTCTTGCATGGGGCTCTTGCATGGGGCTCATCAATGGGGCTCATCCATGGGGCTCTTCCATTGGGCCCTTCCATTGGGCCTTTCCATGGGGCTCTTGCATGGGGCTCATCAATGGGGCTCATCCATGGGGTTCTTCCATGGGGCTCTTCCATTGGGCCCTTCCATTGGGCCTTTCCATGGGGCTCTTGCATGGGGCTCATCAATGGGGCTCATCCATGGGGCTCTTCCATGGGGCTCTTCCATTGGGCCCTTCCATTGGGCCTTTCCATGGGGCTCTTGCATGGGGCTCATCAATGGGGCTCATCCATGGGGCTCTTCCATGGGGCTCTTCCATTGGGCCCTTCCATTGGGCCTTTCCATGGGGCTCTTGCATGGGGCTCTTGCATGGGGCTCATTCACAGGGCTCATCCATGGGGCTCTTCCATGGGGCTCTTCCATAGGGCTCATCCACGGGGCTCATCCATGCAACATGGCAGGTTCTGATGCCCCCTAAGCTGATATATGATGCCTCCTAAGCTCAATGGGATATAGTCAGGACATCACCAAAGCCACATAGTAGGCCAATGGTTTTTTTCCCTCTGAATGGATATCTAGAGCGAATTGTGTTTTACCTCTTATGCGCTGTTTTGCATCCCTCACAATAAAATACTCTCGTCTGAAGCCATCAATAGCTATTAGTACAGTATTTGTTTTACAACAAGCACATTTGTCGAAACTCAATTACTTGTGCGTGCAGTGTGGCAGTTGGAGTTTGTAAAGTAATATAAATAAATATTGGTAAAGACAACTGTGTTAGTGGGAGCAACAAATACATTTGTTGTTCTCTCAAGGAAATATATATATATAAGACCTTTCCACTTAAATTATTCAAAAAGAACTGGGATCTCCTGAACCCGATCCGGAAGTAACAAAGAATTTGTAGTCTCTCCCGAAATAAAAACACTGAAAAAAAAACCCATCCTGCAGTTTCTGTTCTCCCTTTGGAACATTTATGATTTGAGATCTTGTTTGTGTCCAGGAACCACCTTTGAACTCAGCCCCTCCCGTATCGCGTTTATTTTTGCTCGGCAGCGCACGCCATTCCCAGGGCACGCCCTTACCTGACTCGTCGGCCAGAGAGATGTCTGTGAAAGCCCCGTCCTCCTCTTCCATTTCTCTGTCCATGTTGCCTCCGCGGCTCCCGGGAGACGCGAGGAAGTCCAGCTGTGTTACGCCGCGCTCCGCTGTGTTACGCCGCGCTCCGCTGTGTTACGCCGCGCTCCGCTGTGTTACGCCGCGCTCCGCGTCGTCCCTCTGAGCTTTTCTCTCAGTCTCGAATTCCGGCCCCTCCCTCCCTCCCACCTTCCCTCCAAAGCCGCCGCGCTGCACCGCGCCCTCTAAATTATTCAAACCACTGAGGAGGGTGTCCAAAAGCAACTGTACCTGCTCTACCTGACGAGCGGCTCCGGTGACACACCATCGCCAGGGGAACTGTGAGGGCAGCGCGAGCGCGGAGGCGTGGAACAGCACGGGCTGACAATGCACCAGCTAAGGGTTCAAAGGTTAACCCTCCTTTGGTTAAAGAGAAATCCAGACACAGGTGTCATAAAGGGTCACTTTCTTCTGTACGGAGGAATATTACCAGTTTTACATGGGAGAGTCGAGATTTTTTTTTTTTTTTTACAAAGGTGGTACCAGGACAGAGTCTGCTCCAACCAGGACAGGATCCACTCCAACTAGGACAGGGTCCACTCCAACCAGGACAGAGTCCACTCCAACCAGGACAGGGTCCACTCCAACCAGGACAGGGTCCGCTCCAACCAGCACAGGGTCCGCCCCAACCAGGACAGGGTCCGCTCCAACCAGGACAGGGTCCGCTCCAACCAGGACAGGGTCCACTCCAACCAGGACAGGGTCCGCTCCAACCAGGATAGGGTCCACTCCAACCAGGACAGGATTCGCTCTCCTGTAGTCTTTTTCTCACCTTTTTTTGCAAAGCAGGTTTAGTCTTAAAAGCAGACACTTGTTGCCTGGGGAGATTATTTTACATAATCATCCATATCATCCTGCCACATATTTACTGAAGCAATTCAGGCTTGCGCTGTGCTCAAGGGTACAGGAGAAGTTCCTTACCCTGGATTCAAACCTGCAATCTCCCATATACGTACCTGGACAATATCTGTGCGAGACACCTACATGCCTACCTATGTAACCTATTAAAAGCCTGCCTGTACATATCCATAAGCAAAATTACACTCACAGAGTAAATATCTAATATTAGGCCCTCCTGCAGTGTCACGAGGGATGTATCAGGGCTGCCGTATAAATGCTATTAGCAATGACACTTCATCTTTCTTCCGAACTGGAGAGCAGATATATCAGGAGACCATTCTCAGAGACAATTTATCACTTTTGAGACCTGGCACTCCTTCCTCGTCCTGATAAGGTGTTCCTGTTGCTACTTAAAAGTGTGAGAGGTGAGGAGTTCCTGGGGAGTTTGGCGAGCTCTTCTCTAGCCTCTCAAGCCCTCGCCATTTCTGTCACACGTCACCCCAGCCTCAAATGCGGCACTGTGTTCGGCTTTCAGGTGTCAATTAAAACGAGTGATTTTCTTTTCTTTACAAAACACAGTTTGTCAGGTAATCACACAGAATTTGTAATTAAATGGTGTAACGCTTGTTTGCCTGTTATTCAAAGTTAAGGACAAATGTTGATTGAATGCAGGCCTTTATCTGTGAAATCTGATACAGAGCCCAAGGTTTGATCACAGTCGTAAATGTCTGTTCCATTGAACCAGGCGGTATCCTCCTTCTCCTCATTAATTCCACTCACCTCCTCTAGCAGCTATGAGCCCCCCCACCCCCATCACCCTCACCTGTAATCACACAACCCATATTAATTAAACCGTTGAATTTCAAATTCCTCCCTTCCAGCAGGCCCGCACAGGACGGGAGGCTCTCAGCCTATTGGCATTCAGCAGCGGTGCCATTATTCAGCGCACATTCAGACTCCTTTTACCTCACGCAACACACTGAGACACTGAAAAGGGGGAGGGGAGACGTGCTGTTTAATGCGCTCGATAGCTGGAGGAAAGGCGGTTTTGCTATGTAAACAGCCTCACCATTATCTGGCCCTCCTCTACCCTGTGGGAAATGCTGTGCGGAGAGAAAGGTACAAGTCAACATGCTACCGTACAGGAGTCTGTCCGTTAAAGTTTGCGGAGTCAGACAGCGCCATCGGGAGGTCTTTGATCACGGCCGATATGAAAGTCGCTCCAGGTGCAGGGCTGCTTGTCTCCTCCCGCCGCGCTCCCTCCCGTCTTTTCTTCATCCTTCCCTCTGAACGGGCTCGTCATCCTCGCCCGCTCGGCACCTCGGCAGAGACGGTTTGCTGAATGTTTGCCATGCACACCGCCGGATGGGTGAAGGGTGTTAAAAAGTCGCATGACGTGTGTGAACTTGAAGAGCAGGTTGAAGACCATGCACGCAACAGCATTCTAGATCAGTTGCGGTAGCCCGTTTGCACAGTACAGTAGTATACCGCTGTACCAGGAGTCTACACAGGCCGGGCAATGAACACTACAGATGTACTGTATTTCACACGCATTGTACTGTATTAGGTATTACACATACTGTAATACATTGGTGCTGTATGTACACTGGAACTGTACTTCATGGTGGAGGTGTGGAGCCGCCCTCTTGCATGCACGCATCTCGTTGTCAGGAGTGAAGGGGCCCGGTTCTCCTCTGTTTACGACACGTCCCCTGGCCCTCTTGAGCCTGCCTGGCGGTGTGTTATCTGGTCCCTGGCCTCTATTCCATTCAATTAAATGTTATTTGTATCGTGCTTTTTACAGAAAACTCTCACAAAGATGCTGTACAGAGAAACTAAAATAAAACTGGGCAAAAACCAGGCCTGAACCTCCAAAGCAGCAAGCGAGGTAAAAACTCCCCCGTGGGAAGAAAAACACTCAAAAGTTTGGTGAGAAAAAACTCCCAAAAGGGAAGAAATCTCGGAAGGATCCTGGCTAGAGAAGAGAGGGGGAGCCCATCCTTCGCTGGCTGGCCCGGTTTAAACTAAAGGTGGAATGGATGGTAACAAAGCCCTCCTTCCAATCCTGCTGGTCTCACAGTGTCCTGAGATGAGACGTCCCAACTACCAAACAAGGTTCCCGTCCCTCTAATCAGGAAATAGAGTGTCTGCTTATGCAGTCATACCTCCTGCAGTTTGGACCATAAGCCATACAGACCTGCATTTGGGGGCTGCAGGGATGTACTGTACTTGGAACCACAGCCATGAACTCATAAATTTGGAAGCGCAGACACGCAGATATGCATTTGCAGTCGAGGCTGGACTTCAACGATGCAGCCGGGAACGGCAGACACAAAAAACTGGAACCGCGGCTGCAGCGATACGCGCCCTGTCAGTTACTTACCACGTTCAGCATCTGGTGAAGCCGCTGGAGTTTAGCGTGCCACGCGCGCCTGCCCGCCTCGGCTCCTCTGTTCGGCTGGGAGGCACCAGAGCCGCCTGCCACTGGACAACGAATCAATCAGAGCTTGTTATGCTGCTTACTATGGTGGACCAGTATTTCACAATGAAGAGAGAAGAGGCAGTCAGCACAGGCAGAGGGGTAGCATGAAAGAAAGACAGCCCCTTAACCCCTTAACTGGGTGGCAGTGTAGCATAATGGGTAAGGAACTGGCCTTGTAACCTAAAGGTTGCAGGTTTGATTCCCAGGTAGGACACTGTTGTACCCTTAAACAAGGTACGTATTGCTTCAGTATATATCCGGCTGTATAAATGGACACTGCAAAAAAATACAAAAGCTGTGTAAGTCCCTCTGGATAAGATCGTCTGCTAAATGCCTGTATTGTGATATGTAATGTGAAACCCCTTTAATAACCAGCAGCTCAATCAAACATGCAAAATGGGTTCATTTATTTTTGCGTGCATATACATTTCTTGTTTCTTTATTTAACTTGAATTCATTTATTATTTTACATTATTGTATCTGTTTGTTGCTGTTTGTATATACACTACTCAAAAGAAGTTAAGGGTCAAAGGAAATTTTTTGATCATTTTTGTAAGTATGTCTTTTTAAGCCAGATAGGGTTAGAATATCCCCCTTTGACTATAGACATTGACTATAAATAGACATTTTGACTATAAACTGCCTCGAAACACCCATTGTGACACCTCATGCACCATTTTCACGTGTTTTGCATGAGTGTCATTCCATGCATGCCAATTTTAGCAAAAAAAGGGCTGAGCATTTTCCATTCATCATCACTTGAAATTTGAAGATGGTTCGTCGACAACTCAGCATCCAAGACAGGGGAAGGGCCATTGGCTGGCTACAAGATGGACAAACTCAGAGAACTGTGGCTCAGCGTCTAAATGTAAGCCAAAGCGTTATCGGCAGACTCTGGCAGAGGTTCAGGACAACTAATGTTGTTCAGAATCGTCCCCGGAAGACCCCGATCAACAACAGCATGAGAAGACCGCTTCCTGACGATAACGGCGTTGTGACAGCGCTTTGTGACAGCACAACGTCTTTGGGATCAACTCAGAGTTGCCAGAGGCACCAACGTGTCCGACCAAACAATAAGGAATCGTCTGCGAGACCAAGGTTTGCGATGCCGGCGTCGTGCAGTCCGACCACCGCTACTTGACTGTCACAGAAGGGCTCGCCGAGATTGGTGCAGACGTCATATCCGTTGGAACCGTAGTCAGTGGGCAGAGACAATGTTCACAGATGAGTCACGCTTCTCGCTCCAGTTCAATCATGGCCGGGCTTGTGTTTATCGTCGTCAAGGAGAGAGATTTGCTGATGTCAACGTTGCTCAACATCTACCATTTGGAGGAGGAAGTGTGATGGTGTGGGCGGGGATATCCATGAACCACAGAACCCCTCTGTATGTCATCAACGGAAATTTGACTGGTCAGCGTTATCTCAACGAGATTGTTCAACCTCTGGTAATGCCACTTCTGCAGCAGATTGGACCAGGAGCTTGGTTCCAGGACGACAACGCAAGATCTCTTCGTGCCAGGGTGGTGACCGACTTCCTGTAGCAGCAGAATGTTCAGCACATGGATTGGCCTGCATATTCACGCGACTTGTTACCCATTGAGCATGCGTGGGATGAACTAGGGCGGCGAGTTCGATCACATCACGTCCCTGCCGTCAACCTCCAGCGACTGGCTCAGCGATTAGTCGCAGAATGGCTAGCGATCCCTCAACGTTATTTCCAACGCCTGATCAACAGCATGCGCCAACGTTGTCAAGAATGTCTGAATGCTAATGGTGGCTACACCAGTTACTGAAGCTTCTGTGACTTGTGTGAACATCATTTTGGGGGGTGCATGACTTTTTTCATCAGGGTAATAAACTAGTGTCCAATCAAAAGTTTTTTGTTTTGTGTTTTCTGTTCTTGAGCCATCAAATAATTATTTTGTCATTAGTCGTCACCATTTTAGCTCGTTAGCCTATATGTGCACAAATATTTTTGACCCTTAACTTCTTTTGAGTAGTATATTTCCAATTGCTTAAAGGTATGCAATATAACTCATGATATGGAGCACGTAGGAGCAAATGGTTCGTCGAAAGTTGCGTCTTTGTATGTGGCAACGTGGCTGGTTGCCAGGACACCGGAGCCACCAGCAGGCCTCAGAGTGGCTGGGTAATTCTCTCCCGCGGTCCCTTCTTCTCCGTAATAATAAACACGTGAATTTGGAGGAATGCATGAGTGTGCCGTCAGTGCAACAGTCCAAATATCATATTCTCTCCTGTCTTAACTAATGTATTCAATTGTGAATTTTACCATGCAATTTGCAGAACAGGAGGATATAAAATGTCCAATAAAAGCAGAGGGCATTATCTGTGTGTTATAATGTTGGGCGTTTCTTGAAAAGTCAGAGTCCCACTCTAAAAGGGAGATAACATAATGACTGAAAAAGGCACTGAGAATGGGATCCTCTCACAGAAGATGGAGAAACTGCTCAAAGGAATTGGCCTGAATGCTACAAAATGAACCCGTGTTGCATTGTATTCGGACCCCTTTTCATTACATTGTCCCGAACAACGGTGTTCTCCCACAATGACAGTTAAGTATTCACTTGGATGTACTTGGAGGTTAGCGTGAATAAGCAAGATAATGAATGTGAATGACAATGACAGATAGTGCAAATTACATTAATGACATGCAAATGGAATTCACAAAGATGTGCTGGCAGTATACGGTGCCACCGCCAAACGCATGAGCCTGACTGAATCAAAAATCTCTGACCTGCCTGTTAATGGCAAATGATATACTACAATGCCAAGGTGACCTCTCTCTCCGAGGAAGACCCAAGGACCCTGTGGCAAGGGAAGGGAACACAGGAACTGCGACAGACAATGTCCCGGGGGTCGGGACTTTATCGATTTTATCATATCGCCATCTAGTGGTGATATGAGGAACTGTGATAGCACTCGAGGAGCTGTTCAGGTTCTCATTGAACTGCCTGAGAATTGCCAGTGCTGCAACGTGGCCTATCGGGTGGTAAAGGAAAACTCCAGGCTAAAACACTTGCATCGTTAGTGAACGTGTTGCAGCCATGTACAGTTAATTCTGGGATTTATTATCTGATGTGTGTGTAATATATTTTACTGTATCGCTATTCGCAATTTTTCACTTGGCTATCCTATCAGGCTTCTGCCGGATCTGCACCGTGTGTCATTTTCCTACATTACCCGGAACTACTTTCACCAGCCCCTTTGTGAGAGCGTAAGCTACAAGGCTAAAAGCAAATTTCGAGATCGTGGCCACGCCCCCAATCCCCGAGCAAATGCTGTTGCATTCTGGACTATTGAAGCTGCAAGCAACGGTATGTCCTCTTGATAAATGATTGATTTATCGCAGCAGGAGCATTGCAAAAAGTTAATTAGCGGGGATTCAAGGGGAAAACCCCTGACTTGTCCCTAAAGGGCTGACGCGAATACTTGACGCTGATAGTGAGTTGAAGACACTCGTGTTAAACTGCACTGCTGTGGCAATATCACTGTGTGACGTCACGCCGCCGACAGAACTCGTGTTTAGCTGCGAAAAACTGAAATGCTACACAAAAAAGAAAATAGGACCTGGGTTGTGTTGTACGTCACCAATGTGAATGTGAATTCTAACAACGTCAAAGTGTTTTAGCCTCTTTTCCTATAAATAGCCACTAGTTCCCCGGCGTGTGCGTCAGAAGTTTCCGTGTGCCGGCGGCATTGCGCCTTGCACAGGTGAGGGTGGCAAAGTGACGCTAAGAGCAAGTGGCACTTTTTCAAGAGTCCAAACTTGAAAACGGAAGATATTTTTGTTAAAAGAAGTAGTAATGGAAAATTCACAGAAAGCCTGAGACTGAATTAGATGCTATTGATCATTGTAACTGTTTTCGTAACAATGTGAAACAACCTGCCCTGTATATATAAAGGTGAAATAAAAATAACCTATATATACTACAGAATAATATTCCAACATATCTTCACCCACTTAGTTGGACTGTTTGCATCGTCCCTACCCCTCCCAATATCCTTTTGAATCTCAAAGGAGGGGGGGGGGGGGGGTCAAGAATCTCCTTTTAGAAGTCAGGGATGATTTCTTCAGTCTCCAAACCAAAGATGAGTTAAACTCTCTGTCACAGGCTTGGCTTTGAGGCAGTAACACTTGAATTAGTACAGTCCCCACAAGGCCCTATGTGACAGACTACAGGAGCTGCATTTTGCAGTTACATGCACATTTTCCCAAATAGACCATCTAGGAAAAAAAACGTTTGCAATTCGCAATGCGTTCATTCACCTGTCATGTCGGGCAGCATTGTCAATGCAATTGTCCATTAATGATCGAAAGTGAAACGAACCTTATGTAAATCATTGCAAACATAAATACCAGGTAGCGACATGAAAGAGATTACACAACCTGTAAGAATTTCGGTGGCCTTTCAATTCAAAAAAGGATGTGTTTAACTTCACCGTTGCACAGAAAGATCAGAAATAATTACTTTTTAAATGCGGGGTTTCTTTCCATTTAATGGATCAGAGGTTGGGCAGTTAAAAGGTTTTTTTTTTTTAATGTTTCTTCATAATTCTAAGTCAGTGTTCTAGGACTCTTTCAGTTGCCAGTAGTGATTGTTACATCAGCATTAAAATGTTCAGTTGAGAACATTCTAATTACATATTTGTGATCTTAATAGAAGTACACTGTCAGTGAAATCTGATACCAGGTAACTCCCATGTTCACCCAAGGCATCCCATTCATGTTGAAGGGTGCGGCTACAAGGATCGCTACAAGAGATGACTTTGCGCTAAGCGTTATCTGTTCAAAGAACAATGGACAAATCGGTTTGTGTGACTTTTCAATGACTTTAAAAAAAAATGTATTGTTTGATTTCATTCTTCTCAACCCATTTCCTCGGCCCGTGGGTAACGTCACAATCTCGTTAAAAATGTTATGTGTTAAAACGTAGACACTGACTTCTTATTTTTAAATGTATTGGTGCAAAATGTGAAGAAATAAATGAAGGTGTCGTCAGGAAATGTGTAAATATTCAGGAGGCGGGCAGACGAGAGAGGGATTAATAAGGGATTGACGTGATGTGGAATTGAATGAGACTCCTGAGGGATGCTGTGTAAAGACACTTCATGTTTACCTTTTTGCAGATGTCACCAGATTGTGTTGGCGAAATGCATGGCACTGCTTATCCCTTGTGTGTGTGTGTGTGTGTGGGGGGGGGGGGGGTTATTGCACTTGGGAGAGGGGTACACAAAACACCAGAAGGAAGAAATCCATTTGGTAAATTTCTTGATCAGCCTATTATAAAAAATAACAGATCTCTTCAATAGGACACATACAAACGGTCGAAGCATTTATCTTCGTGTGCAGTCAAATAATTGTTGGAGCAGGTGTTCTCAAAAGCAAAAAACTGAGAACGATCAACTCAGACCGCACAAATGCAAACACAAACGGTCTGTAGCTCTGCCCAGTTTTAGTCGTTGGGATTGTTGCTCGTCTGATCGGGCAAGACGGGTTCCTCTGTCTGCACAGACTGTGCACGTCGTGCTCGTCCAGAGCAATGACTGCACGGCCCAGCTGGTGGACTGAGGAGCGAAACGTAAGCAAGGACTGTTAGCACGTGTGCTTGCCTGCGCTCTCTCTCTCTCTCTCTCGAAGAAGAAGAAGAAGCCAAAAAACATTGCAGTGGGGGTGTCTTAGTGGCGAAGCCTGTAAGGCCACGTGACCCTTGTCGCATGTCTTTCCCTCTCTCTCTCGCTCCCATTCTTCCTGTCTCTCTACACTGTGCTGTCTCTCTCTCTCGCTCCCATTCTTCCTGTCTCTCTACACTGTGCGGTCTCTCCCTCTCTCTCGCTCGCTCCCATTCTTCCTGTCTCTCTACACTGTGCTGTCTCTCCCTCTCTCTCGCTCCCATTCTTCCTGTCTCTCTACACTGAGCTGTCTTTCCCTCTCTCTCGCTCCCATTCTTCCTGTCTCTCTACACTGCTGTCCAATAAGGCTGAAAAGCCCAAAAACGTGTATGCGCACACATACACACACTAACACACACACATACTGCAGGTAGACAGATACACTTGTACAGGCCTGTTTTTTCCACGTCACAAGCGCTACCGGGGACAGACTGACCCCTACCTTTCAGGAACTGCGGATCTAAACTACAGCGCCTCCTACATGCGGGCGGACTGCAGCGCATACGGACGAGCTTGGCAGCTCCACGCGAAGCGGAAGCGGGCAGGGAGACGGAATAATAACCACTAACGAAGCAGAGCCGCGCGTTTCCCTCCCCCTGATTAACCGGCCCCCTGTGTTCTGGCGTCAGTCACGCCTCCTTACCTCTCCGAACACGGAGTCCCCAAAAGCCGAGACTGACAACTTGCCACCAGAGAAAGGGCGCTTTCTACATGATGTTCTACAAAATCTCGCTGCTTTCTTATTTTAGTAAATCTCTCCCTTCGCGGTTTTTTTTTACAGGCTCATCTGGTGCATGCCTGGAAGATCGTAGCGCGAGTACTGCTTGTTTTCTGTTTCCTGTCCACACCTTGGAGGCGCCGATGGCGACGTGACTTATCCCTCGACTATATTCAGGCAAAATGTTTGGCCTGCTGTGCTGTTTGAGCTCCTTCAGCTATAGCTTCAACAAACAGTGTTTTTCTTTAGCCAAGGCCAGGAGATTACGGCAATATGTGCTCTGCTGTTTGAACAAAAAGCACATTTGGAAGCATTCTCTTACCTGTAAAAGCCTCAGTAGAACTGGTATTGATGTAAATGCAATTACACATAGGAGAATATACCACCCTGTGACACACAGCGTTTATCACCAATTTAAAGGCTATTCGACAAAGCTCTGGAATAGAACTATGAAGAATATACTCAACAGCAATGGTACTGTATGTATCTGTGCTCTTTGCATGTGAGTTTGGTGTTTGGCCAGTTTGACAGGAACGGTGGTGCATCAAGAGAGCAATTTTCTGCTGGGTTTTATAACAAAAATACAGTCACATCATATCAGATCCAGTGCTGTTTCCCACCCTGCTCCCTCTGTCCTAATATCACTATCTTCCTCCATCTCTCAGCTTGATCTGGTTTCTGTCACATCGCTGCCGATTTCTGCGCTGCCACATTACGAGACCCAGTGCTCCCTCTGGAAAGGCTTTTGCTGAAACTTCACGCTGTTTGCTGGTCTATATGAAAAATATTTCAATAAACTGCAACTCAATAAACAGTTCTATTTCAAAAACACTTTCCCTGTGTGCTCCCTATCGATTTTGTTGATCATACTAGGGTTCAAATCCATCAGTGGACAGACTGTCTGTCCGTCTAGTGATGGATTTTTACCCTAGCGTTATGGGTGTACTCTGGATCATCAACCTGACTGGACCACGCACACAAATGCTTTGTAACTGTGGCCCTTAATGTTATATTCTGTATGTGCTGGGAAATTGTGCATTGATTTTTTTTGTTGTTGTTAGATAACCCAGATATGCACATGTTTGTGGGGGGAAGAAACAGACGTGCTTAAGCACAAACTCTCTAGAACCTGTTTCTGCGTCAATTTTTAATCTACAGTATTAATATCCAGATGATGAATATATGGCTAGACAGATTGTTATGGGCGTAGTCAGCCAGGTGACACAGTCGGATGGCTCCTTGCTGCATTTTGGGGGCTCGTGTCTGAGACTATTGAGGGGGGGCAGTAGGGGGTGGGGCGGGGGTAGGGAAGCAGCATGACCGGGGGGGAGGCTGGTCTCTTCTTACCCCAGCATCTGGCAGAGGCGAGGCTGAGTGGCAGTGCGTGTCCAGCTGTCTGCAGCGCTCCCCCAACACCTGAGCCACTGTTAGCCCGGTCGCTGCTCACCCCTGCAGACTGTACACACCGTCCAATAGCACGGCGTGACCATGTTAACCCCTACATGCCTATGCCCGCTGCAGCAGAACACTGCCAAAGCAAACTCTCTCTTTGTCTTTCTTTCTGCCTCTCTCTTTCGTTCTCCCTCTCACACTCTCTCCCCTCTTTCTCTCCCTCTCTCTCTCTCTGTCCTTTCTTTTTCCCTCTAACCCCCCCTGGCCCCCTCTCTCTCTCTCTCTCTCTGTAGAAATTCACTGTTTTAACAGAAGGAGACATAACCACACATGATAATTGCTTGAGGTCAAGGTTCGGCCGTGGAAAGATGCTCATTAGGTTGATGCTGGCCGGCGGAATTTGCGCTGGTCGCAAAAGAGACTCCCTTGCTCCTGCACTTTTTACGTAACATTTTCCTATTTGGAGGATTTTAAAGGGATATTGAACCTTGTTTGTAATCATCGTGGATACCTCAGACCAGGAGTGTCCCCGAACCTACCATTATGTGGCGCACTGTGGTGCATGGATGTAGAGCTGCCAGCGATTGTACCTTTGAACACCAGGGTTTAGACAGCCTATGTACACATGATTATCAAAATGTAGCGTCCTGTTGGAAATTACTTCTCCCCATAGTGTCTTTGTTAAATATACGTTTGAGAGTGAATGTTTGAGAGTGTAGTCAACCAGCACAGCACGCAGTTAAACTACATCCTCTTGTCCCCGATTAAAAACCAAGCATTCTTGTATTTTTGTTCACATTGACAAAAAAAATCAACAATCTCTCAAGCAGGCATTTCGCGACGATCTCTATTTCTGTGACGTCTTCTCTTTCTTTTTTCGGCTGTGCAGTTAACAGATGCCGAATTTGGCAGCGGGCTGCTCAGAGCTCAGGTCGGGAGGGGAGGGGAGGGGACTAGCCCATCTGTTCGTGTGTTTTGCTGGTGCCGGAGACCCCACCGAGCCCGTGTGAAAGCGCACAGACCCACGCACTCTGCGAACGTGTCCCGCGAACCAACCAACGGGACAGGGGGCGTGGCCCAGGGACTGGACGACCGGTAGCAGCACGCAAACAGGCTCCTCGAGTGCTACCGGCGCGTTTCAGCTAACGCTTTGGGGAAATAAAAACCCAGACGCGTCAGGTGTTGGCAATTCTTCGTATTTCATATCATACAATGTGATTTTGTGTATGCTGCTGTCACTACTGTGGAAACGATCAATGCACCACCTGCAGGAACAAAAAAAGTAGATTTTTGAGAGCACTGGGGAGACGGAAGCAAAATTAAAATTTTAAGCATTATCTGTTGTGCTTCCCTCATTGTTCACTGTTGACGACTGCTAATCCAAAAATAAAACACAATGGTGTTAAATGTCTCGTCTCATTGTGTAGACAGGCAGAGGGAAAACACTGCGTGCTGTTAATTTGAATTCAAGTTTTAATGTCTTTTTATTCTATTGAAATGATTGTGGTTCACTTGGAAAGCATGTGATTTTGTATGGCGTTATATGAAATTAGGGTCCTGTTTATTTTGTTAACTTGAGTTTATGCTTTTACAATGTTTTTCATATGTGTTGGGTTGGTATTTTTGTCGTATTATATTTTGAGTTTTGATATAATTTTGTAGAAATGGGCATAAACCAGCTTTTAGAAGAACCTGTGAGAGGATTCATAGATCATAGGTCTACAAATCCAGTTAACTTCTCGAGCTGCAGGGTCAGAAAGTAAAAATCCTGCCATGTGTTTCTTCCAACCCTGAACTCAGCCAGTCAATTTCACTAATTATGTCTACCTCCTGACTGAAGAATTATGCTAATTAGCAAATCCAGGTGATTGGAACAAAGTACTGGGGAGGACTTTTACTTTCTGAACCTGGACTTTCCACCTCTGCCCAGCTGTCTGTGCAAAGCAAACCAGGCCTGAAAGTTTCTGAAATAAATTACCATGAAAACTATCCCTGCAAAACGGCTTGTCCCATTTGAAATTTCATTTGTCAAGATCAAAATGTTGTCAACACAACACTATCAATCAACACTATCAGTAAGTCTCTCACCTCTAGAGAAAGCAGCTTTTACCACTTTGGCAGGAAGGGGGTCTTTGAAAACAAAACAAATGAAAGATTATTATTTACATTGTAAGACCGCAACTGTATAAATTGTGAAGACGTGTGAAGATAGAAAACTTACCTTGTCCTGAAGAGGTAGAGTGCCTTCCTTGGACCAATAATATTCGTAAATGCAATAAATGAATAATAATAAAACATCTAAAATAACTTGGCTGTTTAATTTACAAGTATAGTGTGTATATAATTGGAGCCTGCAGTCATGTTTTTTGGGGGGAAATTAAGCAGTTGGAAATGAGCTCCAGAAGAAAAGCCGGGATGTGCAGTTTTAATGAGCGTAGCTCAAGGCTTTTATCTCCTTTCTGTAACCAGGAAGGTCAACAGACTACTCACAGCCTACCTGGGTAAGGGATGAACAGACTACTCACAGCCTACCTGGGTAAGGTATGAACAGACTACTCACAGCCTACCTGGGTAAGGGATGAACAGACTACTCACAGCCTACCTGGGTAAGGGATGAACAGACTACTCACAGCCTACCTGGGTAAGGGATGAACAGACTACTGACAGCCTACCTGGGTAAGGGATGAACAGACTACTCATAGCCTACCTGGGTAAGGGATGTACAGACTACTCACAGCCTACCTGGGTAAGGGATGAACAGACTACTCATAGCCTACCTGGGTAAGGGATGAACAGACTACTCACAGCCTACCTGGGTAAGGGATGAACAGACTACTCATAGCCTACCTGGGTAAGGGATGAACAGACTACTCACAGCCTACCTGGGTAAGGGATGAACAGACTACTCACAGCCTACCTGGGTAAGGGATGAACAGACTACTCATAGCCTACCTGGGTAAGGTATGAACAGACTACTCACAGCCTACCTGCATAAGGTATGAACAGGCTACTCACAGCCTACCTGGGTAAGGGATGAACAGACTACTCACAGCCTACCTGGGTAAGGGATGAACAGACTACTCACAGCCTACCTGGGTAAGGGATGAACAGACTACTGACAGCCTACCTGGGTAAGGGATGAACAGACTACTCACAGCCTACCTGGGTAAGGGATGAACAGACTACTCACAGCCTACCTGCATAAGGTATGAACAGGCTACTCACAGCCTACCTGGGTAAGGGATGAACAGACTACTCACAGCCTACCTGGGTAAGGTATGAACAGGCTACTCACAGCCTACCTGCATAAGGTATGAACAGGCTACTCACAGCCTACCTGCATAAGGTATGAACAGGCTACTCACAGCCTACCTGGGTAAGGGATGAACAGACTACTCACAGCCTACCTGGGTAAGGGATGAACAGACTACTCACAGCCTACCTGGGTAAGGTATGAACAGGCTACTCACAGCCTACCTGGGTAAGGGATGAACAGACTACTCACAGCTTACCTGGGTAAGGGATGAACAGACTACTCACAGCCTACCTGGGTAAGGGATGTACAGACTACTCACAGCTTACCTGGGTAAGGGATGTACAGACTACTCATAGCCTACCTGGGTAAGGGATGAACAGACTACTCACAGCCCACCTGGGTAAGGGATGAACAGACTACTCATAGCCTACCTGGGTAAGGGATGTACAGACTACTCACAGCTTACCTGGGTAAGGGATGTACAGACTACTCACAGCCCACCTGGGTAAGGGATGAACAGACTACTCACAGCTTACCTGGGTAAGGGATGCCATGGCTCTGCATATGCTGATTAGATGTCCCGACTGTAAAAAAGCCCATTTTCAGAATTTTGACCAGGACAATCGAAGGGTTTACCGCCTAATCTTCTGGATAAATTGATCTCGAATGACCTCTTTAATGACTTTAAGCACCCCAGCTTCTGCGGTGCTGTGACCCCAAAAAGTTCACAGAAGCACAGGCTTTTAGATGTCATGCCCCCCCCCCCCCGCCTTGTCCCATCAGTGACATTCCCATCAGCACCCTGGTTTTCCCAGGAGGCCATTGAAGTCCATGCTTCAGGGTGCGTCACAATACTCGAAAAATGCATGCTCCTTGCCTCCACTACCGCCTCCTCTCCTCCGTGCCCCGGAAACCAATCCGAGTGTCCTAATCTAATGCTGCTGACTGCATATTGATTGCATGTTAATTGTTACATGTTAATTAATGTCTCAACGTGAACTGCAATGTCAGGTACATTGTATATTGTACATGCAACTACTTGTACTTGAAATGTGCAGGCTGTTTTGCATACTTCCGGGTAGGAGACAAGTGGAGGAAAGGAGGTGAGGAGTGAAGAATAATGGGACACACCCTCAATCTCCAGGCGGGTGGAAAGCTACAGGGTGGCTTGTGTGCTGGTCAACCAAACACTTCCCCTGGGTTTAATTCCATCCTAACATTCATGGCAGGAGAGTTTCATGAGGTTCTTTCTCTGTGAGAAACATAGGCTGGACCTACATACACTGCTGCATTTATGGTGATGTCTTGCGTCAGCACAAGGTCAGCTTTATTGCTTTAATTTGGTGGCTGTACATGTGCACATGCTAATTAGCTGTGGATCTCAGCTCGCTCCAGAGATGGGCCTACAAGAGGACACTTTTTAAAAAGTCCGACTGGAAGCAAGTTGTGACATCAGAAACATAAATAATGTTCCTGCGGATTAATTAATCGCAACCACTTAATCCCTGTTTAACGGGAGCTAGGCAGGGTCCCGTCGACCCGTCTGATTTGACATTAATTGCCAAGCTAGCGAAGGATCGACCTTGTGAACCAGATATGTATTTAGTTCCTTTGTTTATAAGCAGTAATGAGATATTTGCTGTACCAAAGCTGCTTTTATTTGCATCAGATTTCAATGCGAACCAAAGTCCAGCAGCTCTGTGTCACACTCAGGAGCCAATGTACTTGGAACAAAACAGGTTGTTTGTTTCTTAGGTAGCTATAGCGACGCCATTTACATTTGAGGAATTTAGCAGGCTCTCTTATCTAGAACAACATACTCAGTTTGCATTCTTCAAATGCAGCCCATTTAGACAGCTCAATATTTACTGAAGCAATTCAGGTGAAGTACCTTGTTCAAGGGTAGGCTGCGACAGCGAATGCCTTTGCAGGGAACCAAACCTAACGATCTTGGAGTTACAAGCAGAGGTGGACGAATCCAGGGGTCAGAAAGTAAAAGTCCTGCCATGTGTTTCTTCCACCCATGAACTCAGTCAGCTCACCAATTAGTTCTATATCTCTGGGCTGAATAATTATGGCAATTAGCGAATACAGGTGATTGTAACAAAACACATGGGAGGGTTTTAACTTTCTGAAGCTGGATTGTCCACCTCTTGTTACAAGACCAGTTCCCTGACCACTCTTCTATCTGCCCCATGCTATAGTATCAATGGCTGCTCCTCTATTCTCCAGAGAGCTCACACACTTCATACTGCAAAACCGCTTGCCTCTCTCTCACCCTTTCGCAGTCACAGCAGATATACAATGGCGAGTGGGATTTAGTCTCTAGGGTGTGAAGCGTCGATGGGGATTGTGAAGGACCAGGATGTAGCCTTAGTGAATATCGCTGGCTTCCCAGCGAGCAAAAGCCAGAATCTAGACGTCTCGGGGGTCGCAAATCTAGGTGGGGAGACGTGCCGACATAAATGGACTAGTTTAACTCCAATATAGTTCAGGTTTTACCCGGATATAGCGTGGGAGCCATGGCATGGCTACATCATAGTCTGCTAGAAAACTTTAACTTTTCAACCAAATGTAGCCACCGTTTCACCTGAACGCCTAGACGGCATTTTTACCGACTTTTCAAACTTTTAAACTTTCAGTGGGTTGTGTAGCATGCAACCCGATGAGTGTACCATTGTTTTTTTATTAGGTTGTCAAAGAGTTTGCTGCCTCTATAGGCCAATTACGCTGAGAAGAAAGTTCACCACAGTGAACCATATTTCTGTGTTCCTTGTAGCTACCTAGCTCAGCAGTCTTAAAACTGACACTTCAGGCTAAAGTAAAGACAGAAACTTGCAAGGAAAATTGAATTTTTTTAGTACCTGGGAATATGATTTATGAAACTTGTCATAGAAAGAATCCTGAAACTGATGCAGTGGTGGAGAAGAATCAACTGGACTCTCTGAAAGCCATGTTGACGAAGAGCCAAATGTCACCATTTTGGGCCTGGGCTTTAGAAATCCAGCAGATGCTCGTATCTCACTGCAGAATCTCCGGATCCCATAGAGAAAAAAGTGAAAGTGTGCAAAGAGGAATATTCAGAGGTAGATTCAGAGCTGCCAAGACAATCGCTGGCACACGGATGACTTTTTTGTCTTGTAATGAAGTCAAATCTGATTCTGTTTGCATGTCTACAAAAGCATCTCCCGAAAACAGTGGTTTTTAGGTACGATGGGATATAATGGCTTGTCTGTTTTAGACGATTACTGTGAGGAATCTGAAATAACGGTGATTTTCCTTGTGACGGCAAAACCGGCTCCCGCGCTTTCAAGTCGAAGAGTAGATTTACGGTGCTGCCTTAAGACCAGTTTTAGCAAATGCAAGGAAAACAGCCGTGCCAATTTGTGTTGGTGTCAGTTTATGGGGTATGTATGACATAATGTTATGTATTACAAATATGACATTAAATAAATCATAGAGCACCATTGGTTTTCTGCATAAAAAAGAAACCTGATAAAAATTGCTCATGAAAAAACAAACAAAAAGTATTACCTTATTACCTATTTTCGACCAATTACCCATCCAGTACATTATTTACATGTTTCCTAATCAAATTACTCAAAATATATAGCTGACATATGAGGATAATTTATAACTAATCATTACCACACCTTGCCTACACCTATAACTATTCCAGATATATAATTCTAAGCGCAGTGACAAATGTACATGACAAAACTGGAATTTATAATTCAAAATGGTTGTCAGTCCAGTTGACGATGCACAACGTCACGACTACAGAAGCAGCCACACCCTAACTGCCATAAACACCTTGAATTTCAGGAGTTTTATAAAATATCCATTCTCAATTTTGTACTTTTGGTGCTTTTTAATCACAAGTTTGTCTCTCGACTATAACATGCCTGCAGTTAAGCCCTTGAAGGTGTCTCCCTAACACTGAGGAATAAAGGCTTGTGTTCTCCACACTAAGAGCACGGCGTAATGATACATGCCGACAGAATTAAAGAGAGCAAAGCCTCTTGTTATTGTTCAGCGACCTTCTGGCCGCTGCTGTAGCTGCAGCTCCTCTCTCTCTCTCTCTCTCACCCGGTGCCGGATCCTGGGTTCGAGGCCCCGCTCGGATTCCTGTGCCCCCCCAACCCCCCCCCCCCCCCCGCAGCGTCGTGTCTCCACACCCCTGGGTCCTTCCGGATCGGCGGAGCTCACCAACCAGGGCCGGGGGAGAAGGCACTTTTCGCGTGTGTCCCGTCATGAGTCAAGTGTGGGGGCGGTGGCTGGGGGGGGGGGGGGGGGGGAGTTGCGGTTGGGGTTTGGGGTGGGGGGGGGATGTGGGGGAGGAAGGCTGCAGTGAGAGAGCTCAGATATCAGGGGCTGATCCTTTTGGCCAGAGCGGCGGTATCCCATCGTGTCCCAATCTGCCAGTACACCAGGATGAAGAACCATCCGTCCACTCACACACACACACACACACACACACACACGTACACACAAACAAACACACACAGCTATACACACACACACACACACACACACATGTCCACACGCATTCCACAGGGTGTGGGCGTTCACAAACTGTGCTGTGCACAAGATCACACCAAACGCACATATTTTTCAGGGTGCTCCCACGTCACAAAACATTCCACACAGACAAACACAAATGTACGCACGCACACACACACATTTTCCTAGGTGCCCTAGTGATCGTTCTCAGCAAGGCAAACACGGAGGCAAACGGACTATCCTGACTATACTGATTGCCATCTAATTGCATGTGTACAATAATGCTTGTCTGATACACTTTCTGAATCACAACTGATGAGGACATGAGGTTTCACATCAATAAGGTGTGGAACCAGTAACCATAGGATCTTAATTGTGTGTCCAAATTACGTCGTGGTGTCTTTGTGTTTATTTAATAATTTTTCTCACAGCTACATCCAATTCAGGTAGCTTTGTTAAACCATCTCTAAATTCCTGCTAACAAATTTGAGCAAACACACCTTGTGTTGCATTATTGCACCTGAGAACGGGCTAAAGCCACTGACATATAACATATCATTGACATGTTCTTCCTCGTTCAAACAACAGTATTGGTCTGTCCTGGAAGACTTTCAGACATGTTCTCCTAGTCTCTTTAATATGTGGAAAGTACAGGTTGGAAAAAACAAATGCACACTTTGGAGCTGGACACGTTTACTGTCTGCTCACAATAGGACAGGTAAAAGGTCGATACACTACAGGCTCTCTATATGACTCTTGCTCACTCAAAACTAGTAACACAACCAATGATTGGTGCAAAACAAATTGGTCATGTTATTGGTTTCGCGTGTGCTACAAGGTTTTGCACATGATAAACCAGGGCCTCTGAGCGAGGCGACAGCAATAATTCTGATTGGCATCAGGCATGAGTAAATATGGTCAGTGTGTGTTAAAGGATACCACCGTCTCTGTCCGTTGCTGGCTGTGCCAAACTTCATTATCGCGGGATTAATCAGCCGCTTTGGATAGCAGCTTGTGGTAAGTGAACAAGAGCCCGCTGGAGAAACGATCAGCTTAAGGTCCCGCGATCCTCTAAGCCAGCGGATCACCAGGCGGCCCACAGGAAGTGACATCACAATCGCTCCGAAATTTATCTGTGACGGGACGCCACTGTCTTTGCTCGACATGTCCTTTGTGACGCGGGAGAAAAGCCTTGCGTCCAGGTCGAAGGAGTGGACTTCGTAGCACGAGGCCCATAGCCTTTGCGTGCGGCTAACCCCTAACCCTTGGATCTCATCCATATGGATTTCAATGGCAGAATCATTTCCTCTTGGTTGACAGAATGCTCCTTTCCCTCTGCGGGGGTAGCCATTGTTTACTCCATAAAACCCCCCCCCCCCCCCCCCCCCCCTTCTCCCACCTCACCCCACCCAGTCGAGGCCTGTTAGAGGCTGGCCCGGCGACGCAGTGTTGATGTTGGCCCGCTCAATCTGTTTGTTGGCATTCTAGCGGTTGGGAGAGGACCGGCGGGTCTGTGATGCCGTCGGGAGGTCGAGAGGGCGGGCCGAGGGTCAGCCAGTCGCGGTGACACAATGTCGGCTTCCCGCCTACGACCCCTCTGCCACGCCACGCCCTTGGACGTCCTCCTCCGCCCATTCCCAAGGTGCACCAGGACGCCTGTCCCCCATCTGTCCCCCACCCTTATCCCCGGCTTATCACAGCAGGCGGGGCCCGGAGACGCCCTGCTTGGCATGCGATTTGGGGGTGGTGGTGGGGAGGGGGGGGTGTTCTGTCACCAATTAACAGGCTCTTCTAGTCTGTAAACCCTCCCACTCAAATGCAGGCTACAGTATGGAAGTCTTCATCAGTGATTTCAGTTCAATGTTGTGGATGAGGTTCTCTCTCTCTCTCTCTCTCTCTCTCTCTCTCTCTCTCTCTCTCTCTCTCTCTCTCTGCCTCTATCAATTTTCAATTCAATTCAAAATGCTTTATTGGCATGAATGTATCAAAACAATATTGCCAAAGCAGGTAACTGATAACATTGTAAACAGCATCACCCTCTCTCTCTCTCTCTCTCTCTCTCTCTCTCTCTCTCTCTCTATCTCTCTCTCTTTCTCTCTCTCTCTCTCTCTCTCGCTGCCCTTTTTCTTTGAGTGAAAGGAGCACAATGTATGAAAACTGACTCCAGACCACCCCCCTCAGTAGCTGGAGCACAAGTCAGTGATCAATCAATGTCAAGACTAACTACAGGACATTCTTTCTTAAACACCTTTGCCCGTTTAAATGCCTGCCATTATTGTACGGCAGACGTTTGATTGTGTTTTCCCGTTTCAAATTCGAGTCTTAACACTCGATTCCTCTAAAATAATAATTACCTAAAGAATAAAGAATGGACTGCTTAGGAGTCGAAAGGCCCGGGTTTTTGATGTTGCCTGCAGCTCTGTTTCTGTCCATCTCGAGCCTCAGTGTCCATCCAATGAAACGTGTGGTTTTATTCCTGGCTGACGTGTGTAAGCCCTCTTGCTTTCTTGAAGCCGGCAACTCCATGTTCTCTAAGCCCACTGGGTCCATTTGCAGAGCCCCTGAAACAGTCTCATAAAAATGTTTTTGTTTTGACATACTTGCTCTTCAAAGGGCTCTCTACTACACTTGGGACATCACGCGCTTTCCCTGGACTCAACGGGAAAAAGCGTGTTATATTTTTATGGAGAGCTCTTCAAGTCAATATTTCTGCAACTGTTAAAGGCGGTCTCTCACTGTTCTAGCACAGGGTGGGCCTTATGGTTACTGCCGTTGACATTGACAGGAAGTTGTCGGAGGCAAAATTGGCTTTGTCGCGCCAGATGTAGGGTGTGTTCAATATGACCAAGGCAGGAAGTTGTCAGTGGAAAAATTGGCGTTGCCCAAATCTCAATGTCCGCCCTCACACCCTCACAGACTTTGAGGCATGTTCCCGATAAGTCCACGAGGGCTCAGGGCTGTCCCACTGTAAAGTAGGCTAGTGGGTGAGGGCTCTGTCGTGGACTTTTCGAGCCCTTTATGTTGACTTTCCGCAAGTCTGCCAACACAGCCGGAACTGTCTCAAAAACTGTAAACAAATGACACACATAGCGTCCAGAGTTCTTTCGGCGGGTACAAGCCTAAAAAGGCGATTGTCGTAAACATCTTGCACACGAGACAGGCGTCGCCAAGGCAACATATAACATCGCGTACATGCTGTCCCGTTCCTCGTATTTGTACCATTTCGAGCCCTTGCGCTCTCACACACTGGGCACGCGTGTGACGTCAACCAAAGTCTGTGGGGGCTCAGTCCTTAGGGCTCAGGGCGGACATTGAGATTGGGCCATTGTCACGCTAGATGTAGGGTGTGCTCAATATGCCCAGCAGGGGCTCTCCTGGTCACTGCTTCATTATTTCATCCCAATGACACGCCAGACGGCCGCAGGTTACCAGCTGCGGTCATTGAGAGATTCGCTTATCCTTCCACAGGCACCAGCTCTCTCTCTGCAGGGCGTGTCACTGGCTTGCAGGAAGCGCATGAGAGAGACGAACGGACCTCACCTGAGATCCCCCTAGTGTTAAAATAAAATTGAAGACTAAGCTCTCGATTTTCACCCGGTTAAATAGTTACAGCAAGATTTTAAGACCGTTTATTCAGAGAAAAACCCGACGTCAGAGGTGCTAGAGCATGACATATGCAAGGATAGGAATAAGCAGCTTTTTGGATACGGCTTATTTATTTATATATTCATCGAGTTATTTATTTTATTTTAGCTCCATCCATTTACTGATTGAATCACTCTTCAAATGTTTAAGAACTGCTTGGCTGCCCACTTGAGTGATTTCATTGAACTTGTTTTTCATTTTTTCTTTCACCACCACATAAAATTAAAATGGAACAATGGATAAAGACAGCAGCTTTCTGTTGAAGACGCAGTCCTCCCATTTTGCCAAGAGGTGAATAAACTGCATTTGAAAGATCTGGACATGGACGGAATAAAGCTAATGCACAGAGTGAAAGTAATCTTTGTCGTAGTGGAAAACTGGACAGACTGCACTCAAGATTTACAAATCAACACTGGTGGCTTTTGTTGTGACCTGTGCGTCTGCATGATTTAAGCAGAAATCCTAAAAAAAAATCTTTGGGAGAATATATATATTTTTTTTATTATGCATTTGCCATAATGTTTGTAGGAATCAATGCAACTTTACAGTAATTGTTCATTAAAGCGTTCGTAGATTTAGCAGAAATTAAGTGCTAAACTGCCACACAGAAGGCTGCTGTAATTGGACAATGCTTTTCTGAAGTCTTCATTTAATACTGACTGACACTCCTAAACTTTTATTTTCTGTTCCTGGTGAGTGTGTGTAATTATAGCTTCTCAAACTCTGAGGCGTACTTTTGTTCAGTGCTGCAAGAAAGTGCGGGCATGAGGCGAGGGAAGGCAGACTGCTTGAGTTAAGCGATAGGATTGCATAATAGAATCCGGAATAGTTAAGCCGTGCAAGTGTTTAATTTTCAACAACAAGATGTGCCTTCACCGTTCTGCGGCGCGGTGCGCTGCTGAAGGCTGATGGCTGTGACAAGATTCGTGTATCACTCCAGGAACAGATGATAAGAGCTGGAAAAAAACACTAAGGGACACCAAATCCTTTAGATCCCTTTGAGTTTTGGCAGAAACGCCATGACTGCGTCTTTGGTTCATGCTGTGTATACTGCCATGACATTGCCGTCTAATTTTTTTTAATTAGCAAAAACGATGGGAAATCAGTGTCCAGCAGAGTCAAATGCATGTTTTATATCAACGACGGTGAATAGTCTTTAACAGAGGCATGGTTAAGCTTGGAGGATTCGTCGAGTCTGCAGCGCTGAGGTGAAGCTGCTGAAACAGAAGGAGCCCATGGACAGGCCCATGGTGGACAGGACCATGGAAGATAAAACTGGGATAAGAATGACATTTCAAACCAGACAGGAGCTCCACCAATCACAGCGTATATTGGTAAAAATAAATAAAATATCCCACAGTAATGACTGGTAGAGGCTCCCTGGCTATGCTTTGGAATGCAGGAAGCATAGCTCGAAAGTATCCACCAATCACCAATGGCAATGTTCTTTTTCTTCGTATGTGATTGGTGGAGCTCCTCTCTGATTTCTATGTTAAAACTGACGACATGTCATTCCCATCCGTATAACACTAGTATATTGCATGGCCATTACCCATAGTCCCTCTCTTTGTAATGCTGAGGACTGAACCAGCAGTGTTACAGGAGGCAGTGGAGTATTATGGGTAGGGCACTGGGCTTGTAACCCAAAGGTTGCAGGTTCTACCTTGCCAGGTAGAGCACTGCTGATGTACACTTGAGCAAGGTACGTAACCTGAATTGCTTCAGTACATATCCCGCTGTGAAAAAATTGATACTATTTAAAAATACTTAAAGTTGTGTAAGTCGCTCTGGATAAGAGTGTCTGCTAAATGCCAGTAATGTAATGTAAAGGAGCAAGGCAGATGCTCTAACCATAAGACCATTGAAAAAGTTAATTGCCAGCTGCATATATCCAGATAGAGCAAGAGTCAGCTACTGTTTGAAACATTTGTCCAGTGGTCAGCACTGAATATGCCGCAGGTCACATTTCACGAAAGTACTTTGACCATTCTCTAGTGGTCATATGAACATGCCTTGCAGTTTAGTTCTGGCCACTCCCAGTATCGCAGATAGACTCAGGCTGGGATTCAATCAACATTAGTTCTTAACTTTAACTAACAACAACGACAACAACATTAAAAACATTGAAAGCAAGAATTATTCACCCCCCACCCCCCCCCCCCCCCAAACTGTGTTTGTGAAGTTCATAAATCACTACAACTAACTCGCCAGAGTTTGTGAATAAAAAATAAATAATAACCTAAAAAAAAAGCATTTACTCGTAAGAGTCTTTAGACGCTGTCAAACTAAGCTAAAGATGGAAGTTATGCATGCGTCTTACACAATAACAGCAAACGAGGTCTTCGAGAGACCTCAAAGGGTGATGTCAGGACCGCTCACTTACATATGTAGATATTAGTGGGTAACCAACACAGCATTACTGCTCAAATGCTATGCAGTTGCTAACAATCTTGTTTTCCTTTTTCTGAAGAACAGTCAGACACTGTTTAGAGACATTTTAATAGGTGAAAGGGGGGGGGGGGGGAAGAATGGGCGAACAGAAAAGTTGTTGTGAGGCAAATTAGAGCAAGTGAGTCCGCCTCCTAGTGGCTCCAGTCCGGGATTTGGAAAGAGCCGTTAATGTCACGGTGTTACTTTATGATCTTCACAGGCATTCTCCGGCCTCACGACCAACTCAGCCAGTTCATTCTTCTCTGTGCTCGGGTCGCCGCCTGCCCTGTCGTAGCTGAAGAGCTGAACCCCATACCCTTGAGCTAACATATGGACGGCTAAAGAACGTAAACAAGCGAGGCGCCTTGAAAATGCCAACAAGTCACGTAAATAATTTCTGGTTTCAAGAATGAATTCTGATTCTGACTTTTGTGCTGATTCCTTTTACATTTTTTAATACTGATCCAGAGTATATAGTGAGGTAGGCCTATATCACATTAAATAACTGAACAAAAATTCTCAAAGGCCTATTTGCTGGTGGAGAAATTGTATTTATTCATGCAAAAACATGGGTATATCATATAGGCCTACCACCTGTTATGATTTGCATTGTGGTTGATTAAAGAAAAACACAATTATAGGCTATATATAGAATTTGTACAATACATTTGAATTTAATTTTAGATTGATATTGTTGTAGATGTTACATTTTATGAACACTGATTAGTTCGACCAGTTTGAAGTTTGAATGCAGCAGACTTCGCCTGGGCCTGGATTTCACAGATCTCACATGTCATATTCAGTACAGTTTTTTTTTTTCTTTTTTTCTCGCAGGTTGTTTTGAAAACAAGCATGACTTAGCTAAATGAAAACAGTAATTTGCCGCTTAAAAAAAAAAAAAATGCGCTGTACGTGTGGTCATGCCATCACCTCTGCTCAGATGTTGATGAAGGAGACCCACGCCCCAGCTAGCTTGCAGGCCGAAAGCATTACTGTTGACTTTATACGGCGGGGCCAAACTTGGCTGGGATGAGCTCAGACTACGAACAGGTCAAAACAAGCTTCACCCTATTGTGTCCCGGTCCATATTAAACGCTGTACGGGTGACATCATACCACAGACTCGGTGGATGCACTGTGCTTGACAACTGGAGCCGTTTCCTGGTTAGCCCACCCGTTTGCTTCATAGTAGGTTCATTGTTAATGTACCAACTGTGAAATGATACACAGCAGACATTCCGACGTAAATTTAACACTGCTGGTGTACATTTAACACCCAGGGGTGTTTATATGACTCCACGGCTGTGTACACTTGCTGAATAATAACTGCAGGGTGACCTGCTCATATTATTTTTTTCCAGAGAACATACCTCAGCACACTTGAGGTGAGAGCCCCTTATGGAAATGAAATATAGTTAGTTTAAATATATTGTGAAGATAATTTTGATATATTTACTATATATTGCAGCATATTCTTTTTCCATAGGGGGGAATGTGCAAGTATACAGATTCTGTGCTTTTTTGTTTTGAAGCATAGTTGTTTGCTAAAGACATTTAATACTGCACTGATGCTGGAATATGGGCAAAATTATAAGTATCAAGTCTGATGTGATGAAGGACACTACTGAGCTTGAACATATACTGCAGTTTACCTTACTTATGCGATAAGCCACTATTTAGTGACCAGTGGTTACTGGTGAGTTATAAATACAGAGGTAATCTACCGCTTTAATGGTCTCGCATCAGTTAATGTGTGTGTGTGTGTGTGTGTGTGTGTGTGTGTGTGTGCATATAAACACCCAGCAGTTTGATATTAAATAAAAAAAATTTAATTTTAAATCATCAGTTAATGTGTGTTTGTGTGTGTGTGTGTGTGTGTGTGTGCATATAAACACCCAGCAGTTTGATATTAAATAAAAATTTTAAATCTACCTGCAGTTTTCGCTGTTTCGCTGTTTTCGCTGACGATAAGCAGGTGAGGTATTTAAAAAAAAAAAAAAAAATCGCCATTAATTTACAATGTTGCGTGCGCTCAAGAGATTGAAGGTATTTACAATGTAAAGCGCACGTCTGTCTCTGACTAATGACATTTGCATATCTTTATCAAAGAACATGGACGGACATAATGAGAGGACCAAATGCATCTAATTATGGCTATATTAGCATGATTATCCCGGTCCTCTCAGCGCGCCATTGTGAAGCTCAGTCGCTTGTTTCTCTTTTTTTCCCCGTTTGCTAATCTCCTGAAAGGAGCTAGTAAAGGTATGTGTTTTCATCGCTGGTAACTATATTTAAAAAGCCTCATAATTTGATTAAGAGAATGAATGGTCTTTTTATTAACGCTGGTACAATACCCAATCAGAAGCAGTACTCTCTAAGCGGCTCTCTCTCCTTCGTTCACAGAGGGCATTCACATCTTCCTCCTCTTCCTCTGTTCACCTATACCCCCCCCCCCCCCCCCCCCCAAAACAAAAAAAAAAGCCAGCATCATATTCTATCCTTCATAAATCTGTCCCTCTTCCTTTGGAGTTATGCTCCTCACAATGGCACCAAAATGCAATTATGTCCCCTGGGAATACGGAAATTCTTCTCCCGGTCGAGGTCTGATTCGGTTTTGAATTCTCGCAATGTCTTCCGTACACACACTGGGCAGGACCATGGTCCTCTAATCCCATATCCAGTGGCAAGGGAGGCTGTGCAGGCCGGGCAGTGAAAAATAACGCATTTTCTACTCTGCTTCGGTGTGGCTGCTGTGTATTACACGTTTCCGGAAGCCGATTCCAGAAAGATGAGTGCATATTTTAAAAATGGTCTCTTTCATCCACGACAGCTTCGGTTGGACGATGAGCAGATTCTTCTGCTCGCATTTTCTGGGCCTCCGGAGTGTCTGCGATATGAAGACAAATAAAATATCATCTCCTCGAGGAATGCGGTGACCCAAGATGGACACATGGAAGATATGAAATGTTAAAGGTGCAGTAGGCAAGATTTTTCCAATATAATTTTGGCGAAATTACTAAATTTGCTCATTACATTCCAGCAGCTATCAATAAATGAAGTGTTCTGAGAAAAAATCCAGTTTGTGTCTGGGTTCTGTACTAGGCTGTCAAAAAATCTCAAGCCGGTCTTCCAAAAACCAACCAATCAGAGCTAGCTATGTAGCTACCAATCAGGGCAACTATCTACAAGCAAAAGATCCTCCCTGTAGAATAAACCCCTCCCTGTCTGCCTGTCTCCGCACGTGCACTGGAGCATCATTTGGTGGGAGGGGCTTAGGAGAGCGATAGGAGGGAGGAGAGCAAAAGGGGGAAGTCTTTTTGCCTTGTATATTTTCAAACTTGCCTACTGCAGCTTTAAGGGGTGCCACATCATTTCTGTTGTCTGTCAGAAGAAGATGATTGATAAAGACATCGCATTGCCTACAGAGGGTGGTCCTTTGTCTCGCATTGCCTACGCTTAAAGGGTGGTCTTTTGTGTCCTGCTACGCGTGACGTTCACAAATATGAGCCGCGGGAAGCTGATTGCAAGCAATAAACAGCACTTGAACAGAAGATAGTTGTTTGTAGTCTTCCAGCAATAAATGCTGACATCTTTAACCCTGAAACAAGGAGCGGCTGCTGCAGACGGATTCTATTTAATTGCTTTCATTGGTGTTAAATTTAAATTTAAATCCAATTAACCTCCACTTAATCAGATGAACCGTTTAGTATGTGTTTTTTCTTTTCCTGGAGGGAGAATCTTTCATTCATTCCGATGAATCATAGCGGAAAATATGCATTGTTCTTTCTTTTCTTGTTTACACTTTCAAAAATGAGACATTTGCTTTTTGTGGATTTTTCCTGTGAGAAAATACATATCTGTAAACTGTTATTTAAAATTTGACAAACTACAGCCACACAATCTGTACAGTAGGCTGGTGAATAGGTATGCTCATCCGTAGTTCTCTGTGTCAACTGTTAATACCCACTTCTATGTGGCCCCATCGCTGTAACAAACACAGCAATGGATGGTTTTTATGTTGAAAACAAAAGCGTTCCTGTGCAAGCTTTGGAGCAGGCCGAAAGAAACGACTACATAATATCACTTATCGCTGCACAAACCTCACTTGAACAAAACAACAGCCGCCAAGGCCGATGGCTTCATTGCAAGGGCATGTTGGTGTGTTGACCTTGGAGGAATATCTATTTGAAATGTAGCGTGTGTGTGGGTGTGTGTGTGTATTATTTGTACATGTGTGTGTATGTGTGTGTGTCAGTGCATATTTTGTGTGCATGTCTATGTGTGGGTGTGCATATGTGTGTGTGTGTGTGTGTGTGTGTGTGTTTGGATGTGTGCGTGTGTGTGTGTGTGTGTGTGTGTGTGTGTGTGTGTGTGTGTGTGTGTGTGTGTGTGTGCTATGGGCATGAGGAGCGGTGTGTGTGTGTGAGTGTGCTATGGGCATGAGGAGCGGTGTGTGTGTGTGAGTGTGCTATGGGCATGAGGAGCGGTGTGTGTGTGTGAGTGTGCTATGGGCATGAGGAGCGGTGTGTGTGTGTGAGTGTGCTATGGGCATGAGGAGCGGTGTGTGTGTGTGAGTGTGCTATGGGCATGAGGAGCGGTGTGTGTGTGTGAGTGTGTGTGTGTGTGTGTGTGTGTGTGTGTGTGTGTGTGTGTGTGTGTGTGTGTGTGTGTGTGTGTGTGTGAGTGTGCGTGGGGCAGCAGAGATTCCACCACAGGATGACCAGTGGAAATGAAATAAGTTGGTCAATGCTGCGGTCGGTCGTGCTGAAGTGACCTCAGGTAAATTGTCCCTCATCCTCATGCTTCAGACTGGGAGGACTGTACATCTCATGCTGTGTATTACACGTTTCCGGAAGTCTGGAAGACTGTACATCTCAATGTCACAGTCCGCCACTGCGGTTTCACAGCAATTACGCAGGGTTTGAATCATTGGTGTTACACAGCGGAATTACCTTAACAACAGCGATTACCTTAACAACAGCGAACAGTTCAGAAAGGACCTCTGGGGGGGTGGAGCCAGGCAACACTACTGGGGGGGTGGAGCCACGCAGCACTACTGGGGGGGTGGAGCCACGCAGCACTACTGGGGGGGTGGAGCCACGGAGCACTACTGGGGGGGTGGAGCCACGCAGCACTACTGGGGGGGTGGAGCCACGGAGCACTACTGGGGGGGGTGGAGCCACGCAGCACTACTGGGGGGGGGTGGAGCCACGCAGCACTACTGGGGGGGTGGAGCCACGGAGCACTACTGGGGGGGTGGAGCCACGCAGCACTACTGGGGGGGTGGAGCCACGCAGCACTACTGGGGGGGGTGGAGCCACGCAGCACTACTGGGGGGGTGGAGCCACGGAGCACTACTGGGGGGGTGGAGCCACGCAGCACTACTGGGGGGGTGGAGCCACGGAGCACTACTGGGGGGGTGGAGCCACGCAGCACTGTTGATGTCCTGTTGCAGAATGCTGCCAGATTCACACCGATCCCTTCATTTAAGGCATTATGGGTGTTTGTGCAAAGTTGACATCTGGAGTTATTAAGCTTGAAACAGAACAGCACGAAACAGGTGGAAATGGACAAAATTAAGCCTCTCCACAAAGGTGTTAAGAAAAAGACTGGGCGACTGAAACAAAATAATGTATAATATACGAAATAACAAACAACGGATAATGTACACGCTGCAGAGCTACCATATAAACCAGGTCCAATTGAACATCTGTAATTCAACTGTATACCTAGGATATTTATCCAGAGCGGACGGATCACAACATAGGAGGTGCCATGGTGCAGAATCAAACCCTTAACTGCACTGGGGGACTCGATCTATTTTCCCAATTACTGTCCCAGGCAGCCACCACCATAGATGGCGGGTGAAATGGAGCAAACAGAACCGCCATTTTGATGGACGCCATTTTGAATGGTCTCCAACGGCTGTCACGCAGCGTTGCCACGGTTTCAAGGGAAATGCCTCTTTCATATAAAAGTGATTCCAGGATTAATGAACTTTTACACATTTGCAAGTCTTGAAAGCGCCCCATTGCGCCCCTGTTCTGAAATGTGTTGGTAAACGGCTGCAGTGTAGTATAATGGTTAAGGAACTGGACATGTAACCGAAAGGTTGCAGGTTCGATTCCCAGGTAGGACACTGCCGTTGTACCCTTGAGCAAGGTACTTAACCTGAATCGCTTCAGTATATATCCAGCTGTATGAATGGATAAATGTAATAAGATGTAATAAAAAGTTGTGTAAGTCGCTCTGGATAAGAGCGTCTGCTAAATGCCTGTAATGTAATGTAATGTAAACGTCCAGCAGTGTAAAGTCAGTCCGTAAGTAGCCCTATATCACGAGAAGAAGTGGATGCATCTTCGCTACCAGCTTTGAAACTACACATGATGATTCCAGGTATTCTGTGCTTTAATTAATACTTTTATTTTAACATTTTTTATATCTTTATTGAACAGCACATTGTAGAGAGACAGGAGGAATGGGGAGCGAGAGAGAGGGAGAGACACGTGACAGGGGCTGCGCGGCCGGATTCGAACCGTCGACGTGGCGACTCGCGATGAGCGTGTGGACAGTGCTCTACAGGCTACGCCACGAGACACCCCCGGTAATCTGTGCTTATTGCTGGTCATGCCCTCACAATTATCATCGTGCAATGTTTTTAATATTGAACAGCTGCATGTACATATCTGCCAAGTCATGTTGTGTGAACTAGTAATATATCTAATGTGACTGTTGTGCGTGACTACCCCCTTTGGGTTGTACAATGTACGGTTTGGCGTTCTTGATTTACAATTTTGGCATGCTTGCATACAGGGGGAGGTTTAGGCCAGAGAGAGGATAAAGGGTACTCCTCTCCCTTACCTCAAACAGAACTGCCACCGGAGTTTCTCATGTTTCTCTGTGCATGCATGTGTGCGTGCACGCGTGTGAGCGTGCGCCCATGCATGTGTGTGTGTGCATGCGTGCATGTGTGCGCATGTCTGCGTGCATGCATGCATGTGTCCATGCATCTGTGCGTGTGTGTGTGTGTGTGGGTGTGTGTGCGTGTATACGTGTGTGTGTGTGTGTGCACGTTCGTGCATGTGCATGCGTCCATACGTGCATGTGTGTGTGTTTGCGTGTGTGCACGGGCCTGACACAGCAATGGCAGTCTGCCTCTGATTGTCCATGTATCAGGCCCACTGATTCTAGCTCCTAACGTGGGCATCATGCATCAGCGAGCACATTAAATATTTAATGGGAGTCTCGCGCAATATCCCAGCAACCTGCTGCTGGCAACCCTGGAAACCCTGAAGCGGGTATTTTTGGGAGGGAGGTGTGGGTGTGTATGTAGGCTGTCCTTTTTTATTTTTAACAAGCAGAGAGGTGTGTTTTCTGGTCTCACCTCCTCCCTCTGGCCGGCTGGGAGTGCATTTCAACGCTCTGCTCACGCTCTGCAATGGACAGGGTTTCACACGTTTGTGTGCTGGATCGAGCCAGTTGGGCCCCTGAAACTTTGGATAAAGCTTATGACCAATCATGTTTAAGCCTCGCTTCAATACCTTGTCTTAATGCTGATGCGTCACCAGCCTGCAGCAATTTGTTCTCTTTTTATTGGTTGGAGAAAAACTAATACCAAAAGTTAACTTGATTAGATGACTCTGCAACTGTTCCCTTGTGCTCTTATGATGCAGAAATGTATTTGTTTACCACGTGTTTTCTCTGTTCGAGCTCTCGGAAGCTCAATAACTCATCGTGGCGCTCCATTCCTTTTGAACAAGAGATACTGGCGCATATATCGCAACCGCAGTCAAGGCTAAAGTCCAAGAAAGGGAATTACATAAATGTTAGAAATAATATTGACTGTAGTTTCCTAGATGTCTCTAAAGTTTTCCCTGAAACACCCTGTCGAACATTGGGGCAGAGTCACACAGAGTCACTTTGCAAGCAGGAGAGATCGTTGGCAGAACGATTCCAGCAGAAAACTGAAGCTGGTGCTGCTTTGTCTCTCTTTGATTTTCAAAGGAAATTAACTTGTTTTGAAAGTGGATTCCGTGAAAGTGACTGTCTGTCTCATTGACTGTCTGTCGCCGCCCCTGAACCAAAAGGCCCTCTTCCCCCCTTTTTTCCCGGAAAAAAAGTGAGAGGCAACAGGTGGAGATCTGGCGAACGCCCTGGCCTCCTCCGCAATCCCTCGTTTGCTGCTAGTCGACCTTTGACCCGTTCCGACATCTCGCCGTCTGCCGTGGTGTCCCCACGTCCACGGGTGATTATCTCCCTTAGCAACTCCTGACATCCCGCTCAGCTTGGGGAAAGGGAGTGGGGGGTGGAGAGGGAACACATGTCTGCCCTTGCCTGGCTTCTCTTTGAAATGGAGGGGAGAGGGAGGGGGGGGAGGTGAGGAATGGCTAGTAACTCGTTCAACAACCAACCACAGAACTCTCCCAAATCAGCTTGATTCCATTGACTGAAAAAAATTCTGAAACTAGAAATGTTTTTTTGGGTTTGGTTCAGAAAGCTCTACTGGGTATACAGACAAAGTAGCAACAAAATGAGAGGATAGTTTGAGGAAAAAAGTGGACCAGACATTTGTTCAGGCACTATATGGCGTGTGACTAATTAAACCCACAAATATGTATGAATGTGCCAGAGGAGTGGGAATCTCTGTCTAATCTTTTATTTGATGTGTCTTCCAAAACCCACAGCCCCTGTTTTCGTATTCCCTGTTTTCTTTACTCCCAAACATTTGGAATTCCCCATAGTGAGCATTGGCCCGTCCCACCGCCGAGACGTCCCCAGCCAATTTGGCGGTGGGGCACGCCTGCATGTGGATAATCTGAAATAATGTGTGAAGCCAGACATGTCCTTAGCTGGCAAACAGCAGATATGCAACCCGTCTACCAGAGGGGGCACTGTTGAGCATTGTCCTGACCTCGGTGTTAAACACAAACAAGCGCCTCCTTCACTTACTTGTTCCATATATTTTCGTGCCAGGATGTAGAAGAAGTATTAAAGGTCCTGTGTTTACAATCAAAGAAGTCTCCTCCTCCATCCTCCTCCATCTCCTCCATCCTCAACCCCAGCCACTCGCCTTAGCTTGCTGGATAGCTAGAGATAACATTACTCTGCTGAAACCTGACCCCCACCCCACAGGCTCTGTAGCCACACCCACCCCTCCCAACACAGAAAATGGCATCACGCATATGAACGTCCTGAACACATGTTAGAAGAAGAAATACAGGCAGATGACCACGGATTTGGCTAATAAGGACTGATTTAAACCTGGAACACCAGGTGAGTGTAATCTCTTGCCAATCAGTGGCATTAATAAATCAATGAACTCTCAGGTAGAAAATAAAACCAGCAGTATTACTGGCCTTGAGGGCCAGAGTTGAGTATCCCAGCGCTAGGCCAGGCGCCAGGCGCCTACAGGTGACCAAACACAAGTTAGCAAAAAAAGTGCATTAGGCACATTAGTGCATGCGCTGCTGCTGCCACTGTCACTGCAGAGCTCCCTGAAGAGACCGCCGCAGGCATGCACATGACGCAAGAGTACAAAAGCACCTCTGCGCCGAACGCTTGATTTATCAAGTAGTTCAGCAGCCTGAGATATTCTTGCTTGAAACTGTCTGTAGAAGACGAAAGCAATGCTGCCCGGCGTGCGTGCCAATGAGTCACTCGGAAAACTGGGGTATCGTTTAACGGAGAAGAGCCCTAAACGACGAGAGGCGAGGCGTTATTGTTAGCAGTACCTGCTACCTGTTTGGTATCACGCAGCATTAGTGAAAGTGAGGAACTCTCATGACAGCTGTCTGACTCCAGTAAGAACTCTTTCAGGTCCAAACGTAACACCCTGTGAAGAATCTGGGTTCCATTGGATAGTTTTAATTATATGAAAGTGCTGAGAAACATTATCTATAGTTTTAAGTTAATGGAAAAATACACTACGGGAATCACTTAAAAGATGCAAAAGTACTGCCACCACCATCAAAACTCTCGTTCAACACTCTGCACTCTTAGAGAAAAGGGTTCTGAAAGGGTTTTTTTTGCATGTCTTCAGAGAGGAACCCTTTTTAGTTCTTTACGGAACCCTCTATGGTAGGTGTGAAAAGTGTGAAAGCTCCAAAATTCAACCATAGAGCCCTTGAACTAGATGGGTTCCTCCACAGAGACACAGAGGAGCCTGTTGGAGCCCTGTGTGCACTGTCAATGCAACGCACAGGCCTCTCCGCCTCTTAGTTCAAATGGACACGCTCAGATGAGGACAGCTTGTCTTTCTCTCGTTTTGCCTGTGATCAGAGAGTTTTCCGGCTGCTCGTCTTCCTTAAATCGCACTTTCACCTGACCCCCCCCCCCCGGGCGCTATCCTTAGGAGATACGTCTCTCGTTGGGCTCGTCTGACCGAAGCATTTGTGAGGCTACTTCTCGTTCAGGAATGCAGGCTTTGTAGCTTTGAGCATTCACAGCAATTAGCCAACTAATCCATTTAGAGCCTGCGTACATGCCGGCGATCAGTCGTCAGTCGAAAGTGGAATAATAACGTTTGCTTACACGTCTACCCCCGCCTCTGTCTCTTCGCCTCTGGAAATGCGGGCTTGCCACATTTTTCAACAGGAAACTAAGAAAACAAAAAAACAGTGAATGTTTTATGACTGCGCATTAAAGCAAAGTCAAGTTATCATTGACAGTGTCTATAAGGTTCATGTAGCACCGCAATACCAATAATTTGGCAATGCGCATATGTCCGTTGTGCAACATTATTAAACATCATGTAAAGCATTTGGAAACAAGATAGAATTCCTTGTGGTATGGTGTAAATTGCTGTTACAGTATTGATGGCATTCCTGGGAATTTATAAACATACTCCTTTTAAATTCTCACAATGACATCAGAAGTTTTAGCCTTTAGAACAAATATGGGGCTTAATTATACAGCCACAACAGAGGTGAGCAGGTCCTTTTAGAAATGGGGCAGACATTAGCCTCTGCATTTGCCAGTCCCTTAATTTAATTACATACTCTATCATCAGGTGGCTGTTTACTATACCGCTTTTATGAACAACTTCCATGGCTCAACTTGAAAGAAACCCCCTTCAATAACTGCTTTCTGGGAGCCGGGCTCGCTTGCAAATGTTTGGAAGCATATTCCCATATGTTCTGGAACTACCTTTTTTTTCCGGATACATAGAAATCCCGCCTTTGAGGTAAAATCACCCCACCAATAATCTATCACTGCAGATACTGACACAAAGCCCCGTTAACTCTCTCTGGCATCGAGTTCGAGGTCGACACGAAACAGACCCCCTCCCCCGGATCGGTATTTTCGGATTAGATGCGCTAATCCGTAATCTTCGGGGAATATTTAACTCGGGCGATTTACGTCCGAGCGACTTGTCCGAGGGGGTAACTGGGCAAGAGAGAGGCAGTAGAAGATTGAGGAGAGAGAACCCTGGGTGGGGGGGTGGAGGGGGGAGTCGTTTGTGGTGTTCGCGAGCTCTAGGGAGGAGTGTCCGTCCCCTGCTGCCGGAGAGCTGCGTGTGGGGGTGGAGGGGAGAGCGTTTGTGGTGTTCGCGAGCTCTAGGGAGGAGTGTCCGTCCCCTGCTGCCGGAGAGCTGCGTGTGGGGGTGGAGGGGAGAGCGTTTGTGGTGTTCGCGAGCTCTAGGGAGGAGTGTCCGTCCCCTGCTGCCGGAGAGCTGCGTGTGGGGGTGGTGTGCGTGCGGCATTCCAGGCATTCCTTCGACCCTAAGCCGGCCAGACTGGGCAGCGGCACCAATTACAGCTCGCGCCGCACTCTTCTCCACAGGGCTGCCGGAGAGAACAGGCCCCGCCCCCAGCCCGGCCTCCACCGAGCACATCCACCACCTCCACCCCCTTACTTAGCTTACACACAATAGACCTCTTTAATATTGTACGTTCACAGGCTCCTTTTACCTTGCCATGACACCAATCTCCAGACCAGGTTTGTAAAAGAAGGAAAAACACTCAAGTCGGTTCAATAGGATAGGAGCGGTCGAAATAAGCTACAAATTAAAGACGGTGAAGGATTTACACTCGGCTTTCGCTTTCTTTTTTTTGTCTCAACACTCAAATCCTTTTTTTTGGAAGAGAACCTTGGTGTTTGTTTGCTCTCTGGTCCCTCAGCTGAATTCACCCATTTTGTCTGCCTTGACTTCTTTTGGTTGAGGCTCCTCTGGTTTCGAGTGCTATGCTGAGCTGATGAGTACACACGCTGCCACCTACTCAATGTTCCGACGCTGCCTTTTTTTTTTTTACATGTTATTATTATAAACGCTCCTTATCCAAAGTGACGTACAGTATAGGAATGCATTAATTTTTTCTGTTTACTGAGTGGGATTGAACGCACAACCGTTGCGTTGTCAGCGCAACGCTCTACCAACTGAGCCTTAGGACTACCTTCCTCTCTTGTGAGGTCAGGTCTTCCCATTTCCTGTGAATTCCTACGAGATCCCGGACTGTGCCCCTCTCAGCACCCCAAAAAAAAAAAATGCAGGGGATTGTGTTATGTACGGGGTACACATGCGCCCCCATAGGAACGCTGTTACAATACAGCGGCATTAGAGTTTTCTATCAGGCCCTGCATGACAAGGGGTAAATAGATTAGCTACTGTGTCATGGTACCAGTTAGCATGACTTGCATTTACTTGGAGGGAGGGGGGCTTAGCGCTCTGCTGCGTCTGCTGTGGAAAATGTAACAGTGTGTAATTGCACGTGTTCTGCCTCTCGTGAAATACTCAGCACAGTGCCTTGCCCTGCAGATGGTCATTTTTTTATTTTTTTATTTTTATTTTTTCACCCCTCCACAATACAAGGCTTGTCTGTGCTTGAAGGGACATGGGCAAGTTGCTTGTGCCTTTGTTAAGGTTGTGGGTCCAGGGAGGGTTTCGTGGGGGTGGGGGTTGGGGGTGACTGGAGAACAAACGCTCTGCAGATAACCGCTGCGCTGTAGAGCGGCCATGTCATAACAAGGAGAAATTCATCTCTCTTGGTGTGTAACAGCTACACGGTGGCTTAAATGAATCGGGACTCATCCGGTCACATAAATACAAAGATAGAGCGCATCTATGGCTTGCTGGGGGGGGGGGGGGGGGGGGGGTTGATTAGACCCAGCTAAGGTCACAAGGGAAGGCCACTTCCACCTTTGTGATCTGGAGCGAGTACAAGAGTCCGCTTCTAACTGCAATGCAGTGGATTTTTTGTGCCTGCGTTGTACAACTGTCTACAAAAAAGCCTTTCCGGCAAAGTTTGGTTGGACAGCTAGAATCAGTAGAGTCATTTGGCTTTCAGTTTGGGAACTTGGCTTGTATCCAGAAGGTTGTAGGTTCAAATCCAAGGCGGGGCACTGCTGTTGTTCCTTTGATCAAAAGGCACATTGCCTTAATAGCTCCAGTGTCAATCCCAATGCATGACGGGACAATACCTGAAACGGGATCCAAGTTAATATCCTTAGATAGTGTTGTCCATTAATGAAACCGTCCTGCAGGAATAACTTAGAAACGGGCAAAATAAGTTATTTGTTTGGACATTCACGTACCTTTATTGAGCATTATAGCATCCTCCTTTATGCCATCTTGAACGTACTTGATGGACTGAAAATCTTCAGAGAACTATCCAATGCAAATAACTCAATGCTCCTGCTCTACAAAAGGATAAAACTAAATGTCTTCATGCAGGAGGCTTTAGTAGGTTTTAAGAACCTATTTTTTTTAGAAAATTGATAATGGCGTAATAATAATAATAATAATACCTTGCATTTATATAGCGCCTTTCTCAATACTCAAAGCGCTTACAGTGATGAGGGGGAAACTCGCCTCTACCACCACCAAGTAATGGAATGACTCCGCTCTTATCGCTCCCATTGTTCTGTCCCTGGCCGAGTTTGCACGCACTCGGAATGTTTATTTTTACTGCAGCTGAACAAAAAGAGAGTTTAGCATTAATGTATCATTTCATGTTTGAGAGGGGATTTAACGGGATCTGTGCCTGGGCTAAAGTTTCCCTTCCTTCTCCTGGCTCAGCAGACTCCTTTAACCCTGGGCAAATAGATACGGCTGTTTAATAGCAGGAGTGCATTTGTCACTGCCACGACTGCAGTGGCTTTCCCAGGATTCAAACCCGCTCACAACAACCCTACGGTCCTCTTGACGAATCGCACAGCCATCGCAATACCTCTCACGCCTGCGCCACTGTTCCGCAGCACTTCGACTGCGGGTCTCGCTCGCCTTGGTCAGTGACCAAACAGAAACGGCAGTTTTGCATGGGCGCGCACAGGTACATAATTCAGGTAACGGGCCGAAAAAAGACGCCTGTAAAAGAAGGAAAGAGAAGCAGCGCACACTGCTATTGTGCTCTAAAATTATTTATTACCATTAGCTACCCAATCAGGTGATAAGGTTTCACACCATTGGGACTCTGTCAGGTAAAGGTGTTCATGTGAGTGTTGCAGTTCTGCAGGATAGGTGGGATTTAAACTTGTAACCTTCTGGTTACAAGTGCAGTGCCAGAGTGAACTCTTCCCCCCACGCTGTTCCCCTGTGACTCCTCAGGGCTGCCCAGCCATCTTTGCCTGCTCCAGGTCTTACAGGAGAGAACAGCTCAGTACTGCGGCTAGAGTAGGGGGGGGGGGGGGTTGGGTTCTGCAACCTCCGGGAAGCCAGAGCCAGAGTTCTGCAACCTCCATTCATCACGTGACCAGCTGGGGAAAATACTCCACCCCTTGGCTTTGAGTGGTCAAACACCGCGCGGCGGGGAACGAATGCAATAGCTATTACAACCAATGGCGATATTATATTCCCATAAGTTAATGTAAGGGTCAAAGGTTGTCATGGATCTGGCTCGGGCTGTACAGTGCATGGATGTAAACCAGGAAGTCAGTGGATCAATATTGCATAAAAATAATATTTCGGTTTGTGAGGATAGAGAGAGATGTCAGGAATTAATCCAAAAATTTAAAATTGTAATTTCAATAAGCACCTTATCAGGGACAAGAGAGTTCACACTCAACCAAAATGTCTGTTTATTTTATAATTTGAGGCATGACACATCAACACAAATAATATATGAAAAAATAAATATAATTACGTGGGATGGGTATTGGTTGTCAACATTCATTTCCCAAAAGTCATGGAATGGTTACTTCTTCAGTTCACTTTAAATCAATTGGGGAAACAAATCACATTTTGAAAATACAAAAATCACTCAAAATAGGGCATGTGTTATTACGTGTTGCTAAAACACTGTTAAAATAATATCATCATTTGAGTATTAACAAGGCGAAATAAAACAAAAAACACAAGCATTACATATAAATCCTAATTATCTTTTATCAAGCATATTTCTCTGGATGTTGACAAAGTGCATGTTTTTTTACCATCGATTTTTAGTATTTTTACATTCTCGAGGCAGACCAAATTAGCATGATTTGACTTGTACATAACTACCTTAGAAATGAGTTTATGTTTTCCTAAAGCCAACATAATTGTAGCTTCTCCTGACATCGTAATCCTTCATACCGAGGTGTTTTCCACTGTTTTTAACTCCGCATACTACAGTGAGATAATCCAATCCGGGTTTTGCGTGCAGCCGTCGGGCTGTTCACAACCTCTTGCTGATTTTTACTCAGCTCTTGTCCTGATATCACTCCGCTGGCATGGTGGAGGAGAGCACTTGATCATTGCGATGGTAGCAGCAGCTGTGAGCAACCAGCAGAATCGGCGTCTTTAGGATTTCATTTACGCACGTCTCTGAGGGCAGGATTTCTGAACGGCTCTTCATGCTTGGGGATTTTACAGACAAACTAACGCGATGCAAGTTCACGAAACCACTCCGGAGGCTTTGCGCCGCGAACGGCAAAACTTTTTCTTATAGGACAACACAATAAAGCGGCGAGCTCGTAACATTGGCTGTTGTGTGTGATGTTCGCTCGTAACATCCGGATCTTCTATGGAGTTACACTAGAACAGTTCTACTGGCAGTGTAAGTGAGCGAGAGGACCGACCGCTGAGCTCGGTCTAACACGCTCCGATTGTGTTTTTTTTTTTTCCCCGATCGAGTACAGTATTGTTTTATGGTGTTGCATGGTTGAATTCTACCGAAGGAAGGATAGCAGCCACTGTTTGTTTATAGCCATCTGAATCCCCATTCCTCTTTCCCTGGAAACATTTTAGACACAAGAGGCTTGATAAAGTTCTTCCAAAATACTGTGCACAGACTATATGATGGGGGATTTTGCAACCCCCACTGCTGCGAATGGCAGCAGTATTTGCATAAACAACAATAACATAAACAGCGGCATCAACGCCGGTAATAACAGTAACAATGCGGGCATTCCTAAGCACAGCGCAGTGGTCGAAAGATTGAGGCAAAGAATCGAAGGCTGTCGGAGGCACCATGTAAACTGTGAAAACAGGTACCAGCAAGCCCACGCCGAACAGCTGGAGATTGAACGCAGGGAGACGGTCAGCCTCTATCAGCGAAGCCTGGAGCACAGGGCTAAGAAATCTGCTAATAATAAGCAACAAAACAAACAAGACCCCGAGTCGGCAACCACGGCAGAACAGAGAAATAACACGCTGATAGCGGTAAGCAACGTTAAACAACCCATTATACAACACCCCCCCACCCCGTCCCGTCCCATATTACACCCGCAGTGGAAATGACTGAAATTTTGTTTGGATTTGCAGTTAGTGGGGGAGAAAAGCACTTGCACAATTAGTTAAATCGTAGGCTACTTCCGACATGATATACCCCAAACTTTCGCCCTTAGTAGTAGGCTAGCATTCTGTGTGTATTTTAGGAAATGGAGATCAGAAACTTTGCAGCCCTTTGAGGGCAATGTTGCTTTGCTTATAAACGCTGTCCCTCGCCGAAGCAAGCTTAACGTTACATTTCTGGATTTTAACAAAAACTGGTTGTGCGTAGCCTATAGGCTAACTTGTTCCGACTTTTACAAGCTTTAATTCTTCTTTCCCAGTAGCGAGAGAAGTTTTAGTTTCTCAGTGCTATCAATTAGGCTAACTTTTAAACAAGTCAATGAATATCGCTTCGCAGCCAAAAATATGGTCACAACGTCCATGTAATGTTTACAAAACACTTTTATCTGAAACTAACGGTTATCTACTAGCTGGCTGTCAAGTTTGCTCCATTGTTTCTTTTTCTTTGTAGAAGCAACACATTTGATGTTTTGAGTTTCAGTTGCAACTGTTGTTTTGGCTATATCTGTTTGCACCTTTCTTTTACAATGAGTTTATTAGAACATGTTAAATGTCTTATGTTGATTCAAAATATTGTTCTCATTCTCTTATGCTATGGCAAAACATCCCCTGAGCTCCGGGTGCATGTGCTATGTCAAGACCAATAAGTAGCTCATCTACCGCTGGATTTATCAAGAGGTGCCAGAGCTATGCACCTCGTTAGTATGATGGTAAAATGTGAATACTTGGATGAAGATCTCACAAGATGTTGTCAAGATTTTCGTGCCTCATTTTCAGAACAGAGAATAGCCTAGAGTCCCCACCCCCAAAAAAAACACTTAGTCGACGAACAAAAATCAAAACAAAAACAAACCGGAAGCTAAAGGCAGTAGCACTTTGCAGTTCTTCAACAGCACTATGTAGCCTAGCCTACTTTGCTAATGCAACTGTTGTTCTGAAAGAGTCACTTGGTGTTGTAATTTAATTACATGGCGGATCATTTTGTAGACTTGGGGCTATCGCTTTGTCTAGCCTAGCCTAGGCTACTTTATACTGTCCAATGCATCAAGTTAAATTGAGTAGGGAGAGCTTGGAGATAATTTAAGGAGAACCATTATCACCCAAGCTCAATCAACTATGAGAATGTCTGGTGTCACGTTTCCGTTCACGACAAACGGAATTATTTTAGGGTCAAGGAAAGGACTTTGTTAGTTTCGTTAAGAAGATGAGCCTAGCCTAGCCACAGCCTATCTGTTGATGAGCGATATTTGTAGACTAGTCTCTCCATTTACACAATGGAAATGTATCAATTGTGGGCAATCAGATTAAATACCTCGTCACAAGAAAGGCGGCAGGCTTTCTCTCAGCATGATACGAATAACCTGACCACAAAATGACACTACTAGGCTATAAAGGTTCTCTGCGAAGTCAGCGATGCCTGTTTGACGGCGATCGGGATTTAAATCCCGTCCGGCTTTGACTTGATAGCCTTGCGCAAAGGAAACGCCATGAACCAAATCATTTGCATTGTAATAACATTAATTGTCGCCAGTCGACGCGGTTGAATTCACGTGTCGCTACAAAACGAAGCAACCCCTAAATGTAAGCGCTGTTCTTTTGTGCTTGAATGGTCTGCCTGTCTTTGAAATGCAAAGTGGATTTCTTACAACCTTCCGCTAATTTCGGAAGGCGACGATGGTATGGCTAACAGTGTGGCTTTAAGAGCCATGTTAGCGAGACAGTGGCGAGTGTGATAGGGGGAGACCTCCCACTGGGTAGTGTAGACATTATACGGAACCGCCCATTAGCTGGTAGGCAACAAACACTTACATTTTGAGGGATTACCACTTAAAGATACAGTAGCCCTTTAGTGCAGAAAACAGCACCGCAGCCAGGCGGCGGGGTGAAATCAGTTCATTAAGCAATAGGCGTCGAAATAACATGCAGCAGACCAGTTGTGTAGGCTGCCAGTTTAGCTACTCTAACGTCACTCATGTTTTCCCCATAGTTCGTAAGCTCGAAGACGCGACAGTTAACATTCAGGTTGTCTCGAGGGACTGGGGTTCAACGTTTTATTAAGTGCTTGTCTCACTGTATTTGGAAAAGTCAGAATTAAAAAAATTGCAGAGTTGGAAATCCAGGGAACATAAAGTAAAAGTCCTCCCCAGTATTTTGCTCCAATCACCTGGATTTGCTGATTAACATAATTCTTCAGCGAGGAGGTAGAACTAATTAGTGAAATCAGCTGGCTGAGTCTATGGGTGGAAGAAACACATGGTAGGACTTTTACTTTATGTCCCCTTGATTTCCACCTCTGAAAAATTAGGTCATATTTTGATCTTTGACCCCAGTTATGTCCACATACTTTTTTTCCACATTTAAATAGCCTGTGTTTATATAGTTAGTTTACCCAGTCCATTTTGTAGCTACACTAGACCGTTGTGTAAATCTCCATGGGTGTTTCACGGCATGCCTGGTATAAATTGAGGCAAAGCACAGCGTTTAAAGTAGAAAATATTGATGAAAATAAACACTTATTTTGTTCAGAGCTGGATATGATGGGTAATAATTATATATTTTTAATACCAGTAGCGCCCATTGGTAGCCTACATTGAAACAAATATACTTAAAGTAATATCCAGAAAGAGTATCTGACCAGTTTTGTCCCATACAAGCCATTCTCTTAATTGATTCAGTCTAAATGGCATTGCACCATTATGTACAAATTAATCCTTTTATGGTTATTAAGTGTTTGATCCAACCCGGAGTTGGGGATTGTTAAACATCATATCTTTTCCTGCAATACCAAAAAAAAAACTGGTCCTCCGTTCTGATAAACTGCAATAGATGTTCTAAGTTATTTGACCCTTCTTTTTTCATGAAAGTAATTTTTCAAGGACAGTTTTAAGTGAATTGAAGTCACACTCACTTCAACTTCAACTGACAACTAGTGTGGTAAGAACTCTGGTGTTGCCCAAATTAATTGAGAGGAAACACAACTACCTCCTGGGTCCACAAAACAAAAACAAAAAAAAGATGGACTAGATCAGTGGTAACCAAGCCTGTTCCTGGAGATCTACTGTCCTGTAGGTTTTCATTTCAAACATAATTTGCACACGCCATTCTACAGCTCAGCGAGATCTCTAGCCGTTGAACGAGGTTTGCTTTGTTAGGGTTGAAGTTAAAACCTACAGGACTGTAGATCTCCAGGAACAGGGTTGGGGACCACTGGACTAGATGCCCAGTTTTGATGGACAAGTGAGTTATCAGAATATTTAATTATTCAACCACAAAATTATGATTTGACAATTTCGGTCAGAGTTGAAGTGTTTGTCAGTGTCCGCCAATCTGAAAGAGAGCTTAAGATGGCTGCAAAAAGTAATTAGTTGATCTTATTACTTTTCCCGCTTCAAACAAACTGAGTGAAAGACAACTAACTCTGCAGTGACTCAATTTCGCAGAAAAAATAGTGAATATAGCGGTCTTAATTATCAGAATATTTCCTCTTGTACACTCTCAGAAAAGACGTAAGAAAAATACCTAAAAAGGTACAAATGCTTGTCACTGGTGTGGTACCCTGTAGGTACTGTACATAAAACTGTACCCCAAGCCAGCAATACATAATTGATTTGTACCTTTATTGTTTGTTCCTTAAAGAAGAAAAATGTACCTTCACCGTACGTTTATTTCTGAGAGTGTAGCTACGCGTGCGGATATTATGGGATCATTCAATGGCTGGCTGGGGAGCTTGCGCAGTAGACGCCACTGCGCTCCAGAGTCATGCTTTTGGGTCATGTTTGTCGTGCCTCGCAAGAGCAGCAGTTTTTAGTGAAGCACGCACAACATTCTTTGAGCCCGCACATGTAAGTATATCAGAGTTATTATGCCGATTAATAAACTTAAAACGGTGTATGGTAACCAGTGGTCAGTACATTAGCTATCCCTTTTGTGGGGCCTTTGTCTCCTGAATTCAGCCTTCGTCAGAATAAAGTTAGGCTTTAACGGCGTGACTCCATGCCTCTTTCTAGCTAGGACAGTTCTGTTCCCCCAATGTCACAGCTCCCATCAAATATTAGTAGTTATAGTTACTGAGTTAGATTATAGCAATCTATTCATATTTGGATATATTTCATGGTAACATTAGACGTTCATTGTATTTCATACATTTATCAATTTCCTTGACGTTTGTTTAAGCTGCCTAACGTAGGCTATAACTGTGTGTTTTGCCCTCAGTGCTACCCAGCTCAGAAGCTGGTTAGGTAATATCTTTATGGTACTAATAAAAAAAAAAAAATAATTGATTCAACCTGAAATTGATTGTTGTTACCATATTTATTTTATATGTTCTTAGGATGAAGCATTTTAAACGTAAACAAGTTAATTTCAGTTGTCTGGCTAATGTAGGTTTTCTAGCTAGCTTGCCATGTTAGCTAATATGAAAGCTAGTAGTAGCTAGCTAGTAGTAGCTAAGTAGATATGGTGAGATTGACCTACCTATTTGATTGACAGATAGCGATGCTTTTAACCAAGTTGAAGTTAACTTCAGCATGCAGTCAGCGTTATATTTGTGTTATGTAACCCCTGTTTCTGTAGAGCTTAGTCCGTTGATTTTGCCAGATGCACATGAAAATATAGTTTATGATAATAAATATAATAAAAACCATTAGCTGCTGGTAGTTTAGAGTAAGCTGAGCCACGTATGACATTTCAGAATAACAGAGACTGAATGTGTGTGATCATGTCATCAGTTCTCTCATATTGGACAGTAGGGCTCTCCAAAGAGCTGTGTTGTGGTCATGTATACAGTCCTCAAAGGGTGAGCGTTTTTTTAATGGTTGGTGTTATTTTCCAATGAAAGGGTGGGTAGCTGTGCAGCGTAGCCTACATCTAAACCCTCCGCATTCCACTGCCGTGTAGAAATACAGTACTACAGTTGTCGAAATCAGCGTGACGTACAAGCGCAAGCCCAACAAAGTGACCTACTTTGCAAGTGATACCGTGCTCCAAGTTGGCTGTCAAGTCCAGCAACTTCAGGAGTACGTTGTGTGTGTGTGTGTGTGTGTGTGTGTGTGTGTGTGTCAGTGTCAGTGTGGCTTGTCCTGCTTCTTCTCCCTGCTCAACCACGTCCATAAATTTGAGATACCTTTTTCAATGGTACTGTGTTTTGCTCGCGATAGCTTCCTACTGTAATTGTTATGACAGTTTTCCCATTCTTCTTTAATTGTAGTAACAATATATGCAATTGGTATTTCTGTCTAGAAAAGGCATAAGAAATGTCACATTGATAATGACGAACCACATAGTTTTTTTTTTTTTTTTTGGGTAATTTCTGTCCAACAGGATGGACCACATTACATTGGTGTTCGCCTTGGTGTTTGTAAAGTTAGCTGACTGTTGTTGGTCTTTTCTAACAAGCAAGATGAGTACCGCTGTTTCAGGGGGATAGAAATGCTTTTCATTCAAGTTCCTCTTTTTTTTTGTTGTTGTTGTTGAGGGATGCTCTTTATTGAACAGTGTGAAAGGGGGTCTCGAAGCTGCTTGAAGAGCGCCGGTATACAGCAATTCCTAATGAGTCAGTGCCCCCCCCCCCCCGGTTGTTTTGTCACTCGCTGATCTCGGGAAGCCGTTCCATCGTGACCTATCTCAGAGATTAACATCTCCCTCCATCGATCATGACATGACAGTTTGTCGCGGACGCATGTTGCCTGTGCTGCTGGTTAATCCATCCTCACCCGCTTTCTCCACTCCTGATTCCAGTCTGGGGAACCCACCCCACCCCATCTTTGAACGCCACACCCAGCCGACGCACTGGACCTTTAACTGTGAGCTGGGCGGTGCCCTGCATCAAAAGTGCCCTTGCATCAAAAGGCTGTTGCATGCTGAGTTTCTGCAAAAAATGTTCAAACCACATCAAGATTATGCTAAACGGGGGCAAAGCAAGTTTACGGCCAGGGCTTGGGTTTCTCAGTTTGGTCTTATTCTCCGCAAACGGCATTCGTATAGCCCGTATAGCCTGTCGATCAAGTTTTAAAAAAGGGAGTGTTGGTCAGCTGTCAACCCACAAATGTAACGGAAAACACCAATTGACCAGTAACCCCTTTTATTCTAGACTGGTCCTCATGGCCAACCAAAGATAATCCCCGGCTAAGACGCATGTTTTTTTTTATTCGTATTTGACGAGCCTGTCAATCAAGCCCCCTGGGTTTGCCGTGCAGCCGAACCTCCTCCTGCCTCCTACGCAGGGAGGCGCGTCTCCTCTTCTGCGTCTCCTCTGGGGTGGAACTGCCTGTCCTCTTCCTCTGCCGTTTCACACTCGAATCACAGAGCATCCCATTACCAACAGTCATTTTCCTAGCATGGTGCTCACTTATGGACTGCTGTCAGTGAGCGGGGGGTCTACAGCCAAGCCGTAGGGGGCATTTTAACCCTTTGAAGAGTAGGTCCTTTGCAATGATTTTAGAGAATTCTAAGTCCGTGTTCTAGAACTCCACTGCTTTCCATTACCAGTAGTGATTGTTACATGAGCATTAGAATTTTCAATCAAGAACATTCCAATGACATCCTGTGTTTGTGATCTTACACCTCAATGGGTTAACCAGTGTGTGTGTGTGTGTGTGTGTGTGTGTGTGTGTGTGCTGAACCTCGGCCGTCTGCATGCGCGCAGTGTCCGTGACGCCACCGCCCTGGTTTGATTCCACCGTCTTTTGCCATTAGGCACACTTTTATTTCTGCAAAAGCTGTAAAATCTAAAAGACAGTTTTTTTTTTCTAAACATTATTCCAGTTGTGTTGAAACTTGGTGCGGTTGGTGTCTGAAGTGGCGAAACTCTGTAACCTTTGTGGTTAAATAAAAAAATAAAAAAACGTTTTTCACACTATTTTCTGGGAGGTAGGTATTTTCATAATTTAAATAGTAATTGCTCTTCAGTATATTTTCATAGCTGATAAATAGAAACGAAAAATTGTGTTTAGTATAATATGGCCATATAGTCATATTTTTATTTCAATGGAAATTATATAATATTATTGTATTGCATTTTGCTTAATTCACAAAGGTATGTAATGGTCTAAAATGAGAATCTTGGAGTATATTTGTGATTAGTAAACTTGTTCATAGGAAAATGGTAATTGGCTTGTTAAAAATGTGTTTGTACCTTGTGTGGTAATAGCATATGTCCTTTATCATGAAGCATATGACCCCCTCTTTTCACATTCAAGCGTTTCCCAATCCGTTACATTACATTACATTTTGGCATTTAGCCGATGCTCTTATCCAGTGCGATTTACACAAATTAGGACTACATTTTATTTACTATCCATTTATACACCTGGACATCTACTGAAGCAATTAGCCCTTAATGTTTGATGTCTCTTTAAAACCAGTTAACGTTATTTTTTCCATCTTGACACTACATGATTTTTCCTAATTTGTTGGGATTAAAGAATAAACGCACAATAAACATGATGCTATATTTCCAAAAGTTCTGTACCAAATTTGTATACAATGGTGGTGTGTGGGGTAACTGCATGAAATGTAAGAACAATCACAATCTTTTTTAGTTTTTATCTCAGATTTTTTATGGGTTATTTTGGTGGCACGTTCTCGTATAGGTTTTAAACTTCACAAACTTTCACTTACCTCAGGCTCTAAAATGAGATGGTTCATCACAGGTTTTTTATATTTATGGATAAAAGGCTAGTCAATTGGGAGTCACACAAAAGGTGACACAAAAAAAGTGTCAAAATTGTTCTATTACAATAGTTTTGTGTCAGTTTAAACTTTTGGGGTCGATTTGACCCCAAACATAAAAGACGTCATAAAATGTGAACATAATATGAGGGTTAAGTTAAGTACCTTGCTCAAGGGTACAATGACAGTTCCCCAGCTGGGAAGTGAACCCACTACCTTTGGGGTACAACCCAGTTCTCTAATCATTGTGCTACACTGTCACCTAATAATGTGACCTTTTTAGAACCCAAATCTAAATGAACAGGGGAATATCATGACGGTTGCTTTTTGGCTTCATGATGGGCATGTATGAAAGTACAGTGAACTTTTGGTGTCCCAGTCATTTTCTGTTTAATTTATCGGTTGACAGTTGACCAATAATCCCTTTTATTCTAGACATTTGTCCTCATGGTGACAAGTTGTACTGATACTCCCCAGCGAACACGCTTGTTTCTTATTTGTATTGACAAGCAAAGGGATTGTAACGGACATTAGAGGCTGTGAAGGCCTATTGTCTAACAACATGTGAAGGATAGAGTGCCTTTTTTTTTTACCGGAACCCATTGAAATGGCTTTTTTATTTGGATTTAAAAGGAAATGTCGTTTTATTGTGATTTTATTTTGACACTGTTGAACTAACAGATTTAGCAAAAAAAACAAAACAAAACAGTAGCCCATGTGGTCTTAAAAATGTAATACAGTTTGTCCATTTCACTGTAGTGCATCTGTCTGGAATTCCACAGAATAATCCCGTGTAGCAGGGCCTTCTGGGTAACGTTGCCCTCCAGTTTTAACCTTCCTGTCCTGTCTCCACTTTAGAGCCAGGTTCACGTACGATTCCATCCAGAATTCCGACAGAGCGGGGCTCTCTCGCCTCCGAATCCCGCCATGTGTGAACGCCCGGCCGCGGCTCTGTGCAGATAGAGCCGGGGGAAAGGCGGACTATGTTCCAAAAAGGCACTTTCGCATTTTCACACTCGGCTTCACATGGGGCGGCAGGCAGTGCTCCCCCTTAATAGTGTTTAAAAAAATCTGTAACCCCAAATTAGCCTCAGAGAGACAGAGATAGAGAGAGAGACTGTTCAGTCAGCTGCTCACAGTGTGTTCTGGGCAGACCCACTGGTCTTTGTCATGTTAGTCGGTTCTAATTATCGCCTGTGAGCATTCTGAACCGTAATACAAGATTATATTTCTTAGCTGCTTACTCTCACAGGTCAATGAAGCGTAAGAAAACGGTGCCATTTGCTGTACTGGCTGCAGCTGAGTCGTTGGGTGTTTTTTGTCTCATGTGCATGAACCGTGAGAGAATTCGGCTGCGTTAACTTCCGATTCAGAAGACGACGGCAGAGCACAGCCTAAAAGGGGAAAGCTCCTGCCGAGAGGAGAGGAGCTTTAAGCAATTAGTATCCGTTTAATTTGTGATGCGTATAAATCTCAGAGCACCCGGTTTACTTTAACTTTTGTTTTGATTAAGGCAGCCATTTGTACAGAAGTGGTGCTGTTGACATTGCTTTGATGCCATTGTCTGGGAGAAGCGACCAATTACTAAAATTAACTGGTGAGCTGGAATCGGCACATGGGCCTGTGATGTCATAAAGGCAACATAGCCCCAGTATTCCGCTGTGGGGATCTGTTTTTTTTTTTGTATGTAACTGAAATATCTTTAAAAAAAAATCTTATTCATCTGACTGATACTGTTTGTGAAATGCAAGCATGCTTACAGATTTTGCTCTTTAAGAATTTTTTTGTTGGACATTGTGTCAACCAGTTGCCTACATGCTATACTGTTTGCGATGGAATAACGTGTAATATAGTTTTCCTTTAAGAACACAGCTGCTTCTCACGCGTCCTTCAGAATTATATCACTTTCCTAAAGGAGAAGGGTTGGTTCATCCACCAATATTGCTCACCCACCCCCCTCGCCCCTCTTAAAAAAAGGCTTACAAACTGCCTTTTACAGTAAGCGTAACTCTGTTTGCGGACACAAAGGGCGTTTTTATGCCAAGCGTGTGTGCAAAACGGGCCTAAGGTTGTGCCCTGGAATTCCGCCGAAAGGTCTCTGGCGGCTTCTCCTCGCCTTTGCGAGGTTCCCTCCCCCGGATTGGCAGTGTTTCTCGCTGCGTCAAGCTTTTAAGGGACTAGTGCCGCAGCCCAAAATGCCGCCACTTTCGAGATTTCGGAGGACTGACCGGACGCGCGTTGCCGAATAGAGGCGCGCGGTAACTCGAGGTTCAGCGCGCCCTGAAAACGGCCCCTTACTGTAAAGCAAACGGTCCCTTATCATAAAGCGAGAAAAAAAAGGGCTTCTGCTTTCTCATTAAATGGATAAAAGGAATTCTGCTGTCAAAGGGCCTGGAACCACTAAGTTAGTTTTTTAATACATTTTTTTTTGGCATGGGGGCTCGCCGTGCTAACCCTGTTCATCCCCTCTGCTCAGGGTCTGTGTCTAGACATGCTCTCCAGTTCCTTCAGTGACGGTGGCTGCTAAAACTAAGGGGGAGAAGTCACAGTGTGGAGAGCACAGAGCTTTGTGGTGGAGGGCCGGAACAGGAATAATAAAACAGTGGTAAGAGTGACGTGATGAAGATCCACCCATCACGGTGTCCGTTGGTTAGAAGGAAAAGACCAACCCCGATGTGGATTGGTGGATACTTTATTGCTGAAAGAAGTATCACAAGAAAGTGATTCTAGAAGTACAGACAGACTGTGGCCACCCATCACCGTCCGGGCAGTTCTCTCTCTCCTTACCGACGTACTTTGCTCGCATCTTTAAGGAAAAGGAGGGAGGTATTGTTTCTTAGACCGAGAGTTTGCCCGTGCCACAATACCGCAAAAAAAGATGGAGAGGCCTCGTGTCCACCCCATACCATTTTTTTTTTTTTTTTAAATAAAGGCTTAAAAATAGCCAGTTTTATATTGTGCTTTGTCACAAACTCAAATTTAAGAGTGCATCATTAAACCCTTTGAAGAGTAGGTTTTTTTTGGAATGTTTTTTTCAAAATTCTAAGTCGGTGTTCTAGAACTCCATTGCTTTAAATTACCAGCAGTGATTGTTGCATCAGCATTAGAATGTTCAGTGAAGAAAATTCTAATCACATATTTGTGATTGTACACCTTAAAAGTAATATTTCTGTTTCTTCTATATACCTTTACCTTTTCCGTGCTCAGCAGGTCATTGTACTCTTACCGTCATATAATTGTAGCGTATGAGAGCTTACTCTTTTCCTTCTTAATTTATGGTCACTCAAGGTGCCAGTTTATGGGCACACCAGAGTAGCAGTCGCAAAAGACGCTGTTGCTTTTATTGTAATGCAGAGATAGCAGTCACCGGTTGTAGATGTTTTTAATTTGAAGGCTCAGCCCCCCCCCTCTATTTGTGACTTGTAAAACCGTATACACTGTATATCCTGGATCTGTGTTGGTGTTGAGGAATGGTAATGCAATATTGGCCTAGTGCTCTCACAAAATTACTGATATTTAGAGTGACTTACACAAATGTTTTTTTGTTTTTTTGCATATAGGATCCATTTGTACAGCTACGCCGAAGCGGTTCAGGTTTACTACCTTGCTTGACCCTTTGAAGAGTAGTTTTTTGGAATGTTTTATTTATTTATTTATTTTTCAAAATTTTAAGTCAGTGTTCTAGAACTCCATTGCTTTCAGTTACCAGTAGTGATTGTTACATCAGCATTAGAAGGTTCAGTTAAGAACATTATTAAGAACATACAGTTAACATATATTTGTGATCTGTGAAGGTCAGCCATCAAGCCAAGTTACTATTTGCTTTAGCGCATGATACTACACCGCTGCCCAAAAGCAAATGGTAATGTGGCTTGATGGCTGTCTGATGATACACTACTCACAAAAAGTTAGGGATATTCGGCTTTCGGGTGAAATTTCAGGATGAACCTAAAATGCACTATAACCTTTACAGGTGAAATTAATTTGACCTTCTCTAAACTTTTGAATGCACATGTCCAACTATTCAATGTTTCAGTACTTTTTGCACAACTTGCTGTTCTCTAACAAGGAGCTGAACGGCAAAATTCACAACAGGTGTTTGATCCATTTATCGACCAATACATTTCCTGGTTCAATTAGAATTGGTATTTAAACAGTCCTCTTCATCATGCTGTTCACATTTTGACATCATGAGACCAAGACGACACCTAACAATTGATCAACAGTACCTCGCCATTGCGAGGCTTCAAACAGGATGTTCTCAGAGGGAAGTGGCCACTGAGCTTAGAGTGTCACAGAGTGTCATCGGCAGGTTGCAACAGAGATACAGAGAGACTGGAAGAGTCACAGAAAGGCATAGAAGTGGACGTCCTTTGGCCACATCCCACACTGATGACCGCTTCATTGTGAACAGTGCCCTGCGGAACCGGATGATGAATGCCACTCAACTCCAGGCACATTTAAGGGAGGTGAGAGGCACCCAAGTGTCACGTCAGACCATTCGAAACCGTTTACATCAGCGTGGTCTGCGTGCTAGACGACCTGCAAGGGTACCACCACACCACCAGGCACAGGTGTCATCGTCTTGCATGGGCCAGGGAGCATTTACGCTGGACGAGGGACCAGTGGGCCTCAGTGCTGTTCTCTGATGAAAGTCGATTCATGTTGAGCAGAAATGATGGCCGCCAACGATGTTGGAGACGTCAAGGAGAGCGCTATGCATCAGCCACTGTTGTCACCAGACAGGTGGCGGTGTTACAGTGTGGGCAGGTGTGTCTAGTCAATACAGAACTGCCCTACACTTTGTGAGTGGTACAGTGACAAGCCCATACTACCTGAATAACATCATTAATCCAGTCATTGTGCCCCTGCATGAACAACACAGGCCTAATTTCATCTTCATGGACGACAATGCTCCAGCTCATCGAGGTCGCATCATTAGGGAAAGGCTGCTGGAGACTGGGGGTACCTCAAATGGAGTGGCCTGCACTTTCTCCAGACCTGAATCCCATAGAAAACCTATGGGATCAGCTGACTCACCGTGTAGAGGCTCGTAACTCTGTACCCCAGAACCTCAATGACCTGAGGGCCTCCCTTCAAGAAGAGTGGGATGCCATGCCTCAGCAGACAATAAGTCGACTTGTGAACAGCATGAGACGTCGTTGTCAAGCTGTAATTGATGCTCAAGGGCACATGACAAGTTATTGAGACATTGACATTTTTGTTGTGGTATACCCACCACTGTTGTTGGCTTTTGTTTCAATAAATTGTTTGAGATGAGGAAATCACCATTGCATGCTTCTACTTAAATGCCCTACTTTCATGATACGTATAATATCACTGTAGCGTGAACTTACATTTTCCATAAATTTCACCCGAAAGCCAAATATCCCTAACTTTTTGTGAGTAGTGTATGTTGGAGCAATTGCCTTTTTTAATGCACACTGACTCAAATTTGTGTCATTATTGTTTGCATTTTTAAGAGACCAATGCTATGAAATCAGACTGTGTATTCAAACACAAATATGGGGGGAAATATAACCATCAACTCCTTAAATATTTGACAAATGCTAAATATGTAATTGCAGACATTTTCAATCCAAGCTGGGGATTTCTGGACTGTTACTTTATTCTGTTTATAATGGCTAAAGAATTACTCGGCGGTAATGATATAGTCATTAGATGAAAGTTTTGTTATGGGTGTCCTAAATAGAGTTGCACATTTCTGTAGCCATTAGAAGAATCATGCCTTGCTGAAAAGGCAAGTGACCGTGCATCTAGAAGGCTTTCAGAGAGATCGTGTCTTTGGTCGTTTCCCTTGGTAATGCGCTCCTTCCTATCAAATTTTCATTTTTTTAAATGACTATTAAGCCCATGTATTCTTTCTTCATTTCAATGTCTTGTGATTTTCCTTTTGTTTTGTGAATTTTTTGTATGTAATGTATTTTACTGTGGTGTCTTGAATGTTAAAATTAACTTTTTTTTAATTAAAAGTGAAATGATGCATGATTAACCGAAATATGAAAATGAAAATGTTTTTCTTGGAAAAAATACATTTAAAACCAATAAAGACAATATTAAGCCCCTGTATTTAGTTGGCAGAGGCTCTTATCCAGAGTAACAAGGCCTCAGTGGCGAGATACGTATATAGCGCATATCATGAGACGCTGTAAGATGGAGGACGTGCAGAATAGCAAGTAGGCCTGACTATAATTAAAAATGTTTTTTGACAAATCATACCGGGCTAATTTTTTTTGCAGGGCTTTGAATTGTGAAAGGGGTTTATTCTTCTTCTGGTGATAAAGAGTTAGGAGAGCCGTCGGAGTGTCTTGTCTTCCCAGGGAGCTTTGGGCTCAGTAGAAGCCTAAAGTTTGGTGTCGGCGCGTTGCTTATCAGGAAAAAAAGACTCAACGCTATTTATGTCATTACCTGAGGCGCAGGTTTAAATGAAGAGACAGGCGGGATTCCATCTAAAGCTTTGTACTTAACTTCAGGATGATGAAATTAAGAAATCGCTACTTTTTCCCACCCATTGCTCATACAGTATCAATTTCATGGTCTTGGGAATTTGCGAAGGGGAAAAAAAAAAAGAAAAGAAAAAAAAGTCGCTTACGAGTTGAGAGTGGAACCGTAGTCAATTTGGCGCTTGGATAAGGACAAAGCGCATTGGTGTGAGATTTAAAAGGTTAAAGTCTAGTTCCTCACACCCTTTTTTTATTTTTTATAATAATCGTCGGAAGTATTAATCCGCCCCAGGGTGGGGAATTAGGGAACTGAATTTATCATCAGAGAGGAAGAAGGATCCTTGCTTTTGTATCTCTTTTCTGATATCCCCCCCTCCTCTTCCCAGCGCATGTAAAAATGGCTCCCTATTTTGTCTTGTTATTGTAGAAATATATCTTAATTTACTTTTGCCACGCAGTAGTATTGTGTATAAGGTAATATTAGATTCGGTAATGTGTAGATTGTACACTAAACTGTTTGTCTTGCCATTTAAAAATGGGAAAAAAAGAAAAGTAGGTGGCTGGTTGTGGCTCATCCGGTTCAGGCAGAGCTCTTGTTCTATTGCAGGGATGAACCTCACGGCCCGGGATCGAATCCCGACTTTGCCCCAGTGCCGATCTGTGGCCGGTAGCCCCACACGGCGGCGTATAAACGATGGCGGTATCGCCTATGGTTAGGGTCAGGGGTCAGTCGTCAGGGAACAACGGCTTTCCTGTTCTCCGGGAACAGTTGTGAGGAGGTCCAGTTAAATCAAAATCACGTCAAATTTATTTGCGTGGTACATTTGACAAATATTTGTCACGATACACTTTACAATGGACTCAATGGCATAAACGCCCCAGAAGAGCAAGTCTAGGGTGACGGTGGCCAGGAAAAACTCCCTGGGTGGGACAGCTGGAAAGAAACGTGTAGACACCTTGTGTTTAATGCAGGGTAGTTATGTGGAGATGTTGTGTGTTTAATGCAGGGTAGTTATGTGGAGATGTTGTGTGTTTAATGCAGGGTAGTTGTGTGGAGATGCTGTGTGTTTAATGCAGGGTAGTTGTGTGTAGATGCTGTGTGTTTAATGCAGGGTAGTTATGTGGAGATGCTGTGTGTTTAATGCAGGGTAGTTATGTGGAGATGATGTGTGTTTAATGCAGGGTAGTTGTGTGGAGATGCTGTGTGTTTAATGCAGGGTAGTTGTGTGTAGATGTTGTGCGTTTAATGCAGGGTAGTTATGTGGAGATGTGTGTTTAATGCAGGGTAGTTGTGTGTAGATGTTGTGTGTTTAATGCAGGGTAGTTGTGTGGAGATGCTGTGTGTTTAATGCAGGGTAGTTGTGTGTAGATTTTGTGTGTTTAATGCAGGGTAGTTGTGTGTAGATGCTGTGTGTTTAATGCAGGGTAGTTGTGTGTAGATGCTGTGTGTTTAATGCAGGGTAGTTGTGTGTAGATGTTGTGTGTTTAATGCAGGGTAGTTATGTGGAGATGCTGTGTGTTTAATGCAGGGTAGTTGTGTGGAGATGCTGTGTGTTTAATGCAGGGTAGTTGTGTGTAGATGTTGTGCGTTTAATGCAGGGTAGTTATGTGGAGATGTTGTGTGTTTAATGCAGGGTAGTTGTGTGTAGATGTTGTGTGTTTAATGCAGGGTAGTTATGTGGAGATGCTGTGTGTTTAATGCAGGGTAGTTGTGTGGAGATGTTGTGTGTTTAATGCAGGGTAGTTGTGTGTAGATGCTATGTGTTTAATGCAGGGTAGTTGTGTGTAGATGCTGTGTGTTTAATGCAGGGTAGTTGTGTGTAGATGTTGTGTGTTTAATGCAGGGTAGTTGTGTGTAGATGCTGTGTGTTTAATGCAGGGTAGTTGTGTGTAGATGTTGTGTGTTTAATGCAGGGTAGTTGTGTGTAGATGTTGTGTGTTTAATGCAGGGTAGTTGTGTGTAGATGCTGTGTGTTTAATGCAGGGTAGTTGTGTGTAGATGTTGTGTGTTTAATGCAGGGTAGTTGTGTGGAGATGCTGTGTGTTTAATGCAGGGTAGTTGTGTGTAGATGTGTGTTTAATGCAGGGTAGTTGTGTGTAGATGCTGTGTGTTTAATGCAGGGTAGTTGTGTGTAGATGTTGTGTGTTTAATGCAGGGTAGTTGTGTGGAGATGCTGTGTGTTTAATGCAGGGTAGTTGTGTGTAGATGTTGTGTGTTTAATGCAGGGTAGTTGTGTGGAGATGCTGTGTGTTTAATGCAGGGTAGTTGTGTGGAGATGCTGTGTGTTTAATGCAGGGTAGTTGTGTGTAGATGCTGTGTGTTTAATGCAGGGTAGTTGTGTGTAGATGCTGTGTGTTTAATGCAGGGTAGTTGTGTGTAGATGTTGTGCGTTTAATGCAGGGTAGTTGTGTGTAGATGCCCCCTCCCCCACGGCCCCTCCCAGGCCCCAGTCGTGTCCGGGATGGATGCCGTGTCTCCAATTTGCCTCGCGCCACCTCCTGCGGCTCAGAAGTGCTGGAGTTATTTGCTGACGGGCTGTCGTTGACCTTCAGAGAGCGATTTGGCGGCCTTGGCGGATGATGATAAGCAGCTCTGCGCAGGGCAGGAAGAGGCCGTTTCTCTGCGGTGACATCATCGGACCCGTCCCCGCCTGTCCCGAGTTCCACTGAGTGGGTGTGGTTTTTCGTGCTAAATTCACGCCGGCGAATCTTGTAGTCTAACTCGCGTTCGTTCGGGAACACGAGCGTGGCTTCGACAGGATTCCTGAGCGGCGGGCGTGAGAGCAGGTGCAAGCTTTCTAACTCGGTCGTCAGCGATCGAGTGTCGCCACGACTGGGAGAAGAGAGAGCCGGTGGAGCGTCGTGACCCGGCATTTGAGCGAGTTAACCGCTCTTTGAATCCGCTTTCTCCATTCCCGTCGCCAGCTTTTGCGTGTTCTGAGCTTCGATGTCCGCGGAGAGTACGAGAGCGGGGTTTTTTTTTTTTTTTTTTTGCGGCCCTCCGAATCTTGGGCGCGTGCGGGGAAACGCGGCAGGTGTTGAAACCCTTCTCTCCGGAGTTTGGAAACCATGGCAACCGAACGGGACCGCTTGGCCAGCTGAGCTGAGGGAGGCGGAGCTTCTGGCACCGCCACGGGCGCGCGACACGGAATCCCGGCAGCCTTTGCGCTGGCGACTGCAGCGATCTGAGGAGAGTAAGCGTGTAAACCACCCCCCCCCCCCCCACCTCCTCGACCCACCTCTTCCCTCCTGTGCCTCCTCCTCGATTTTAGAATGAATTATTCAGCATGTAGGTCGGCAACACCAGCAGAGCTAAAAGACGCCCGCTGGTGCTTCTGTGAGAAAAATGAAAAAACTCAGGAAAAATGTCTGGTGGGCTCCGTAAAACACTTTCATGTGTCCGTCCGCATGTCACGGCTGTTTTCGCTCCTCAGTTACATACGCAGGTATAATAGTGGTTGTGAGGACCAACAGGACTGATTGTGAACAGCTTTAGGTGCCCAGGATCTGCCCCTCAATCCTGCACTGTAAAAAAAAAAAAAGTAACAATAAAATTTGAGTATTGAACTTACACTTAGATTTTCAAATCAAGTTATACCAACTAACATTCATTGCTTTGTTCAGAAAACTTTTCTGAACTAATGAATGTTAGTTTAGGCATAAATTAAAAATCTCAGTTAAGCTCAAAACCCAAAAGTTTAGTGAAGTAAGTTTGTTTTGAGTATTATCAATTATTATTATTTATTTTTTTCCTCACAGTGAGCGAGTGTGGCATCTCCGCATGCCCCCCTGCAGTAAGCTTACAGGGCCCCTCCATCTTGGGGACAGCGGACTGGAGATCCACCAGCACCTTAAACGCACAGGGGAAAACTGTGTAGGCCTCAGGCTCCAGCTCGTATAGCGGCGCAATAAAAAGCTTTCCTCTTAAAAAGGCATAATGTAGAGTCACACTTGAGTGGGCAATGAAAGGCCTTTGGCTAATTAGCTGTATTCTTACCCTTTTTTACATTTTTTTTTTTTAAACCGCCCTCTAAATTCCAGCTCCTGCTCTTTAAAAAGTAAATGTATTGCTCGAGACGCGGTATGAATATGCCGCCTCACAGCGGTTCGGAATCCGCGCGTCAGCCTCCTTTATTATGTGACTGGAGTTAAAGGGAACATTAGATAATGGCTTTTTGACAAAGGAGCGTGTCACTTCCCATTCAGGTCTTGGGGACGTAATTGCGGTCTCCGACGAACGAGTTACTCGCGGGAAAGATGGCTTCTCCCGCTCCGAATGGCTGTTAGGATCAGTTTATTCCGTCTAATTGTCAGTTACATACAGGTGGCCTGGCAGTGGAATATCACTGATGAATGGGAAATCTTGTAATGCCCATGAGGAAAAAAGACTGGCACATCCCCAGGAGGATAGAATAACCGTTTGTGTTCCTGTAAATCCTTTTTGCGTGTAAATTGACGTGGCCTCGCACACGCTTCCACATGCGACTGTGATGCGTGCGCACACGCCATCCCCCCCCTCTCTCTCGTGCTCCCGTTCTCGCACACGCACACGCACGTCCGGACACGCATGTCACCCTGCTGCTGAAAGTGAAGGTGTGAAAGGCCCTGCAGCAGATCAGGGTGTGTGTGTGTGTGTGCGTGTACGTATGCGTGTATATGCTTATGTGTGTGCGTTTGTGCGTGTGCATGTTTGTGCTTGTGTTTGTGTGTGTGTTTGTGTGTGCTCGTGTGTGTGTGTTTTTTCTCTACCGAGACAAAGGGCGGGGCGGCGGTGGTGGCACCATTGGCAGGCACCGTGGTGGTCGGGCGTGGCGGGCGCTCGTAGCGGCGGGCGCTCGTAGCTCAAAGTGCAAACGTGAAAAGAAAAAGCCCTGCAGTATTAATGCTGGAGGGAGGCAGGGGGTGTCCGTTATTCCTGCAATCTCAATGAAACCCAATGAGAAAGCCATTAAGAATGAATGATGGTGGCAGAGACATGGTTTGAGGGCTGGCGGGGTGGTGGGGTGTGGCTATGCCCCGGTGATGTGTCAGGACGGTGCCATGCACGGGGAAACTCAGGTCAAAGGGCAACTGGCGAAAGAGGGACATACAGATACGACCGTCCAATGGGAGGGGGCGCTGCAGGAAGCCGGCCTCCTACTGAATGCGTCCCAGCACATCGTCATTGGAAAGAGACGTGTCCTTTCCCACCGAGGGGCCCCCCCTTCTATTCGACACCCCCCTAAACACTGATGCGAATTTGCAATATTGACACAAACGACTTCCGTCTGTCAAACTCTTTGAGCTGTTACACGGATTCCGCCTGACACAAACTAAAGGTCAGCCACCGTGCGATTTGTCAGTTCTGCAGTACCTAGTGAGAGAGATTATCTCCCTTATAGTCCCCCCCCCCCCTGCCACCCCAAACCACTTAAAGAAATTTTCTCCCCAATGTTTGAACTTTCCAAGGCAGCAAGTGGTGGGTGCCAGTGGCTATTTGATCCATTTGGATCTGCTGGTTATTTTGAATCTGCCGGGTCGATAGTCTGTCACAGCGAGCTCTCTCTGAAGTACTGAGGCTAAATTCAGGGCAAGAGAAGAGGCAGCCCTGCTTTAATGAAGGCTGTGATTAGGCTGAATCAGGGGGTCAGTGCCTGCTGGGACTGAAGCTGACTGACGCCGTGGCCAAAGTCAGTCTGCGCTAGCGCGTCGTCTGGCCGCGGCTGCCTGACCTGGCTCGGCTCGGCTCGGCCCGGCCCGGCTCAGCTTCACCCAGCTGGTGCGTGTCTGAGGTTAATCCCTGGAGGATAACACGAGTGCCCACCGTCCCGAGGGCTCATCTCCACAGGATTAGGGGACTAAACCTTAGCAGCGCCAGAGCCCGGATCAAATCCAGCTCTCGCAGGAATTACTACGTGGGCCCCTAGACATTTCTGAACCCGCGGAGGGTGGCACCATGCTGCACCTTTTCCCCATCTGTCACCCGCACACAGTTCCCACAATGCCCGGCGCACGAGTAGGTAGTAGTAGCAGTAGTAGCTGCAGCAGCAGCAGCAGTAGTAGTAGTAGCAATGTGGTGATATAGTACTTCAGTCTGTTAGTGCTCTCTTAGGGCCTGGGTAATTGAAGTTAAAAATAATATGATATCATTACTTGTAATGTTGATTCCTTTCGCATTTATAAACACGCAAACAAATATTTAATCGAGTTTGTCTTTTTTTGGCCCCATTTCTACACAATTTTTTAATCTCTAACCTACAAGGTTGTTGAATTGTTCATTACTTTGTGGTGTGAATAAGTGACAGATTCTGCAGGCTGTGAAAAGAGCTCGGAGGAAAGGTCAGCCTTTTTTTATTATTCATTTTTATTTTATATTTGAGCTCAAAACAACTGCTGTGATTTGAAGTCTGGCTCAGGCCACAGGTGAAATATTTCCCTCCCACGCTTCACGGTACAAAGCGGGCGTAAACACCTTATTAGCTCTCCCCTGTGATGTCATGGCTGCCCCCCGACTAGTCCGAGCTGCCGCTGCCCCTGTCCGCGTCGCGCATCGAGCATACGCCATGAAATTTTTATGAATGTTCCCCGAATTGTGATGGCGCGGCCACATCGATAGCCATTAGCTGGCGGAGGCGAGTAATTGCGTTTCGGTAAGGGGAGCAGCGGGGGAGCTCAGAGGAGGAGAAAAAGCTCATTATTTGATAATATTGCAGGTAATAAGAAAATGAGAGAGGGCATGGAGGTGGGGCAGGGGTACGAGGCTGCAAAGACCCCCCCCCCCCCCTCCTCGTTGCGGCGTGCCGGTTTCGGTTACCGCCGCTACTCAATTTGCGGCCGTTCGACGTAAGGGGGGGTGTGTCCTTGGAGCTTGGGGGGTGATGGGGTGATGCGGTGATGCCCCAACACACGATTTGCCCCCCCCCCCCCCCCCCCCATTACTCCCTTCCCTGCTGCTGTCACTGTAACTGTGGTCCTCTTCCCCCTCCGTATGCACCTTGATTTCGCCCCATGTTGCAGCGCCTGAGGAACTCCCCCTTGCCGCCGGAAGATATATTTGTCAGGTCTGTGTTGACAGGCAGGGCAAAAGGTCCTTCCCACCGCTAACGCTGCTAATAGCTGGAGAATGGAGTGACTGCATCTGAGCTCCGAAGGCCTACGGCAGGGATAATCGAATCCAAATCCGGCCCTGGTTTTCTTCTTCTCCCGGGCAATTAACTGAACAATTTGTGCAACCGATTGGCCGTCTCAGACTGTCTCCACACCTGACGCCCAGGTAAAGGGAGGGTGGAAAACCAGCAGTTCTCGGACCTTGAGTTGAGTAACGGGCTAACTGCGTTTGCACACATCAGCCTGTGTTTGACTCTTAAGTTTCAGTGAACAAATGTTAATCTCCTGCTGATGCATGATTTCAGTATCCAGGAAAGCGTGGCGGGGGGGGGTGAGGGGTCATGGTTCATTTGACCAGGACACCGGGCACTTCCTCTACAGCCCCCCTGCAGTCTCCTGATTGGCCCAGTTCTGGTTTTGGTTCCATTGTGTGTGTGCTAGTGAAGTGGTATGAGGTACTAGATAGCTTGAGGACGTACCATATATCGCAGATTTAATGGGTGTCGTTGTCCCTCTCCAGACTATTCTGGAGGGGTTCTGAGAGCAGTATGATTTTAGTCTCTGGAGACAGGACAGGGTCAGGCCATAGCTGCCCAAGTGTAGTAAGAATGCTGGGTAATGCTGTATTCTCAACCTCTGCAGAAACACCTTGGCTAGACACGGGGGCACCGCCAGGGATTTGGCGAGAGGTCGTCATGTTACGTGGTTTTACACCCGTATACCAAACCGCTAATGCAATTTTAGCTCAATAGAGGCCGTTGTGATACCTTTACAGTTTCTTTGGGTGATTGAATCGTATATGACAAATGCCATACTGTGTGAATCAGTTTCACATGATAAAAATATAACGTTTTTTTTTTCCCGTAATAAAAATATGAAGTAACAGCTTTTGGTTATCAGGGACAAAACTGCGTATGCTTTCTGACGGCCCTCTGTGTTTTTTTTGTTTTTTTTTGTAAATTATTTGCATCATGGAGATTTATTTGGACAGATGTGAGGTAATTTTAAAGATTGATGCAGGGACCGTCAGAAAGCTTTCTTTTGTAGTGTGTGGTGGTTTCATGGCATTAACAACAGTGACAGCTTTGACCATAACAAGGACCATCCATTCAGTCATTTAAGGCAAACTTCTGTGTTTGATGTTAGCTGCGCTCTCAGTAAGCTGCCACTTATAGCCACTTGTTTTCAAGCTACTATTTAGATTTCAGTAAAATACAGTTGGCCTGTATCATAAATATGAGTACGTTATGACCATGAACGAGTGACTAGTTTCATCTTGTGCCTCGAGTGCCTTAGTGAAATGCAGCATCTTGTTTCCTTTATAGAAACCTTAGTGAAATGCAGCATCTTGTTCCTTTATAGAAACCTTAGTGACATGCAGCATCTTGTTTCCTTTATAGAAAGCTCATTTTCCTGACCTTCACAAATGTGCCAGGCCTGTGCTATGAAGCCATGTGGTTTGGTAGCTAAACCAGAATCCCAAAGCTTTTCCAACAGTCTTGCTGGGAATACGAGTCCCCAGAGCCGTCGCCAGGATGGTCCGGACCGATCTGCTCACGATCCGGACGGGCGCCTCCTCCACCCTTGTCTCCGAAACGGGGAACGATCTCGGACGGATAATCATATGGATTATTTAAAAAAAACCAGCGTCTGTGGCCCAGTTTGAGCTGGAAGTAGATGAATGTGGTAGTTATTTGGCAGGCTATAGACTTCACATAAACATTTAGTTCAGTTCAGTAAACCTTGTCCCCTAAAGGGCAATTTGCACGCAGCATTTAAAATCCATGTGCATTTGACAACCGTGCTCCAGAACGCAGACTTAAATAAAGCAGCTAACAAAGATTACAGTAACAGGGAAGAGGTTAAAGATAGCTTATGTTTGAAGGAGTAAAAGCAGTCAATGTACAACAAGTAAAATTCAGAAAATGTGCAAATTAGGCAAAATGGTTTTTAAAATAAGTAGAATAAGAGTTTCAGCTTCAATGGCCGAAGGGGTGCATTACTGTTTCGCTCTGGTGTATTTTAGGGGTACCTTATATCAACGGCCAGAAGGTAACAGGTTAAATTCTGGGAGTAGCGAGTGAGCTGTGTCATCCAGGATGGCGGTTGCCTTATGCCAGATGTGGCTGCCTTATAATTCAGAAAAGGCTAAGTTGGGACATTCCTTTAATTTCTGAGCAGATGTTCGCCGCTTTCTGCAATTTATTTATTTATATTTTGGATTTCAGTGTCATAACAGAAAGCCAGCTGATAAACCGGCCGCATTGCCGTTCATGTTATAAACATTTGGATCATTGTGTATGGTTAATAATCTTTATTTGGATCAATATTAATGGTGCTTCTTGAGACGACTATAACCGTAAATCGCTTAATTGCTTAACTGCAGTGCGATGGTCGCTGGGGGAAAGGATTTCAAAAATAATTTATTTCCCTGTTTCTGCATCCAAATTTCAAATGCTAAATTTTGCCTAATGTTATCTGTTCCCCAGCTGCACCTGCACAGGTAGCCTTGCGGCTGAAGTCCCCCCATTTCCACAGAACCCTGGCTCGCTGGCTCAAACGTGAAATATCACAGCCCAGTCTGCTGCCAGGAGTCCTGGGCCCCATAAAAACATACATCGAGGATAATGTTCTGCCTTATCAATTGAGACATTTTTGTGCCCCTGAATCAGTACCCGCTTTTCTCCTCGTTATCTGCGTCCCCCGGTCACAGCTGTAGGGTCCCGTCTGCGCCTGGGGTGAGTTCTTTGACTGACAGGAGTCACTCGGGAGTACGTAGAGGAAAGGCTTTATTTTCCACATATTGACAGTGTGTACTGGGTTGTAGGTTTTTTTTTATTTTTTATTTTTTTTTATAAACAGTGGAGTGTCGCCCCTGTCTGTTGTGTGCAGCTTGCTGGGGTTAAAGGTCACGCACTGGGCCCAGTACAGAGCAGTCTGGGTAATCCAGGGAGGACCAGGACGGTGACTTTGGGTTGCCAGGGATACACATTAACTACGCCGTGGCGCTCCACCAGCACCGCAGAGCTGAGCCAGGGATATCCCACAATGCCCCTGGAGTAATTCCCTGACCCCAGTGTTTGAGTGGGGATTATCTGACATTAGTCCGTACAGAGGATTCTCACTGGCTGTAAACCAACCTCGCACCATCTCTTCTTCCCTCTCTCCCTTGCTCTCTCTATCTCTCTCTCTCTCTCTCTCTCTCTCTCTCTCTCTCTCTCTCTCTCTCTCTCACACACACACACACGTATGATTACTACTCTTATATTCTTCTTTCTCTCTCACACACACACTTGCATCTTTCTCTCTCTTTCTCTCTCACACACACACACACGATTACTACTCTTATATTATTCTTTCTCTCACACACACACACATGCATATTTCTCTCTCTCTCACACACACACACACACACACTCTATTGCTTAACTCCTCTCTTATTCTTCTTTCTCTCACACACACACACTTGCATCTCTCTCTCTCTCTCTCTCACACACACACACACACACTATTGCTTACTCCTCTCTTGTTATTCTCTCTCACTCTTCTCTCTGTGTTTGTCGCTCTCTCTCATTCCTCGCTCCTCCCCTGCTCACCCGCCGGTACGAACACGCCACTCCGCTGAAGTCCTGCTCCCCGTGTCTCCATGACCGGAAAAATGCGGTGTGTTGTGAGGAAGGGCCGGACTCGCATACTTCACACAGCTTAAGGAATGTTACATTTCAGTGGGCGTCTGCCTCACGTGGCCTTTCCTGCAGAAAACAGGCCGCCGTCGAATGTAGCCACAATGCCCTTTTGTCCTCTACTTTAAACGATACTTTTAAAGAGTCATTTGTGTTTGTTCTGCAGCCCGATAATGTTTACACAACATTAATTTGCATTCACTTCTGTGACTCATAGTGTAGTGCTTTCATTTCTTCCCTCATGCTCCGGTAAAGGGGTCAAAGGTCATTGCGCTTGGGTTGAACGGGAGAGATGACAGATTCCTTAGTGCTGTGCTTTCCTTTTAAGCTTTCTGTTGTGTGTTAATTGGCTCGCAGGTAATGCCAGCCCCTCCCTCAGGTCCAAGGTCTGAGCAGGAAGCTCTCCATTGGTGGAAAGGAAGTGAGGGGCGTGGCCCGTGAGCTGGGTGGATTCACCACGGCGAGCCGGCTTTTGGAATTCTTGAAATACGGCACACCGGTGAAGCGACATCCGTAGGGGCACATGGTCGCGTGGTCTGGATCGTCGCAAGTCGTGTATTTTTTTCCACGCTGTGTGGACCGTCATCGGCACGCCTGGGTCATTCGCTGACGCCCGCATGTCCGGAGATGGCTAGCGGGGGCTGGGTAACAGCCGCTGAAACGGTTCGCTCACATTTCCGACAGCCAGCGAGAACAAGCTAGAGAACAAGCGAGAACAGTTGTCAACAAGCGCAGAGACGGCATCTGACTTTACTCAACAACCTTCTGCTGAAACACGAAGTAGAACCTCACTCTCTTTTGTCTTTAAGAATGCTCGGGCCCCCAAGGTTGGTTTTTATGACTTCCTGGTTAGAAGAGATGCCTCCAAAAATAGACTGATAAGAATCGGGAACAGGGAAGCTCAACGACTGGCGTTACTAAAAACAGAGTTTTCTCCTGCACAAGAGTCCACACTGCCTTTCAGCACTGACCAGGAAGAAAAAAAAAAAAGAACCCATTAAACATGGAAATTTCAGCTCTTGGAATGCTTAAGACTGCCAAGCCGAAATGCAAACCCTTTTACTGTAAAATCAGCTGCTGTGCAGTTTAAAAAAAAAAAAAAAAACATTTTTAATAATTTTTTTTAGTACCGTGGCAGTCTAGGATACTAATTGTCTGTGTAAGAAATGAGTGGACAGTTTCTTCAGAAACCCAGGTCTGGCTCCTGACTATTATCATAACATTAATATAGATTTTGTCTGACAATGAATATACTCATTAATATAAATCGTTTGCAAAGATCATTACCTGACCCCCATTTTATTGTGGTGTGGTGATAAATAGCCGTGCCTTCGAACGGTGTATGGAAATCGACCGTGGCCCGGCTGAGGAGGATATGACTGTAAGCGTTTGAACGGCCCATCAGCCTTTGCTGGAAACCCTGTCCACTGTTTTCCCAGGGTTAGTTTGGGCTTCTTCTGCATAGAAATCGGGGGGGGATTGAGACTTGAGGATCTGTGCAGACAAACACACCGTCTCGCACTCTGAGCTGACTGTATAAACGCATAGGGGAACATGGGGCGAATGCTTGAATTGTATGAGTTGATCTTGCGAAAAAGCGGGCATATTCTCCTGGCCAGGCTAAGGTATTGCCACCTCCGTTGCGTGAAGGTGCCGTCTTGGCACGTCGTTTTGACCCGGAACCTCCAAGGACACATCCCAAGCCCCCTCCGACCCAGTGAGGATAACTGGAGTAACTGCACACTGCATTTCGGAGGGATCCATAAAGGTTCTTGTACCCCCCCTTACCCTCTAGTGCGATGAGCTCAGTAACCTTGAGGGATTTCCGTAACAGTGAAACGAGGAACCAATTTACAGTGTGCAGTATTACAGTACCCACCAATGGCTTCCCCGCCTGTTTGAAAGGGGGCCTAGTGCCGTTCTGTGATATACGGGTAGATTAGGAGTTATCGCTCTAACATATAATTTCATTTTGGCATTTGGCAGATGCTGTTGTCCAGAGCACCTTACGCAGTTTCCATTTCTACATGCGATCCATTTGCGTATACAGCTGGATGTTTTACTGAAGCAATTCAGGTTGAGGGGTACAGCCGCTTTGCCCCAGCTAGGGAATAAAGTCAGTTTCAGTTCCAAGCCATTATACTACACTGCCATCCCATGTGTGTCCGGCGTTTAACAAGTATGTTGGATATACATCTTGTAACTGCTTTCACTTCTACCAGGAAGCAAATGACCCACAGGGAAGGTATTTGGCTCCACTTACCAAACGCACAGCGAATCTGTTGCCGATTTCTAAACGCTTGGCACGTCCAACAAAAAGCTTACCCCGGGTTTTATTTTTGTCACTGAACCACCCCTGCACGCCTTGTAATTACACGCTTTGCCTTTATTTCATTTATCAGCGTCGTGTTTCCACGGGGGCAGGTCATGTAAGTGCAGTGACAGAGGTGCTTTCAGGGCTGTTTAAGCGAAGCTGACGAATCTAAGTGCACAGCTCAACGGCGCGCTAAGATAGCAGCAGCAGCAGCGTCGCTGCGCCGGAGGAGACGTTAAAAGGGAAAACTGAAACCAGATCCTGCTTTCATGGTGCAGCGTGTACCGAGCGCCATCATGAATATTTCAGAGCGGGGAGTCTCTTGTGTAGAGCGAGGCTGGGGCTTTTGCCACCTCCAGCACCTCCTCTCTTGACAGGCTCTGACGTTGCCGGGAAACGAAGCTCAGCTACCTGAGATGTTCGTGGCAAACTTGACTTTTTATGAGCAGTTTTTTGCAACGTTCAAATTAATGTTCTGTTAAGTTTGTGATGAGCACGGTAAACAGCGCGGTCGGTAGCCTATTCGCAGTAAAACAAACAAACAAACAAACAAAAAGTTTCTTATGGAATATTTGCAATCATTTAAATACAGCTTGCGTTTACCTTTGTTCTTTGACTTCCTTTTGAATGCTCAGCTCTTGATTCTGAGGTAATAGTAGCCTATATGATCCCAAAAAAAAACCTTTATCCCCGTGTCACATTTTTTTGGGAACAAAATTACATTTTCTCTTTTAAATTGTGGTTTTCTTCTTTCCGTCATCTCAAGGAAACCCTGTAAGAAAAAGGCGGCCTAAAGACTTGGGTTGTTGGCAGCACTCAGCATGAACCAAAGCAGTAGATTTATCCCCGTCTTCACAGGAACGGATGACCCGTTATTTATACTATTTATACCGTCTGTGCCACTGCCGTTTCTGTGTTTAGGCTAGGCTACTGTAACGCTATGGACGGACAATCAGCAGAAAAGGCGCTGGAGCCATAAGGCAAAAAACTTCCTTGAATTACAATTACAAAACTGACAAAACGTCTCACAGGAAAAAAAAAAAAACCTTAAAAATGTGATGCTTACTGATTAAATGCCCAGAAAAAAAATGTGCGCACATCAAAGAGGAAGCATGATTTCCTGCCTGCAATCAAAGTACAAAAAGCCTTTGCCTTGTGCCCGCCATTACAGTGAACGAGCATTATGGCTGTGTAAACATGGTGGCAGCATAGCCTGCACAGGTGGCAACCACGCAGTGCACGTCGGCTCTTCCTGTTTTTTTGTTTTGTTATTTCATTTCATTTTTTGTTTTTTGTTTTGTTATTTCATTTCATTTTTTGCCTCCTACAAGACGTTTCTGTGGCACTTGATTTGCTTGTGTTTTCCTGATTCACGGTTGCCCTCTTTATTAGATGGAGCTTTAAAGGATGTTCATCTCTCCTTTTGCTATAATTAACAGCAGGTATTGATTTTGCCGTAGGTGGAAGGCTGTACTGTGCGCGCTGACCTAGGGTCGTTTGCTTGGTTTGCGTAGCCGCTTGTCAATGCCGTTTGCCAGGCTAAGCGGCGTGAAACCGTGAGGAAGACCAGATGGTTGTGGGTTCCAGTCCCCGGGCCAGAATGTGATTACTGAGCGGCCGAGCGGTGGTGAGTGGCTGGATCGCGTGCCTGTGGATAAATGCGGGCGTGCTGGCAGCTGCGGGCTGAGGGTATCGGTTACAGCCTCTGCAGAGGCGCCCATAACCTGAAACACTTTGAAAGTGCGTTAGATGTTAAGCGCGTTGCTTTTGGATTGGGTTCTGGTTTGAACAGCGCCGAGCGTTTGCTTGTCATCACGTTCCATCTTGGGAGGTTTCGTTCTCAGCGTTGGGATATCGTCGGAAAGGTTAAACCTCTTAAGGTTGCGTCGTTACATTGCAATCGGGCATTCAACAGACGCTCTTATTCAACGCAGCTTGCTCAGGTTATTTTTTACATACCGTCCATTTATACAGCTAAATGTTTACTGAAGCGGCTCAGGTTAAGTAGCCTACCTTTAGCTCAAGGGTACAACAGCACTGCCCCAGCTGGGAGTCAAACCCTCAGCCTCATGTTCCCGAACGTATGAGCACAGTTCCCTAATCGTTTCGCCTCCGCTCGGTGAAAGCTGGTTTTCAGAAACTGTTTGTGATGTGTGTTCATTTTGTGGAATCCAGATGAAGACACTGGTCTGTGCGTCCCATTTTTTTTTTCGACGCTGGAAAGAAAAGAGCGCTTTCTGTGTGACCTTGCCTGGTCCCTGTTCAAGGGACTGTCCAAGCAGGTATTTCTGAAGCGGGCCCGATAAGGGGGACTAACTGTAATAGGGTGCTCGTTTTTCTGTCACCATTGGGGTTTATAGATTTATGTAACTCCTTGTGACGATGCGAATTAGTCCAACAGTGATATTTAGTGAAATTTACCCCTCTCCCCCCCCACCACCTACACCCACCCCCCGTGGTCCTGGCCCGTTGGGCTGCCCTGCAGTGTGTGACAAAGATTGACAGCGGATTGTCTACGGGAGTTGTCATGGCAACGGTGATGCAGCCGGCCTGTCTGTCTGATACGTCAAGTCTATACTAAATGGGAAGAGAAGAGAAGAAAAAGTAAATCTCAAAAAGCAGGGCTCTGAAAATGCCGGTATGGCTTTTATTGTACTTGCTGAGTTATGCAATTTCCTCTTTTTTAAAAGATGGAGGTCCAAACCTACCTTAAACTGTTGAACAGCAGAGATGAGCCGAACACGGTTTTTTTTGGTCTCTTTCTTAGCATGCTACAGTGGCGAGACTGTGTTCATGCCTTCATTTTATATCGTGACTGGCTTTTCAGAATGTGTCCCTTCTGTTCAGACTGAGTATGATTGGACTTGCCTATAAGTAGGCTATCTCTCTCACCTATATCTATAACTCTCGGTGAACTATCTACCACCCCCAGCGTACTCACACAAGATATAACGGTTCAGTCTTTTACCAATGGAAAAATCCATTAAGGTCTTTACCACCTTACTGTCATTAGAAAAAAAAAAAAAAAAAAAAAAAAAAACAATGACTCACCATTGCCTGCTGCTTCAAAGGGCACCTGTGACTCCCCACTGACTTATATATCCGGGGGAAAATGTTACATTGGACATAACAAGCATTTAGATCCATAAGTCATTTTGCTTTTGAGAAATCCATCTAGAGCATTAAAAATGGAACCAACTTTTACACGACATTTATGCTGAACCACTTCCTGTCCTAATTGATCAACATCATTCGCAAAAGATAAATTTTTTTAAGGATGACATCTGATTGGGGAATCTCTTGTGTCAATTTAATAAAAATATTGCTGGGAGATAAATAAAAAAAATCAACGTTGTCTTTTTTATGATCCATATTATTTAGTGCAAGCCAATATTTTTATTACCGTAAAAGGTATTTGCACTTCAGTTAAAATAATTGCAGTTGTAACAAAAAGGACGGTGGACGTCCGAAACCAATCTAGGATGTGTTTTTTATTTTATTTTTATGGTCAGCGTTATTTAATGTAACTGATCTCTTTGTAATAATGAGAATGATTTAACGTGAAGCGCACAAAGAATATGTTAACACATTAGCCACAATTAAGCCGAAGGAACGGCCTGCTAATGGATGATGCTTGGTAAATTTCCCAAGCTTGTAAGTCATGAATAACTGACGTAAAACTATCCTCAGTTTAAAGTTATTTATTTCCCTGTCACCACTGCTGTCTACTAGATATAGGTTTATGCTTGGTGCCTCCAACCAAACCGCCTACCTGAGTTTCTTCTTCTAATAGGCTCACATGTTAATAGTTATACTCCCACTGGAACATGAATGTAAATTAATGAAATTTTTTTTTTTTACAGATAATTGGCATCAGTGCCCTTTTAAAGAATCCTGTTAATATCAGAACTCATTTAGTAACCTACATTTTGTACATGCAATAGTTAATAGCACTACGCTAACCTCCCTGTGAACTATACTGCATTCCAGAGTGCTCTCTATGTAGAGGAGGGGGAAGAGGTGGCCCTTTTTTTGGGGGGGAGGGGGGGTGGTGGTCAGGGAGCAGGTCTACAGAAGGGGAGGGGTCTCTGGTGAGAGTTTCCACTGATTCGGTAGGAAGGCAAGCCCAGGATCCGCGAGCATATTCCTCTCGGGACGGCAGGCCAAGTGGGCGGTGGCAGCATGCAAAAAAAAAAAAAAAAAAAAGACAGACGCGCGGTCCGGGAGGGTGTCCTGTGATTTGGCGAGGGAGTCTAAAAATAACCCGCGATCTGCACGTCGGGGAGGGGTGGGCGGGCGGACGAGCTTTAAATAGACGCTGCTTTTGATTCCGTGTCTGAGATTCATACGAGCGTGACGTGTGCAAAAGCTCCTCGCGAAAAGAGAGAGAGGCCCTGATCGTGACGGACCTAACTGCTGGTTTTGAACTTTTTTTTATTTATTAATTTTTAAAAAAAAACCCTCCTCCGTCTTTTTACCCCTCTCTCTTCCGCTGCCACTTACGGCCACTTTCAGTAAGCCAGTGTAGTTACATGCGCGTGTGCGCGTTTAGTACGTGATGATTGTTGAACACTTCCTCTTGTGTGTGGGGAGGGATGAGACAGGGAGCAGATTAACACCATTACAGATTCTGGCATCAGCCAACGTCATAAAACAGACTCGCTCTCTGAACAGACTTGGCCCGGCAACATGGAAGAACAAAACTGGTCTCTCCCTCTCTCCCCCTCTCTCCCCCTCTCCCTCCCTCCCTCCCTCCCTCCCTCCCTCCATCTCTCTGTGTTCCTGCCATGTTCCTGCCATTTATAACCTCTTCCTGAATTAACTGTTAAGTGAACATAACAAAAAACACTTGCAATTAAAATATCAGGAATCATTTTATTCATTGTTCTTTGAGTTTAGGTTATCCTGTAAGTAACTAAATAATGCAAGGATATGACTTGTAAAAGTCTTAATTGAAAATTATAATGCTGATGTAACAATGACTACTGGTAATTGAAAGCAGCGGAGTTATAGAACACTAACTTAGAATTTAGAAAAAATTGTTGCTGTTTGGTTTTAGGTTTGAGACAGTTGTGACAACTTGTGATTTCCTGCTTGGCAAATTAATTTAAGGATGTTGTTTCATTATACAAACTGTGGGCCCTTGTACTGATGTGTTTGGCATTTAGTTTGTGCGTGTGTGCGTGCGTCTGTGTGTTAGGCAGCAGCCTGCTGTTTAAACTGGCCCAAGGTGTGTGTACATGGAAATTTTAATCCCAGGGAGCTTTTTGTTTGGATTTCAGAATCTGCCTTGTGTAAGGGCCTTTGACTTGTGTGTGTGTGTGTGTGTATTTGTGTATTTGTGCGTGTGCATTTGTGTGTGCGTGCGTGTGTGTGCGTGTGTGCGTGCGTGCGTGTGTGTGTGTATTTGTGTATTTGTGCGTGTGTATTTGTGTGTGTGCATTCGTGCGTGCGTGCGTGTGTGTGTGCGTGTGCGTGCGTGTGTGTGTGTGTGTGTATTTGTGTATTTGTGCGTGTGTATTTGTGTGTGCGTGCGTGCGTGCGCGTGTGCGTGTGCGTGTGTGTGAGATCTCTTCCTTCCTCCCCTCACCCGATCAGTCCCTTTCATCTTTGCTCTCAGCTCTGTCCTGCGGAGGATCTGAGAGTTTTATGGAACCCCCCCACCTCCCTAACCTCCCTGTACAAGTATCCAAAAGCTCTCAATGCTGAATAGATCCTTTTCACTCTTCTCTGTCTCCTTGGCGCTGTGCCAAAGCTTTTTATGACTAATACATAACTTTACAGTTGGTCTATAAATAAATAAATAAATCTGGACAGGGAGGTAGAGGAAAAAAGTCTGATTCATGATTATTTTAATCATACGATTTGCCGCGGGCACAGAAATGTGTTAAGGCTTCTACGGGTGGTCAGAGAACTGCCTGGCTTGAACACTACGACTGCGATGCTACATCAGATTGCTTTAGACAGCGGTGTGACAAAGCCACGGTTAAGTACCCAGAGGGTTTGCAGGTTCAAATCCCCAGTGGCACTGCATATTACGGAAGACCCTCATGCCCTTAAGGCTATAGGTGTGAGCCCCGCGTGGGACGGGAGAAGCAACCAGGCATCGTGTTTGACAGTCTGTGCCATTGAGAGTGAGCCATTTGTAACCAACCTCCAAGTGAAATTATTTGGGGGAAATTAATATTCATGAAACGGAAGACGTTGCACGAGCCCAAGTTGTTTTGTCACGTACGTGTGTGTCACACAGCATGTGCGAATACATTTCTTTTGGAAAAGCAGTTGTACTTGTGTTGATGTGTCGTTCAGAATGAGAAACTGGTTTATTTTAATAGGGAAGTCATTTGAAAGCTGTTAAAAGGTTATGATCCAGGGGCCCTCATTCAGGCTCAAAGGCATCCAGGGAGCACTGTGATAAGTTTAAAAGGTTTTATATTTTTAAATATTTGAAATCTGTATATACCCCTTGTTTTCATGTTGAAAATCCAGGATATAAACCAATGCTGAACTGGTGCACACTCATCATTCGGCTCAGTCAAGATCTGGTTGAAATGTGATTCCTGTGGCATTATTCAACAGCCTCCGATCAGCGTATCATGCAAAACCTGGACTGGCTTATCCAGCTGTGCATCCATTACATTACATTACAGTCATTTGGCAGACGCTCCAGAGCGACTTACACAACTTGTTTTTTTTTTTACATATTATCCATTTATACAGCTGGATATATACTGAAGCGATTCAGGTTAAGTACCTTGCTCAAGGGTACAACGGCAGTGTCCTACCTGGGAATCGAACCTGTACATCCAGTGTGGAATGTACACCTCTATGATGTCATGGCTTCTGGTTGGAAGCAGGATCAGAAGCACACATTCCCAGACCCGAGTCTCCGCAAACGGAACATATCCAAGTCCGTACCCTCCGCCATTCCCACGCAAACGGGAATGGCGACTTGAGAGCCATTTCACCTTAGCATGGGGAGGAGAGGGGAGGGTTGGGTGGAGGTGGGGAGGGTTGGGTGGAGGTGGGGAGGGTTGGGTGGCGGTGGGGAGGGGGGAGGGTTTGTGTGGCGGTGGGGAGGGGGGGAGGGTTGGGTGGAGGTGGGGGGGGGGGGGGGGGTGTGGCTTGACATCATCAATTCTACCATGTCTAATTCTACCATGTCTTTTTGCGGAAAAGGTATTGACTGGCTGTACGAGGAGCTGCCACAGCAATATTTGTCTCTGAGCATGGTTGTGCGGGATTGAATCCTTGAGCAGGGTTACCTAACTGTGAATCTCCTCAGTAAAAGGTCCTGCCATAAACGGATAATTTGTGAAGCAGAGAAAATAACCAGTGCCCTGGGTAGAGGTGTTTCATGGCTAGATTAATAATGCGGTGTCATGAGCCGTTTTAATCTTCCAGGACCGGGACGCTGTTTTACAGGGCCTTCCCCGTTCAAAGTGGATTCCTAGTTTTTCTGTCAGCCTTGAAACAAATTATACAACCTTCCCTGAAATACTGTATATAAGCGGGAAAAAAGGGATTTTTTTTTAGGGGAGGGTAGGTGCACCGCTCCACGCTCCCCCCGACCGCTCTGTTCTCGTCGTGTCTCTGCTGCTGTCTGAGTGACAGACTGCGACATGGTTCGCCATGGCAACAAAGATGAACCTCCCGGAACAGCCCGGGGAAAAGGGGAAAGACGGATTACGCCAGGGTCGCGGCGCGCTGCGGGGATGAGAGGTGGCAGGAAAAGAGCTCGGCGGCCCTTTCCGTCAACGGCGGCGGCGGCGGCGGACGCTATTAACCCGCTCCCTCCAGGGAGCGCGTGTCAGTCGCTCTCGGAGGCGAGAGGAGGAGTCGGGGGAAGCGAGGTGGGAGGCGATGGGGTCGCCGTAGTGATGGCAGAGCCGGGCTTCATTTGCCCCGTAGTGGGCGGAGCCACCCTGTGCTGTTGGTCACAGAACGTTTGGAGCCTATTGGAACCGAGCGTTCTGCACAACGACGCCCTTTGATTGGTGCAGATTAGTGAGTCACTGATGACACATGATAGCCTCATTAGTGGTGTGCATGAAGCTTGTCTTTCCCCTGCTGCTGCTGTAAACCAGAGCAGTTTTCAGCGCAGTGTTTCTGTCGAGGCTTAAAACGCTGTGTGTCAGGCTGTTAATGCACACAATCATTATATTACGCTTCTAAATTTACTTGCCTTCCTGATTTTTCCTAACCGTGGATTACGAAGATGAAAGTGTAGCCTATATTTAGAATTTTATGGGTTGGCACAGTAGTTTTCGCCTTCTGTTTTAAAGTGTTCTCAGATTTTCTTAAATTTGCACTTGCGGGTGATCTAACTTCTGTGTGTTTGTGTGTGCGCGCGTACGTGCATGTGTATGCTTGCTTGCGTACATGCATATGTGTATCTGTGTGCAGATATGTGTGTTTGTGTGTGTGTACATGCATGTATGTGTGAGAGCGTATGTATGCGTGAAAGTGTGTGCGTGCGCGTGCGCGTGTCCGCACACGCGTGTCTTCCATTGACCGTACCTGTACATATGTGCAAGCGTACCCGTCAGTGCGTCTGCGGCAGTAACATGGCTGACCTGTCAGTACTGGATCTGCAGGGTAGATACGGCTGGAAGGTGCTGAAGAGGGAGAACCAGATTCCCTTTCTTGTTCAATCTAGCTCCGTGTCCTTCAAGCCTGCAGGCCCAGACTTACTGAGACATATTCAGGAGAAGTCATTAGGGAATACATATTTGATCTGGTTACTTCCTCTCACGAGTGAAGCCATGTTCCATTATAGCTCACTGAATCCGCTCTTTTGACTGTCAGGTTCAGGAGATATTAAATGCTTTGGACAGGCAGCACAGGCCTCCTTAGGAAGCCATGCTCTTGGAGATTGATGGAGAATATCGCTTCCCTTCCCTCACCAGATAAGTTAAGCAGTCATGGCTCCCGAAGATGTGCACTGAGATCTATAGGTCTCGCTACCGGATATTGTTTTAACTGCATCTGGCGTTAAACCAATCCTGAGCTCATGAATTTATTCTGGGTTGAATACCTCCACTTATTCTACAGTTAACACTGTACCCTCAAATCCATTTGCCACTTAAAGCACTATATCTTCAATCTTCCTTTGCACTTAATTGCATCGTAGGCTTATGTAATGGCTGCTTGTTTTGAACTGGTAACTTGGCATTGTCTCTCTTTTTGCTCAGTGTGTTTGTGTAGCCTTTTGTAAGTTAGTTAGGAGTATATGTTAAATTGCATTACATTACTGGCATTTAGCAAACACTCTTGTGCAACTTTTTAAAAATGTATTTACTTATTTACTTATATATTTTTAAATAGTATCCTTTTATACAACTGGATAAATACTGAAGCAATGCAGGTTAAGCGTTCAATGCGTTGTTCAAGTGTACAACGGCAGTGTCCTACCTGGGAATCGAACCTGCAACCTTTAAGTTACACACCCAGTTCCTCACCCATTATACGACACTGCAGCCCCACTGAAATGTAAAACTGTAAATTATGTAAATAGGGAAGGTTTGGGATCATAGGGTTCTGTTAAATCTAATTGGAGGGCAATTTGCCCTTACTTTGAAGAGAGGGAGAGAGGGAGCACAGGTTTGTGCTTCTCTGTCGACTTTCCAGCTCAGGTTCCCTATGTGGTTAGACACACACATGTGTGCGCACACACACACACACACACACACACACACACCAGTCTGCCTTCAATATTAGTTGTTCTAAAAGGCTTCCTGTGGCCTGGTGGTGAGGGCACCACGGCTCGATCCTGTTCCTCTTCCTGCATGACTACCCTGGGAGTCTGCCTCTGTGACAAGGGCACTGGAGTGTCTCAAGCGTGTGTGTGTGTGTGTGTGTGAGCGTGCGTGCGTGCGTGCGTGTGTGTGTGTGCGTCTCTGGCAGCAGTGTAGTATAATGGTTCAGGAACTGGCCTTGTAACTGAAGGTTCCAAGTTCGATACCCAGGTAGGACACTGCCGTTGTACCATTGAACAAGTTACTTAACCTGAATCACTTCAGTATATATCCAGCTGTATAAATGGATAATATGTTAAAAAAATATGCTAAAAAAGTTGTGTAAGTCGCTCTGGATAAGCGCGTCTGCTAAATGACTGTAATGTAATATAATGTCTGTGCCGGTGCGTGTGTGGGGCATGTGTGTGACTGTGACATATACACATATTAGCATTAGAGAGATTTCACTTCAAGACTAATAAATTGTGGAGAGCCATACCTGATGTCATGTGCTGTCTGAAGTGCCTTATCTTTTCCATTCAGTTTGTCACCCCACCCTCGCTTGTCAGTCAATGGACTGTTCTGGCCAAAGCTGGTTAGGGAATAGCCAAAAGCAGTGATGTTTACAGCTGACTGCAAGGCCAACGTCACACCCTTAACCCCAGCACAAGGCAGACTGATATCTGTAAACCATTTTTAAAGCAAGTTCACTTTACTGGGCAAGTGTACCTCTCACGCGTTATTAGCAGAACACTGCACATTTGCCTGATGTCTCCGCTATGAACGCCAACGCAGTTTCGGGTGTCATAGTGTGACACCACTTCAGGATGTTGGCCAATGTTTTTACGGGCACTGTGTTACCAAATTTCCTATTTTGTTGCTCAGCTGCTCATGTTGCTACAGGCAGGGCAAACTTTATTTTTGAGCGCAAAAACAATCGTTGTCGCCATGTTTTTTTTTTTTTTTCTTTAATCATACCTGATGTGGTAGTGAACCTCCAAACCTTCAGAGGCCATGTGAAATCAGCAGCAAGTCTATGCTGCTTCCATGTGGTCACAGTCTAAGGAATTGGCCTTGTAACCAAAAGATTGCAGGTTCGATTCCCAGGTAGGACACTGCCGTTGTACCCTTGAGCAAGGTACTTAACCTGAATTGCTTCAGTATATATCCAGCTGTATAAATGGATAATATGTTAAAAAAAAAACAAGTTGTGTAAGTCGCTCTGGATAAGAGCGTCTGCTAAATGACTGTAATGTAATGTAATGTCACATCATGTGATGTGCATAGCTGAGCTGCTGATTGGCAGGTGAGAGTGGTGGCGTTCTCCCCCGGAAACATTTTGAAGTTGCGAGTTGCACGACGCCGTCGGGGCGTGATCGTTGCGGTTTATCACCTGGTCCTACGTACAGGTGAGGTTTACGAGTTCTTTTCGCCCTTCTCATCCATTCTTTCACTCATTTATCGCTTTGGGTCGGACCGTAAAAACGCACACGTGCGCCCCCCCCGCCTCTCCACGTGCTTTTTTGGGCTCCCCCTTCTGTCCGCCACGGCACTCGCGGACCCCTCCCTGCGTCCTCGCCACTTTACCGCATCCCTGCCTTTGCTTTCATGTTGCCGTGACAACCCCCCCCCCCCCCCACCCCCCACCCCCCGGCTGTCGCCGCTGTGCGTCGCTGAACCGGTCATTTGTCATTCACCATTGGCTGTCCTTTCTGTTAGCTCGGCTGGTGAACTCGCTGGTGGCCCTGTGGATGATTCTTTTTTTGTTAAAAATTATTATTTGTTCTTTTTTTTTTTGTTTCAAACTTGCCAGAAACCATGAACTGAAAACTGTTAGGTGCGTGCAGTTGGCGTACCTGAAGCGTGACACAACGCACCGAGTTTGAACAACATTCGCGGAAAAACTTGCAGGGGCTATTTTGGGGCCTAAAATTGCGATCCGTGTTCTTGGGATCGCTCCAGGTCTTAGAGGTCGGACGGGAAACGGGCCTAATTATGTATTCGGTAAACACAGAGTGCATTAGTCTAGTCTCGGCTGGTTGGCTGTGGCAAGTCACGTGATGCCAAGGCCAGCTTAACCTGGAGTGTGTTTACTGTTGAGTGTTTATCCAAAAAAAAAAAAAAGGGGAGAAATGAACTTGTATATTATGGAGGTTTTATCATCTCAAACAGAGCCACCTAAGAACCTTCTCTCTGACAAGAAGTGGAAGAACTGCCAAGGGTTCAGCTGTTGTAAACATGAGCTAAATGAGACTGTTCCCCCCACCACCGAGCCACCAACGCATGCCAGAACACAACCAGTTTGGCTGTTTAGCAGAGCCGGGAGAGGAGGGAGAAAAAAAAAAAAAAAAAAAAGTCCTTTTTTTAAAACTTTTTTTTTTTTTGTACTTCAGTTCATAAGCTAGTACTTTCACAAGCAAGCTGTACTTCGGAACAGAGAGATCCTTTTTCAAAGGGGAAAACTGCATAATAAATATCCTGGACCAGACAAAAGAGCATTCTCAAGGCTTTTGCCCATAGTCAAAACCGTAGCATGTGCTGTTCTGACAGAAGTGGTTTCTGGGTAGGAGCCTGCAAGTGTCTATCTGGGTCTTGAGAAGGCCTGTGTGTAATCTACCAGGGGGAAGAATATACTTTCCCCTAGTGCCAGCTATTCTGCCTGCTGATTCGTGGAGAGGAAAGTTGTGGAAATGGTTTGAGCCAATCAGGCTTTAGTCTTGGGTATCTCCTTAATGGGGGGGCGGGGGTGGGGGTGGGCAGAACCAAAGTCCAAGGATAAACACCCCTTGGCAGAGATTAGGAGGCTGTAAATAAGGCCCACGTCTTTTTCGACTGTGTGTTTATCTCCACTTCCTGTTTTTGTGGGCACACGCGCACGCGTCCCGTGTGCCATTACAGGAAGAGCAGTGACAGGCTTTCAGAGGCTCCTCCGAAGGGAAGGTCACGTCAGGTCTGGAATGTTCTCCTGTGGTAACCTCAGAGATGAGACACACCTCCAGTTCGAGTTCGAGTTCACTTTCCAAGCTCTGGCGTTCCTTATCGGTCGCTCAGAACAGTAGCGGAACCGTTCTCAACCCCTCTTTATGTCCCAGAGAACTTGTTCCCAACCCTGTTTGCGGCAGAATGCTGCCCCGCCCACGCCGCTCCCCCCTCCCTCGATGACGCTAACAGTTGCAGCTGAAATGACATCACGCCGCTGGCATCGCGCGTGCAGCAGAGATGGAGGCTGGAGATTCTCTGAACCTCTCGAGTGGGTAGGACTGCCAAGCACCTTCAAACGGACGAGGGATATGACCACCTGAGGTGCTGTTGCTTGTGGAGGGAAAGTTGTTTTGATTGGCTCATATTCGAAATATCCCATCATTCCACAGAATCCTGTCATCGCAAAGCTTCTTCATTGCACCGAGGGGCTTCTTGACTCCGGTCTCGGGAGGCCCCTGATCCAACAAGTTTAGCCTACTAGCTCTTTAAAAAAAAAACTTAAAAAAAACACCAGAAATCTCACAACTGGGGAGGAACGCAGAGTTTTTTTTTTTTGTTTTTTTTTCACTCAGAATAATGATCCGTGGAATCAGTCAGCGATGAACCCAGCTGTGGCAAAAGCCTTGAGATAACCTCCTAGGACCAGGGTTAAGTAGGACCGGGTGCGTAGAGAGCGCGCTTTCTCAGTGTGTTTACCGCGTAAATCTCCACCTCAGCTGTTGCCGGTACGATGGCGGGCTTTGGCTTGAGCTTTGTAAACCCGGGGTGGGTCGACGCCCTGAACCCCTCGGCTGATGGGCAGTTAACCCCCGGATCAAATCGAGTCTGTCTGAAGCGAGCAAGGTCACCTCCTGATGCAGCCACTGCTGCTGTTGACCAATAAGATGCTTCATTCCTATTCACGGGGGATTGGTCGATCGATAATGACGTCCAGTGAGGTCTTTGACAGAGTGCATATTTTTTATTTATTTTTTTACTTTTAGGTCAGAAATGCTGTTAAACTGACTGTCCTTCACCATTGTGATGTTTTTCGTTATCAGTGTTCTTCACTCCAGTTAATAAAGTGCAGTAGTCACTGTGCATACATTCACATTCCACAGTATTGACATGACTGTGAAGTCCCCTTTAAAAGTTTGTGTAAGTAAATGACTGTCATCTTATAAGCGTATAACTGTGTGTGTGTGTGTGCGCACGCACGCTCGTGTCTGTTTTCTCCCTAAGATTTCACTCATTATGTGATTGATCCTTTAATTTGTGCTACTTCAGAGTGAGGTGTCTGTAATGACAGACGGTGTGAGACGAACCAGAGAAACTGAATTTTTTTTTTTTTCTTCTTTTTTTGGTTTAAAAAATAAACTACGTGTATTCAGAGCAATAAAATTACAACCAGCGTTCTTAAGTCAGTTCGGTTTGTTGAAAGTAATAGCGTGTCCATTGCATTTGTTTTAATTCCCACACCGTTTTAGACGCTTCGTAAAAACTTGTGTGTAATTGGAGGTAATTTTCGCCCATTTTCTGGAAGTAATTAGGTTTTAGTGGAAGGCCATGGTAATTTTGGTCACAAATTTGGTTTCCCCCCCGGCAAACGATAATCACAGATTTTTAGCGGCGTGCCAAACGCCACCCTCAAGAGGGCTGGTGGCGTTTCTTTGTAAGGACAACACCAGGAAAGGGACGTCTGCCACCACCCCCCCCCCCCCTTTTTTTACTAGGGTGTCCCATGTTGCTCTCCACGTGTCACATTGAGAGGCAAATGGCGGCGGTAATTGTGTGAGAGATAGCGGGTGCTGCCTGTGCACCGGGTGGGAGAGGATGGGAAGTGGATAAGTGATTCGGGGATAGCGTGGCAGTGTTTGGCACCTAGGGCCTGCCCCGCCCCGCCCGGAGGAGCTGGCCGCAATCCCCCCTGGGGGTTCAGTGGTGAGGGTATCGTAAAAAGGAACCAGGGGACTACATTTTGTATGGTGAGCGAGTGCTCCCTGGTGTGTGTGGGGTGAAGGAAGGTGGCTGTGTGGTACAAAGAAACTTGGCCGTTCTTGTACCGCCCTGCAAAGCAGGCTCCGCCTCCCAGCAGCCTCGGGACTGCATAGCATTTTGCATGGATTTGCATAGCCGCCGCCCCCCCCGACCTCTAGCATTCATGGCTACGCTTGTACCCTGGAGATGGGGCTTGTGAATTTGGGTGTTTGATATTTAGCTTATACTCTGGTGGAGATGAGGGAAGTAGATACGTGATTGGGGACAGCCTGACAGAGAGGGGGACCAAGGGCCCTGTCCCGCCTTACAAAAGTACAAACCTAAATGTTTGGGTAAGGAGCAGATCCTCTCACAATTGAGACTAGTAGTTAGGCTAATACATAAACCTACGACATAAAGTCAAGTGCTGTAGTTGGTACAACGGGAGATTGAGACTGTAGTACTTCAGAAATACTGCATAAATAATAAACGTATTCCAGAAAAATGGACTTGATGGTGTACCGCCAGAGGTAGCATTGGTATGTCGAGTAAGAGTTTGATGTAACTTGAGGGTGTGAAAGCAAGCGAGTTGCTGTGTGAAAAAGTGTCGTGTGTAAAAAAGAAATAAATAAAATGTGCGTGCGCAGCTTGAAAGAGCGTGTTTGCAATAGCATGCTTGTTTGTGAGAGAGGTAGAGGGGAGGATTGGGATTGTGTGAATAAGACAGATAGAGAGATGGGGGGGGGGGGGGGGGGGCCTGCAGGGGTCATAGTCCAGCACTGGTGGCCGTCTTGATGCAGTAGATTAGAGCTGTTATATAATGTCGCCGCTGAGTTGGCGCGCAGCACACGCTAAGAGGATTAAGGCTGGTCTTGTGTAGACACACAGGTCTGGGGCACCACGCTCCATGCATAGACCTGACTGATTGGGCTCACGTAACACACTGATTGGGCTTACGTAACACACTGATTGAAGAATCAT